>JAYEVI010000164.1:0-318905 GCA_036346575.1 Dendrocalamus sinicus
TGTGCTTTTAGTATTTAATATTTATTGCTTTTACCGACATATTACAGCAAGAATTGAACTCCTCGCTTGACAAAAGGAATAATAATCCCTATACGTTGACATGGCATTATATGTAATTACATGTTCATATTGACTGTTTTGTGAATATTACAGACTTGGAATTCTTAACTACGCACGCAGTGAATATGTATGCAACAATATCAATTTTTGTAGGAATATCAATGTTTTTCATGTCTTTATAACCAAGAATTGCGCTGCTTTGGAAAAGAAAAAATTACTTCATCCATCTTGCATGTTGGAAAAACAATCTACTTAGTATCTTTACTGTAGTCTCGTCTTATAAATACCTTCATGGTTCCATCATAATGTAAACTCTGCAGTTTGTGGAATCAACTGTGAGGTTACTGGACTCAAGAAGCTTGTGTAGTTACAAATGTATATTAATGTCTACTTCATATGTCATGCTTGCTGGGGAAAAAATTCAGTGAAATGTTTATATTTGACTACTCTGTACTCCATTATTCAATATGGTTTATTGCTTCTTTCAGTTCTATGTAATGTTATATAACTTTTCACCTTATACTGTTCTTCTGGAGCCAATGAAGGTTCCATATGTTGTCTTCACAAAATGCCATATACGCAATATACTGGAGCACTTTGATTCTGTGGAGGTAGTAATAATCATATTACAGTTGGCTATAAGCAGAGGTGGTCCTGTAGGAACCATATTACCTTCAAAAGAAAACAATCATCTTACAGTTGGGTATCTGCCTGATTTTGATCAATTTATTGTACTTGTTGTGTCATCACAAATGTTTGGGTGTGTCGTCTGCATTTATAGCAGCTAGCCAGTACTCCATTTCTCGTCTAACTTGTAAAGAGTAAACTTGTGAAAATATATACCCTACCTGTTACGAGTCTGCTATGCCTGTGGAAATGTTAATGCTTATTTATGAAACTTTAATGTGGGAGAAATGCGCTTTATATGGTGCCAAACAAACTGAGTCTTTGGCACTTCATTTTAGAATCTATGGTTTTAGAGTTGAGCCTTGTAACAAAATGGAGACGTTGTTTACTGATTAGCTTCCGAACTGCTGTTTTTAGTTCATGCTATTTGCAGTTGGTTCTAACCATATAGCCATGCAGTCTAATATTTTAGCACAAGCGCTCTCTGGCACCTTAGAATACCGTTGGCAATTTGGTAACAGAGCCGAGAGCTGCAATGCAATTTCACATTGGATTCAATCACTAATGGAAAGTCAGCAACCAACAGCTTGTCTTGCTGTCTCGCCGATACAAAATGAGCGATTCAGTTATCTGAAGTGATGGGTTATCTGTACTTGGAGCCAGCTATGAAATGGACCAGGAATTCAGGACATCCTCAGCAGAGCCTAGAAGATTTCCGAGCAGGCATTGATGAACGGCAAGTAGAGGAGGGGCTTTGTGTCAACCTCACGTTTCTGGATGAAATTGGGGTAAGTTTGATTGAGTAGTTAATCCAATTGTGTCTCCTTCAGAAAGAGAACCACACTGCATTATTATCGGTATATAAAGAATGGGTTCTGGCTTGGCTATGTGAATGCATCTCGAGCATTTCTCTCTCTTTTTTTTCCTACCTGTATAGTTCTCTCTTTTTTCTACCTGGAATACAAACATGCAAGAAGTTAAAGACTTACGAGTCATGTGGCTGATCCTTGTTACGTTGGCCTGTTTTTTTCCCGGCATGTCACTGCCGAAAAAACCACCAGGCCATGCCGAACGCTCGAGCTGCACGGAAATGTCAGCGAAAAGGTTGGAAATACCAGCAGAGAGGAAGGTAGCATAAGCACTGTATACACACTGCACCGTCTAGTGTAGACTCTTAGGACTGTCCGATTGACCGATCAACGGGTCAGATCAACTAGAGGCGATTGACTGAAAGTTCATGCATCTGCATAAAACCAAACACCTCTCCACAGTATTAATATTAGGGTCTTATATATATTTTGAGAGGATTTTAGGGTATGATATTTGTGTTGTTTAAGATCGGTTTCCATCGGGAGTTTTGACCAAGGGCAGGGGAGAAGGATAGTGCAGGCCACCTTGGGCCATGGCCACCCCTGAATTTCCAGTTTTCTTAGGAGAAAATAGTACTGATCATACGCACTGCTTGGTGCAATAGATTGTCACCCTTGGCCACACCTTAGTATCAGCTCCATGTGAGCGTTTTTCTCTCTTTTGGACCCCAAGAACATGTGTAACGCATGTGGCATGTGGCCCTTACTGCCTTGCGTAGAGCTGTCTCAAGATGCAATCCGGCCAGAGAAAGCTGCTAAAAGAACTCTCTGACACCGTGATACTTCTAGTGATAATTCAGAACAAAGGCGTTCTCCGTCCACTTCACAACATCCAAACTGGTCACCGCCATCACATCATCCAGAGGGGAAATAGTACTCCAGTATATCATTCGTAGATCAAAATTACTTTAGCAACGATCTGCACATCGTTAACACACATGCATGGACCATAAGCGCAGTAAATCATCCGTAGATGGTACTACTACCTCGTCGCGTCAAAATTAGCAGTGATTTTAGCATCGTTAAGAGCACTATTGCATGGCCCATGTCGGTTAATGGTGTGGCGGCCAGTGATACGGAGCACCATACAGTGCATGCATGTCCTTGAGGTCAATCACTGACGATCGATCGAGAGGAAATTAATTCGTCACAAGCACACTTAGGCCCTTTTTTTTTGCTTTTAGACTTTGTTTTTCCAAACACCAAAATAAATAGGGCGACTTCTTCAAGTGGTCTCTTGAAGCGGTTTCTCCAAACAACTTCTCAAGTTAAAAACCATATAAGCCGTTCATATCAACACCTTATCATACACCGCCATCTCAAATGCCACATGTTTTACAAGTTTGTACAAATGCCACATGTTTTGGTTACGACAAATAAGTTCAGTTAGCACGTGAACCGCGACAAAATTTTGCTACAATCCTATTACTATAAACACCACGGTTTATTCTCTAACCAAATTGTGTGCAAAATAGTTTTGGAAGGGTTTGGTTCAGCTACAGAACTAGGAGAGGTTGCAGCATTGCATCAACGGTCTCATTGCAAGCGTCATGTAAAATCTGACGTTCTTGTGCCGATCCTATGGCCATGCTATACCAATTACCAACAACTCTAATCTGTTGATGAAGTATTTCCTTTTTACGTTCGGTTACAAAACATACCATTGAAAAAAACGACGATGCTTAGAGCTAAGAAAACATAGCACGTGGCTTTTATGCCATCTCCTCCTTTTTCTAAAGCAGAAGTATGAGATCCATACATTAAATAATGCATTCGCAGAATTCGTTTAGAAATAACTAATTCTAGAATATTTGGTGTTGCGTTGTACACTTCTCGAGTGTAGAATTAGATTCGACAGATGTTGAATTCAAAACCATTTTTTTAAGGAAACTCAAAACCATTTTGAGTTTGGTGCAACTTTAACCCATGGCAGAAAAACAGTCAATTTATCCGTGAAAAACTAGACAAATCATAACATACATCAGAGAACACCTTTAGACCATCAGGATCCATCCATGGAAGTACTGCCAGAGACATCATCATGCATCTCAAGGCATGCCTGCCTGCCTACCCTACCAAGCAGTCACACACACACACAATCTCTATAGCTGAAAGCAGTAAGCGCACCACCAAACTGCACAGGATTTTGCTTGAATTCGGAAAGTTTGCCAAATTGGGAAATCTCCTTCAATTTCCTCTTTCCCCTTTGAGAAAACCCACTTTCACCTTTGCCTTGGCACCTTCTAGCCTAGCGCCACTTCCCTGCTCCCTCCCTGCCGCACGCCAGCCTACCACTCGCGCTCTCACCAGCTTGCCCGCACCTACTTGCCGCTGCAAAGCCATCAACGGCAGCACAGCATCCGCCTCACTTCACCAAGCCACCGTACTATGCCATAATACCTCGCCAGGCCACACGCCATCTTTTGCTACACCAACCTCGCCGCTGCCACCTCCCTTCGCCAGCCCTTTGACAAGCGCTTGGCGCCACGACTCGCCTCGCCAACCTATGTGATTGCGCTACTAAGAAGCTCCATCTCACAAGCCACCAGCACGACTGCAGCACCGCTACTACACCGCCAAAACATCTCGACCGCTCACGCTATCGTCCACGCATCGGTCACGCCGTTGCCATGCTCCTAGCGCCACCGCCTTCACCAGGCTATGAAGCCTAGCCAATTGACTCTATCACCACCATCCGCATGTGGATGATGGTCTCGTTTGAGAAAAGTAAGGCCTAGACCCTTATGCTAAGTAATGAACACAGACATCGCTCAACCACAACGCTGACTTGTCAAACCTAGTCTAGTACACTGTTCGATTCCATCAAATGTCTACAGAAAAGTTAGCTATTCCAAAGTTTCAAAATAGCCCAAGAGAAAGGGGTGAAATGGAAGTGGGACTAATAAAGTCACTTGCTATTCTTCGTAACAGTAGATCCACTCAACATCGGGTTATGATTTTTGCGCTGCCCTGTGGATTCCCGATATAAGTTGAATGGTCCCGAGCCTACCAGGTAGAAACTAGAACGAATAGAGCAGTGAACGACCTTGTTATTAGGGGTGGGCATTCGTTTTATGTGGTTTATTCGATAAAAAAATATTTTAGGTTTTAAAAGTTGACAACCAACTTAACTAAACTAAAATAGAACACCGAACTTAATTAACTGAATTATTTTGGTTTGATTAATTCGGTTTTGAGTTAACTGAAATATGCACAATACTTTAATGTACAATAACATTATTTAGTCTAGTGTTATCATATCGGATTTATTTTTGAGCGAATGATATCTCTAGAAGTTACTAATATTTTCTTTTGAGATATTGAAAAATACCTACAAAATTAAATGAGAATAGCTTTTGTTTACTACAAATTCACATAAGAAAAAAAATAATATTTCAGTTAATTCAGTTTTCGTGACTTAAAAACCGCACCAAAAACCGAAAACTGAATAACACAAAAAATATAAACTGCACCGAATACCATACACCGGATAAACTGCAATTTTCGGTGTTTTCAGTTCTGTATTTTGGTTTCGGTATAAAAATGCTCACCCCTACTTGTTATCTCAACTCAGTCGCATGCTAACATATTACGTGTATATTGCATGGCATTGTAAGTTTAAAAAATCTTATGGGTAAAGCTGAGCAACTCTGCAAAGTAAAACATTTAGTATTCGAACATGTCGTACTTCCGGTAAATGAAGTTGTATTTAATAGGTGAATTCAATAATAAGTCATAAGTAGTATTGATATGATTTTTAAATTGGTAAATAAGTTGGTTAACCCATTTTCTCTTAAAAGACAATGTTTTACTTTTCATGTTTGAAAATATTTACAAATAAACTTGCATTATAAGTATAACGATGAAACTATCACATCCCACTATATTGAAATACTGGCAAGTAGATAATAAGACTTTCGCATGTGACTTGTTGAGTTTGATTATACTCATACTTGCTAAATGATCTACAGAAGAAATTTGGGAATGCAATGAAGAACCTTTCAAAGAAGATTGTGATGATTCCCTAGTAGGTGACGATTATTGGCTTTAGGTCTCATCTACGCTTAGACACGCCTGTAAATGTTTTGAAGTTTCTTTTGTGATGTATTATAAACTTAGCTTAGATGTCCTTTACATTGTAGATTTGGCTAACATGCCATAATCTCCTATAATAAAGTTTGGCATTTAAGTTTAAACCATAAACATGTGTGATACACACTTAGCTACAATACTCTATAGCTAAATATTCTAGATAGTTACGGAGAAAACCAACGACTCAGAAATGAGGTCGATACAAATAGCACCCTATTGCATCATTGCCAACCCAAACCACCTTCCTTCCAATGGTCCTTGGCTCCTTGCATCAACCATTCAACCTGTCCCCTCTGCCCCTCTCCCTACCTTTCTCTCCTTTCTCTCTCTCTGGGGCATGAGACGTGGGGTCTGATGATTCTGGTGCAAAGACTGCACTGGCAAGCCAAGCCATCTATGACCCTGTTCTACCTTTACTTCCCAGGCCCTTTAAAGATTCCTCCTCTCCTCTCCATTGATTCACTTTCATCATGCAAAAACTCCCCATTCAATTCTATGCATCTGTTTCTTTTCCAAAGAGGACCACAATACACTGTTGCTGCCCTCTCTCTCATCCATCCATAACTACATGCCACCTTTTCACTACTGACTATACTAGTACTAAGATGCAGAACCACTTTGGTGGCCTGAATGCCTAATCCAGTTTATCTAGGCTTTGCAGACTCTGCAAGGTTTTGTTTCTTGTTCCTGAGCAGTTGAGCCGCATACAGGCTCAGATACTTCTTTCACAAGGTATTGTCTTCAGGTTTGTTTTGTCATATCTACTCTTTTTTTTGCGTGCAAGTTCTGGTGGTGTTTTGTTCTTTCCTTGCAATTTGCATAAGGTTTGATCCCTGATATTCCCACTCGAATCTTGTTGTCACTGAGAAATCTCAACTTCTTTTTGCAACAAAAACCATGACACCTAATGCTAGAATCCAGTTCTTTCCTCACCTGTTTTTAATCTTTTCATCTCCATTCGCATGATCTCTCTCTTGCAGTTTACAAATGCGTGCATACTACTATTCCGATCCAACAACAAACAATAAAGAAATCTCTTGTTTTCCCCTTTGATTTGGTCACCTCACATGGTGTCTTGCTTATGCACATTCCCTTCTTCTACCTTGCTGCAGTTCTTGGCATTGTCTCCCATTCCATGTGATGTGGTTAAGCTGAGCTCACTCCGGATTGCACTGCAGCAGCAACCTGTAGATCTCCCAAGGTTCCGCCATGGAGCAGTCCTTCTACTTCCTCTGCGGTGGAGAGCACTGGCGACCAGTGGTGGTACGCCTCGCCGATCGACTGGGCAGCGGCCGACGGCCACTACGACATCGTCCGGCAGCTGCTGCACCTCGACCCCAACCTCCTCATCAAGCTCACCTCCCTCCGCCGGATCCGCCGGCTCGAGACGCTCTGGGACGACGACGCCCGCTTCGTCGACGCCGCGCGGCACCGCGCCTCGGTCGCCCGGAGCCTGCTGCTGGAGTGCGAGTGCAAGAACGGCACCGAGAACACGCTGCTCCGGGCCGGGTACGGAGGGTGGCTGCTGTACACGGCGGCGTCGGCGGGGACATGGGGTTCGTGCAGGAGCTGCTGGACAGGGACCCCCTGCTCGTCTTCGGCGAGGGCGAGTACGGCGTGACGGACATGTTCTACGCGGCGGCGAGGGGCGGGAACGCCGAGGTGTTCCGGATGCTGCTGGATCACGCCATGTCCCCAAGGTGTTCGACGAATTGCCGGCACGGGAAGGCGCGAACGGGAGTGGCGGGGCCGCACCTCGGTGTTCCGGTTGGAGATGATGAGCAGGGCTGTCCACGCCGCTGCGAGAGGCGGGAGCGTGGAGATGCTGAGGGAGCTCATCGAGGGGCGCTCCGACGTGTCGGAGTATCTTGACGTCCGTGGATCGTCCGTGCTGCATTCTGCTGCTGGCAGAGGGCAGCTGGAGGTGAGGCGTCTGTTTCTTGCCCGTTATTAGTAAGCGTGCAGTGGAATCTATGTCCAAAGTATTGATTATATATTGAGAAATGAAATATAAATTTTGCTCTATATCTCATGACTGAATTTCGCATGAGTCATGTAATCAGGCATACCTCATGATAGAAAGCCAAGAAATTGTCACATTCTTAAGAATAAATAGGATAGCTATGCTCGACCAGAGGTCGATGAACTGGACCCTGGTGAAGCGTGGTCATTTTTGGCCCCCTGTGCCAGGGAAATTCCCTCTTTGGCCTCCCCTCCGTGAACAGTGTTCAAATAGGCACTAGACGGGCGGTGAGGTTGGGCCTAGCACCTAGGGGGCCTAGGTGAGGCCTAGGTGGGGTTTAGGCAGCCGAATTAAAAATGAGGATAGCAGACCGAAGATGAGCAATCATGTATATATATTTAATATAAATGGCTAAATGCTTAATGTAAAGTTGTAAAACCTATAGATGTATGGGTCATCATGGACACGTAGAATCAAAGCTGAAGAAAATAGACTTTCAGAGGGTCCAAAAGAAGAAAAATCAAGAAAGGACTATTTTGCAATGTCACATAATTCAGAGGACTATATTGCAAAATTGCTAATCCTCAATAAATCCCCACCTCCTGATCGAATCCCCCCATCCCCAGCTTCTCCTCTCCTCCCTCTACTCCGGTTGGCGGCAAGGCCAGGCCATCTCGCCACCACGCCATTTGCAGCTCACCAGCCAGTACCGCCTCCGCATCCTCCTCTCACCGCCATGCCTCCCCCACAGTTTGGTGTGCCACCCTAACTCCACTGCACCGTCCTTCACCACCTCCTCCAAATCCCATGAGGCCGCCCCCCACTACAGCTCTCTCTACAGTGCAGCACCGTCGCTAAAGCTTAGGTTCATCTTTTCCTCTTCCCTGGCCTCTGATTGCTTCTCTCCCCCTCCTCCGACACCTCCTTTCCAGCTCCGACAGCCGCCGTGGCCAAGCCAAACAAGTCTCCGCACGGCAACGGCTCTACCTTTGATCGCCTCAGGCCACTTAAGTGGGTTGGTCGCCTAGCTTGCTGATTTTGGCCAAGGCGTGGTGGCGGGGCTTCGCCCAACGCCTAGGCCCGCCTAAAACCACCTTTTTGAACACTGCTCGTGAAATTCCCCCTTCGGCCCTCATATGCGGCCGCCAACCGCACAAAGGGTGCGCCACCCTCTGCTAGCGCGGCCCCTACCGCGCAAGCGCCTGGTGCGGCACCCGGCCATGTGAGGTGCCTATCTAGTTGCAGTCAAAGCGTCGTAGTCAAAGTGCTGTGGTTAAGGCGCCGTGGTCGAAAGAATCGAAGTCGTAAGGAATCAACTTGGTCAGGTCTATGTGTAGTCATAGATTTGGTCAGATCTGTGTTTGTGGTCGTAGCTACAATGAACCGGTCGATTGTCATAGCTACAGTAACTAATCGGTAGTTGTAAGCCACAGTACCTAGTCGGTGCTCGGAAGACTTGCGTGGTCAAAGACTGGTAGTATCGGCTTTGTGTGAGCGGTACGACCGGAGTTGCGGTAAGAGCCATGGTCGAGACGCCTGTTGGAACTAATCTTATTGTAGATTGTAGTCGTGTGTGGAGTATTCGTTTTTTCGAGTACTGTGTAACCGTATGTCGAGTACTCGGTGTGTCCGAGATCTGTGTAGTCAGTGTGTCCGAGGTCTGTGTAGTCGGTGTGTAGTTGGAGACCCCAGAGTTGAAAACCTTGGAGTCAGTAAACCGACCGTAGCTACAGTAAACTGGTCGTCTCGTCATAGTAGACGTACTTGTGAGCAGTACTACTTGTGAGCTACAGTAGACGGTTGGTACTCGTAAGCTACAGTACCCGGTCGGTGCTCGAATACCCATAGTATCGACTCTGTGTGAGCAGTACTACTGGAGAAGCGGTCGAAGTGCCGTGGTCAAGAAGCCATGGTTGGAGTTTCGATCAATGTGGCGTGGTCGAGCAACCGTGGTCGAGTAGCCGTGCCTGAGGCGCAGTGGTCGTAAGTCGTCACTGGGCATCCGAGTAACGAATGAGTTAATGGGTTGCAGTCATGTGCGTGTGTCATTCCAAGGAAGAAAGCATGTGTGCGTTTTTTCCCGGCAAGTATCGATCAGAGCTGATGAGTTCAGTTCCAACAACGCCATGGTCGAAGAGTCGTGGTCAAAGTACCGTGGTGGAGGCGCCATGGTCAAAGGACTCGAAGTCCTAAGGAGTTGACTTGGTCAAGTAATTACATGCTAAAAGCAATAAGGCGTTATGATGTAATGATCTTAGAGCTTATTTTTCACAATCAACTAAATTCAAGAAGATGGGGGAGGACACCACAGACCTTATGTTAGTCGGGCATACATGAACGATCGTGGCTACAATGGCGGCAGCAGTGATCACGATCGTGAATCGAGCCTGCGTAGCGCCGTAAGCTACAACAGACGATCGGTACTCGTAAGTCGCGAGATCGATCGGTGCTCGAAGACCGGTAGTACTGGCTCTATATGAACGGTACTACGGGAGAAGTGGTCGAAGTGTTGTAGTCGGAGAAGTGGTCAAAGTGCCATGGTCGAGAAGTCATGGTCGGAGAAGCGGTCAAAATGTCATGGTCGAAAAGCTATGGTCAGAGAAGCGATCAAAGTGCAGTGGTCGGAGTTGCGATCGAAGTGCCGTGGTCAACAGTCGATGAGTCAGCCATGATCGAAGTGGCATGGTTGAGCAACCGTGGTCAAGCAGCCATAGTCGAGGCGCAGTGGTCATAAGTCGTCACTGGATGTCCAAGTCACGGCTAAGCCGTGGAGTATGGCGGTGGCACGGAGGAGGGGGCGCAGGGCACGGACTGGAGGGGGTGGAGCGTGGCGGAGGAGGGGCGCAAGGCAAGGACTGGGGGCGGAGTGTGGCGGAGCGGCGCCGCGGGAGCCGAGTGGGGCGGAGTGCGGCGCGGGAGTGGAGGGTGGTGGTAGGGGGCTGAGGGGGACAAAGCAGTGGAGCAAGGGGCTGAGCGAGAGCTGAGGGTAGCGGCAGGGGGCGGCGTGGGAGCAGAGGGTGGTGGCAGGGAGCGCAGGGGGCGGCACGGGAGCGGAGGGTGGCGACAAGGGACGGAGGGGGACAGAGTAGTGGAGCAGGGCGGCGGGGCGAGAGGGAAGGAGCGATGGTGCGCAGGCGGAGAGAGAGGGTGGAGGGTGGCGACGAGCGGCGCGCAGAGCGGAGTAGCGGCACGGGAGTGGAGCGGTGGAGCATGGGGGTGGGGCAGAGTAGTGGGGCAGGGCACGCGAACGACGGAGCAACGGGGCGAGGGGTGGCGCCAATGGAAATAATCTTATAGAAACGCGTGATTGCTGGGGGACGCAGCGTGAGGCATTGGTGCCCGGGCAGGCGAACATGCAAGGTAGCGGGATTGGCAGGGCCAACTTGAAATCGTGGACTTTGGATGAACTGAATAAACGATGTAGATATTCAGATAGTAGGACCAACTTGCAATGTTAGCTATTTGATTATGTTGATCTAACCATCAACAGAGCAGGGTATTAACGTGGTTAGATGAGAAATGGTTTAATCAAAATGGTGCTTTTTATATTAATCAAACTGGTCATAGCAGGCGTTGTGAGTCGAGCTACGTAGCGGTCGTAAGCCACAATAAATACCAAGATTGTAGCTACAATACCGGTCGGCAAAGAAGACCGGTAGTAGTACTTCGTGTGGCGGTACTACCGGAGAAACAGTCGAAGTGCTATGGTCGGACAAGCGGTCGAAGTGATGTGGTCGACAGTCAATGAGTTAGTCGTGGTTGAAGTGGTGTGGTCGAGCAACCGTGGTCGAGGCACAATGGTCATAAGTCATCACTGTGCGTCCGAGTAACGGCTGAGCGCAGAGTGCGGTGGTGCGGCAGAGGAGGGGCGGAGTGTGGCAGACGGCGCCGCGGGAGCCAAGTGGGACGGAGCGTGGAGCGCGGCGGTGTGATGGAGGAGGGCGCAGGGCACGGACTGGAGGGGTTGGAGTGTGGCGGAGCGGTGCCGCAGGAGCCGAGTGGGGTGGTGTAGCAAAGCAGGGGCGGCACTGGAGCGGAAGATGGCGGCAGGGGGGGATGGAGCGGTGGAGCAGGGAGCCAGGCGGGAGCGAAGACGGGAGGAGCGGCGGTGCAGGGGCAAAGGGGGCAGAGCGGTGGAGGGGGGAAGAGGGGGGTGGAGCATGGGGATGGGGCGGAGCGGCGGAGTAGGGGGCGTCGCGGGAGCGAGGGAGCATTGGAGTGGCGCCGATGGATTGCAGGCATGAGGGGCGGCACCGATGGAAATAATCTTATGGAAACACGTGATTGCCGAGGGGGCGCAGCGTGAGGCATTGGTGCTCAAGCAGGCGAACGCGCGAGGTAGCGGGGTTGGTAGGACCAACTTGCAATCGTAGATGTTGGATGAACTGAATAAACGGTGTAGATATTCAGATGACAGAACCAACTTGCAATGTTAGCCATTGGATTATGTTGATCTAACTATTAGGAGAGGAGGATATTAATATGGTTGGGTGAGAAATGGTTTAATAAAACTGGTGCTTTTTATATTAGTATAGATGGTTCGTTGTGGATCTGCATATATAGTTGTTTCTGTGAGATAATTGATTTGCTTCAGAACAAATTCATTTTCTGTATTCGCCATTTCCGATGGATTGTGGAAAGGCTATTGTTCAGATAGAAATGTTGAGTGTCATCCAAGGAGATCATTGAGTTATTTTAGACCACTATCTGCAACCAACATTGTGATTTAATATAACAATGATATCACACCTAGATGGTAAAGGCATATTTTTGTTACAGTTGTCATACTCAACGCTCAACAGTGTATAAGAAGCTGGAGGCTTGGCCTTTTTGATTTTCTTAGTGGGATATTTGAACATGGACCTCAACCATGGTTGTCACGGCGTCGCCTAGGCGACGCCAAGTCGTCCCGGCGGCCGGAGAGGGACACCGAGGCTGGTCGCCTCGCCTTGTTCCGCTGCTGATGCCGATCTTGGCTCGCTCCCGCTGGCGTCGATCTCTAGCTCGCTTCGCCGCCGGCGTCGATCTCAGCGGCGCGGGGAGGAGGCGCGGGAGAGATCGGCGCGGGAAGGGAGGCGCGGGAGAGCTCAGCGCGCGGCGGATGCTGGCGGACTGGTGGCGCGCTAAGGTTAGGAGATCGGGCACGGAGCCGGAGGCGGTGGGGAGGAGGCGAGGAGAAGGCGTCGGGAGATGATGCAATGGACGGGGAGGCAAAGCGAGAGAGAGGATGCGCGGACGGGAGAGAGTCGGCATCGGAGAGAGGAAGTCGGGAGAGACGGAGGAGTGAGTCAAGAGTCTCGAGACGGACGAGCGGGAGGACTGAGTCGACTCGGTCGAGACGGCGAGTCGGGAAGAGTGCGAGGATCGAGTCGACTCGGTCGAGGCGGAGTCGGGACCACTTTATTAGACAACAGCGAGACGGCCATGCATTGTGGCCCATATACACAGGACATGGCGCTCGCCATGGCGCCGCCGTGGCGTCGCCTAGGCGCCCAGCGCCCCTCGCTCACCGGGTCGCCGACTTGCGTGACAACCATGACCTCAACTCGTACAATTCATGATCAGAACTTTTTCGGAAGCTTAGTTAGAAAATGATACACACTATACTGAAGCAATAAAGCTCTAATCATCAGATCCCTTTCCAACAATTTGAGGCAAAAGAGGATGTACTTCCAGCTGTTTCAGTTTAGCTAGAAAAAATGGCCAGACACTCTTTAGATCTACGACTTCCTTTCTGTTTCTTGATGTTGCTATGTTGACATGCAGCCAATCGTTCTTGCCACATATCATTGAAATGCTAGGTGTGCAAAGGTCCAATTATCTGCAAGTAGAAGAATAGAAGTTTTCTTTTCCCACATTATGCCTCATATTGTGACTATATCTTATGCAGGTTGTCAAGTACCTTATGGCCTCTTTCGATATTATCAATTCAACTGATAATCAAGGGAACACTGCATTACATGTAGCGGCCTATCGAGGGCATCTGCCTGTTGTAGAGGCATTGGTTGCTGCATCTCCATCAACCTTGTCAACTGTCAACAATGCTGGTGACACTTTTCTTCATTCAGCAATTGCAGGATTTAGAACCCCAGGCTTCCGACGGCTTGACCGCCAAATGGAGCTCATGAGATACCTCATAAGAGAAAGAACGGCAGATGTCCAGAAGATCATCAACTTAAGAAACGATGCAGGCCTTACTGTCCTTCACATGGCTGTGGTTGGCTGCGTGCATCCGGACCTTGTCGAACTCTTGATGACCACACCGTCAATCGATCTCAATGTCGAGGATGCTAACGGCATGACCCCACTGGCATTGCTAAAACAGCAGCTGCGCTCAACCACATCCGAAAGGCTCATTAAGCAAATAGTATCTGCTGGAGGGGTCTTGAGTTCGAGCGTTTTGAGAACCCGGTCAGCCATTGTGTCACAGATAAAGATGCAAGGAGGGATTGCAAGCAGCCCTGGTACTGTTTTCAAGATATCAGATGCAGAGATATTTCTGTACTCGGGGATTGGAACGACAGTCTCTCGAAGGCCTAGTTCATGCTCAAGTACTGGCAAGTGTGACCCTACACATGCAGATGCAAATGGTGCAAGTGGGGAAAACCATGGATCATCAGAGAAGAGGCTGAGTTCCGCCAGCCGAGCAAAGGAACGTCTCAAGATGATGCTGAGATGGCCTCGCCACAAGAAGAAGATGTCCAAGACGCCAAAGAAATCCGAAGACAGCAGCCCGCTGGATTCAATCAAGAAGCTGAGCGAGCACGTCGTCGAGACTCCTGCTCCCCTCAGGCAGACATTTACCAAGACAACAGCGCTCAACAATAAGCGGACCCTCGCAGTGAAGAGCTCCACTCCTAGCTCCGCCACCAGGAAGCAGCTCAACACGAAGCTCATACATGGCATCATGGAGGCCATGCCGCATTTGGCATCGTCATCGTCCGCCCGGTCTCCATCCAACACCTTCCCGAGGTCCTCAATGTCCTCCACGCCGCCATCCGCTAAGCTGAAGGATATCTGCTTGGAAGATGAGAACTCCACGGCAGCCCCGACGTCCGGTAAGCTGAAGGACATCATCCTGGATAACGACACCGCAGACGACCCGTCGTGCTCAAACTCGTCGATGAACGACGACGGCGCGAAGGAGAGCTCGACCCGGAGGCACGGCTGCGGAAACGGGAGGCTGATCAATATCTGCTTTGGCGCGCAGGGGCTCACCGTGGACTTGGTGAGTGGGCAGCAGACGAGTAAGATGTTCAAGCAGCAGTGCCTCAGGGTGTCTTGACGGAATCACGGAATGATCCCTCTAGCCTGCGTTCGGTTTGCAGTTCAACGATATCTATCTGCCTGTTGAACTCCCCGGTTTGCTGGTCCGTGTACGATAGCAAGGTGTGGTTGGTTTGTTTAGGTGAATTGCTTGTATGTATCCTAGCGAGGCGTGCTTGATTTCTGGTTGTGCTTTCTTTCACAACTGGTAATGATCTTTTGTGTTTGTGTTTGTGTTAGACTGCGATGCTTGACGAATTCAGATTGCATGGTCTCTAATTATGTCATGAGCATCGACATTGCGAGCTGAGGCGCAGATATTCGTCAGTATTAACCATCGTGTTATGGTGAATTGGTGATCCATTTTTCCTGTGACTTATCGACATAGCAGTGATGTTTACATGCTCTCAAGGAAAAACAAAGGTCCAGGCAATCCCTTCACGAAAAGAGGTGCCGAAACAAGCAAAAACAATTCCTAACTCGGATTAAATCAAACACTTGCGTCCGGACCAACAAATGATACGGCGAAACAAGCAAAAACAACAAACAATGCACGGAAGAAACACGAAAAGAGAAGGAGCAGCAAGTAAATGGTATTGAAGTTAGAAGTTGAAAGAGCGCAATTCAACTAACAGTCACACTGCTTCATTGAACGCATATAGATGGCGGTCTTAACAAATGAACCAAACTAGTGCATCAAACTATAAGTCTATAACACCGCACTACAATATCTTGATGAAAAAGGCTTGGGGATGTGATGTGAACAGCTTACTGGATTTGCCCAGTACACCGTTCAAAAAAATACCCCATACCTAGTTTACCTATTATAAGGTGCTTGTACGTAATGACTCATCAATCCTTATGCATGCGTACGTTTCACTTAAGAACCGTTAAAAAATACGCCATAACTAAGGTGCTAACTAAGGTGCTTGTACGTAAGTACCTGTTATAAGGTGCTTGTAGGTAATGATTCATATCCTTATGCATGCGTAGACTTCACTTATGGGAATAATTCGTATTTACCTAGTTTACCTATTATTTCCTCCATACCTAGTTTGCCTATCATAAGGCCTGTGGGAATAATTCAAATAATTCCACTAATGCTTGTACATAATATAACTCATCAATCCTGTACGTAATGACTCATCAATCCTTATACATGCGTAGACTCGTACGTAATGACTCATCAATCCTGATGCATGCGTAGACTTTCCTGATTTATGGGAATTTTTTCTTAGAAAGCTGCCGAATGTTTGTGTTTTCATCATCGCTATTCCCAGTCCCACTCCCTGCTTCAACCCTTTCGCTAAAAGATGTACAAAATAATTTTTTTTCCCTGTAACAAGAATAGCAGGAGCTGTTCCTTTCGCCCATGAAACACATCCTACGCACTTCCTCGGCTACCTCAAAATTCGTATTTACACCAGGAAGCAATTAAACCTACCAAAAAAGGAAAGAGAAAAGCTATAAGCTGCCGGGCAACACCTTGACGCTGGGAGCTTAGCACTTGGATCACACGGTGCAAAAGGTGTGCTATGTGCCAAGAACCATTTGGTCCACGTATACAGGTCATGGTATTTCCAAGATAAATACACCCGGCAACAGCTCGCAGCGACATCTTCAGTGTGAGAACTTCATTTGCGGTGAACTCCATCCTCCAAGCACATAAATATTTTCATTTGCAGCTGTTCATGCTGACCAAATTTTCATTTGCAGCCGTTCATGGCGACCTCGATCTCCATCCTCCCTTCTGCAAGGGCACGACCGCTTCCTTTTCGGCTTTCAAGGTGACCCCCTCCTCCAAGAACACAATTTAACCCTCCAGCAGCATCAAAATTGAGCGCTTTCTTTGCACCAGTTTGGAAACAAAGGAGTCGCAGATACCAGCAATTGCCACGCGCATTGGCTGGAATAGGCCATTGTTCTGTCCGAGAAGCAGGTTGGCTTCCTCTTGACTTGAGAACATGTCAAACCAACGTACATTAGTTGATCTCACCTTCCTCCGCATCTTTAATGCTGGGAGCGCTGCTTGGCCCTTCTTCCTCTTCGTCACCATCTGGTTTCATGAATAGTCCGAGTTGTTCCAACGGGTTGCCAGAACCAGGAAGAAAATTGGGCATGCCATCTTGGGAGTGCTCGGGACTAGTCTCATCAACAGAGCTCACAATATGTTCTGCGGTGGCTGTTCCAAGTATTTCCAGGTCCTTGGGATGGAGGTTATCATTGATTTCTACAGTTCTCTCCATCTGCATTAGGTTTAAACAAATTTTTAGCAACAAGACAAGAAAAAAAAGGAAAGTTTCACACTGCCCGTAGATGTAGTTTTTCACTTGCCTCCTGCAGAGCCTGACGAGCCTTCTCCTCTCAAGGTCCCGCTGCTTAGCTTCAGCTTCAGCTTCAGCTCATGAGCTTCCATAGCTGCATTACCTTCAGCCAACAGTCGTGCTTTCTCTGTATCCATAGTTTAAGACAATAAATTAAGAAAAACAAGAGCACTTAGCAGAAAACTAAAACAGGAATTCTTAGAAAAACAAGAGGACTTGCAACAGAAAACTAAAACTGGTGTATATGCTTTCTACCTTCCTTTTGGAGCTTTTCCAGCTCCTCCTGTTTATCTCCACCCTGAGATCACCAGGTCATTATGTGTTAGAAAAGAGAAGCAGCAAATAGTCAACAAAAAATTGCTAGATGAACAAGCTCCTGAACCTGGCTGAGAATCCCACGAGCTTTGACAATCACATCGGCATAACGACTCCTCAAAAGGGCTGCCCGTAAGAGCTTATCTGGGGAGACTTGCCTGTTGGGTTTTGAATTCTCCCCTAAATTTTTCATAGGGAAAGGATCAGATGATCCGACCAGGTTAATGCACTGAGACCCCTTAGTGGCCTCATATGTACCTGCTTACAAATTCATGCTTACCCTCTGGTGCGGGTTTGGACTCACTGTCCTGCTCACGGAGTTCCACATCATCAGCCCGGCCTGTGATTTAACAAATTGTAAGTCCAAAATGTAAACAAAGTTCCTAACTACGATATGCAGTTAAAAAGCATCGGATAATAAACAGGGCATGGAGAGCAAGCTTACGGTTAGCATCAACTGGACTAATAACATCGCTCTTTTCTTGTTCCACAGATTGCTCAGATCTCTTATTGCCCTAAAATTAAAAAGAAGTCAATTTATTGCAGTGCAATAGGATAGCATAAAAGAGTTCGGTCAGCTTCATTCATCTAAGTTGGAAATAAAAGAACAAATTCTTGCCACAAGAAAATGAGAACAGAATACGGTGATCACAGTTTGACCCAAAATCCCAAACTACAATGACATCCTAAGAATCACAGTTGGCAGAAGATGTTATCGGGAAAAAGGTGAGTCAACCAATGCAGTATATAATTTGCTAAAGAGCTAATCATAGTCACAGTGCAGGAGACAGTCACAGTTGCAAACACAAGTGCCGGTTACTACAAAAGAGCTGTTAGTAAACAGCAGAAGAAAATGGGAAGGGAATGGGAAGCTTATGAGGGATAAGGAGAGAATGCAGGGGTTGAATATTTATTAGTTCCATATCACTTCATTGGTCACAACCAAGTAGACCACAAAACCTTCACGACACTAGATAGTCCTTAATACTGTTAAGGGTATTAGAGATAAGGTATTAGAGATAGAATAGGACCCTTATTTGTTTCCTTATATGACTTGTATTCCTTCCATATACCCTCTTGTACTCTCTATATATATTGCCCTTTGGGCCTCATCAATATATACACAATATTCATAACATGGTATTAGAGCTTAGGGTTTAAACCTAACCTCGATCTACTTCCGTTCATCTTCACGCCACGCCCGGAGGATCCATCTCGCTCTCGGGCGGCCATCTCCTTGCCGCCCGCGTCACGGTGCTCCAGGATCTACGTCCGTGTCCGGCGCCCCTGCGTCCGGGCTCTTCATCGCCACCGGATCCGGCCTCTCCGTGTCGGATCCCGACGCCGGGCTCTTCATCGCCATCATATCCGGCCTCTCGCGCGGATCCGCCGCCGGCTTCTTCGCCACCGGATCGCGGCGCCCGCCCGAGCCCGGCGCATTGCCGACCACGCCACCCACGCGAAGTCTCGCGCCGCGCCGCTAACCGGCTCGCTCTTCGCCGCCTCGATCCGCCGCCATCGGGCTCTCTCGCCGCCGCCTTGATCCTCGCCACCGCCACCCGCCGACGACTCGCGCGCCAATCTACGCAGACCGGCGCGACAGCCGCCTCCTTCGCCGCCTCGCGCCCGCGCCGCCGCTGGCCGCTGCTTCCCGTGCCCGCGAGAGAGATGGGAGGGAGGGAGACAGAAAAGAGGGAGTGCGGGAGTGACAGGTGTGCGCGAGTGAGGGGGTGAAGAGAGAGAGTGGAGGGGTCTTAAGGGAGTTTTAAGGAGTGGGATTTTCTGCTGCTGATTTCTTTTAGTCAATCTTTGGTTATTTTTCGTGAGCTTTCGTAGCGTCCATCCAAGTCCGTAGTCTCTAATCTTTCGTTCGTCCAAGCCGTGCGAGTCCACAAATTTATTGTCAGTCATAGCGGTATAGGAATTTTTCTTTTGCATGGCAAGCACTCACGCTATTTTCCTGAGAGCTGCAGATCGTAGAAATCTTTATGATGCCGCCGCTTCTCTTTGAGCGCCACCCCGAGTTTTTAAGGCCACCGCGCTTCTTCTGCACCGCGCCTCATTGCGCTTCTTTGTGCATTGCGCGCGCGCGTCTCGCACTTCGATCTGTGACGTCATGCTTCTATCTATTCCTCTTCGGCTTGTTTGACCATTTATTCGACGACTGCACGCAACGACGACTTTATCACGACTCGGACGTCGGATACCTTTTGTTTTAGTATTAACCCTTTTTCAAATGCAATGCTATTGCATACGCCTTGCATTTGTGGGGGGTGTTAAGGGTATTAGAGATAGAATAGGACTCTTATTTGTTTTCTTATATGACTTGTATTCCTTCCATATACCCTCTTGTACTCTCTATATATATTGCCCTTTGGGCCTCATCAATATATACACAATATTCATAACAAATACATTAACTGATTTAATTGAAGGATCACGCTTTCTTGTAAGCACCCAGTAGATAGTCCTAATACATTAACTGATTTAATTGAAGGATAACGTTTTTCTTGTAAGCACCCAGTAGATAGTCCTTAATACATAAACTGATTTAATTGAAGGATCACATTTTCTTGTAAGCACCCGGTAACAAATTGCCAAAGTACCTTAACAAGCTTTGATGGGCTGCCAACTCTTTCTGATTCGCTTTCAGTGTCACTGCCTGAGTCAGAATCTGCATTACAAATAGAGCAAATACGATTGAGGACACCTTAAAAAGATATGATGAAGAGATGGAATACAGTAGTGATAATATAGACAACTGGGACTGGCAATGTCTCAACAGGAATCATTTATAGAAAGCCTCTAAAGTTTCCTGAAAGTTCTTTATGATGCCCACAAAAAGAAATACAGTGTGCATACTTTGTTTCCATTACTTTTACTTAACATTGTTCATTGGAAGTTAGTACAAGGTAATTGCAGGATGGTATCCTGTGTACACCATCGAAGTCATGAATCTTGACTACCTGATTCAAATTTCTATGGGTATCAATAAGTTAGCCTTCTGAAAGACAGCAATAAGAGAAAAAAAATAGCATGCACGAATTTGCACTCCATGTTAGTCACATCTGATATTCTGGTACTCATGCACCTACAGAGAAGCACATGTGCTTCTCCACTTCTGGTTCACTGCCTTATGTGAGACTCATTAACCAAAGTTCAGCTAAATGTCTAGTCAAAGATAACATATATACAAAGAAATATGAACAACTAGCTGTAGGCAGGACATTCACAAAAAAATAACATTAGAAGGGAAATATAGTAGTGTTCAAAGTAATCCAAACAGAGTTGCAAAGAGAACCAAAATATTTTTTTACAAGGATGTATATAATGGTAAAAACAAATGTTGATAAGCACACAGAGGCACAGACCACTGGAAGAAGATCCAGAGTCACTGCTGGAACTACTTGGGCTACCACACTTGCTAGTTCTGATCTGTGCATCTTTCTCTATCAATATAGGGGAGGCATTGCCGCAAATATCCACATCCTCCTCAACAGGCTCACCACCTGCATGCACCAAAAATAAATATCTAACTACTGCACCAGCGGCGTCAAATTTAAATCTACTGAAAACATCACCAGAGGGCTAGAAGGGGAAAAAAACCTTTGCAGGGTTTTGTTGACGAGTGACTAAGGCCAGATACATTCACAGCCTCATTCTCAGAAGGCTCAGATTTTTCCTGTTGGCTCTGCTCTCTCTCTTGCAAATACTTGTCCACATGCTTCTTCAGCTCAAATAGTATGTCATCACTTACTGCATGGATATCAATCTCTATCTCTCCATCACCAAGCTGATCTGTATTGTTGTCAATGCATTGCTGCAACAAATCAATGATGTGAGCAGGTAATTCTGGATCCTCGGACAAAGAAGCCAAGCAGTTCCCGAAGGTTTCTTTCTCCTCAAATGTCATCTTTGGCTTTACAGACTCTGTTGGCCTTACATACTCCATTGACACATCACTGCAGTCCACAGGAGGAGTCTTTCTCCTCTTTGAGTCAGCCCTGTCAACCTCAACATGCTGCTCAGTGATGGTGGAAGCCAACTTCTTTTCAACTGTCTTCCATCTAGTCTCAAACATCTTGTTCAGTTGAATGGCCATGTCATGCACTGCATGCCCACGAGGATTATAAGCCATCGCATTTGCAAAGGTCAGCCTAACATCAGCTGCAAAATCAGATGGACTTGTGTAGGAACCTGACTCGAGCTTCTTCTTGATGGTCCCAAGGTCCATCGGGTGCTTGACAATATCAAAATAATCTGGAATTTGCAGCTTCACCACATCAACTGGGGCATTGAAAATATGACTATATTTATGAGTCATCAGCTTCTTCAGAATAGCTTCGCACTGCTTGAGAACTGCAGCCTCAGACAACACTGTGGATGTTTCAGGCCGGGGTTTTGTAGGCAGGAAGCGCCCCTTGGCACCACGGACAACATGGCTCCCACGTTGCCCCTTCTTCCCTCGGGGGACAGCCGAGGATGAGAACGCAGGTGCTCTATTGACTGGGACGGGGACAAAAAATTCTGGCTTCTTAAGGATATCTCGGACCAAATCAAGCTCTGCTCGAAATCTCTTCCGAAAGAATCGCCGCTCAGAGGATGACATCTTGGACGGGGCAAAGATCTCACGCTTCACATCAAAGCCATCGCTGTTCAGGCTGATGCACTTGCGCTTCGGTGCCGACGAATCCTCGGAGTCAACACGAACAGGGCTGCCTGCTGCACCTTCTGACTCGCCGACAGTCTCTGCATAGCCCAGGGGAACGGCCGCTGCCAGGCCCCGGAAGGCCATTTCATCGTAGCTCCGCTTAATCTGCCTCTTCGGCCCACACTCCATGAGAACCGTCGGTGTCATGTGCCCAGGCGCCAGCGAATCACAGATCTGCTCGATATTGGCAAACATAGCAACCGAGTCTCACTCAAACATGCACAAAATTGGAACTTTCAAGCGCCAAATTGAACCTCCCAGTACAACAAAATGAAAGCGCGCAAACCGAAATTTACACGAATTCAAATGCTCCCCGGCAAAACCCTATTCCTAGACCTAACCCTAACCCCAACCCACCCACAGGGTGTAAATCCGACAGCGTAACCCCCAATCCTCCAATTCGCGCCCAGTATCAGACGCCTACCCACACAAATTCAAAAACCCCAAAAAAACAGCCGAAATTTTTGAATCGAAGAGGACGCGAACCAGGACCTGGGAGCTGGATCTGAAGCAGGCGAAACCCTAGGTTGGGATCCGGCGCGAGGCGGCCTCCTCCTCGCGTGAGCGCGCCGGCGAGCTGGATCTGCTCCAGAGAAGGGCGGATCTGGAGAGAGCAAGGTGGCCGCCTGGTCGAGTCGCCTTCCCCTTATCCCCTTTTTTTCTCCTTCCCCTTTCCTCCACCTCGCCTCCCGAGTCGAGTCGTCTCTCCGGCGCGGCTTATCCTTTCCCTACTCGAAGCGACCGAGCCCAAAGCCGAAGTGGATATCCGCGTACGCGTGGGCGAGACCCGAACAGGAGCGCAGGCAGCGATGCGACTGTGACGCGCGGGGGGCTGGGTGGTCTCCCGCTGGGTATTTATAGGCCGGGGACGGGCGGGTGGGGCGGTTCTGTCGGATCCTGGCCGTCGGTCTGTTGAAATCGGACGGTCCAGGGGGGAGATCTCGGCGTGGGGCCCGCAGGGGCCGACGTGACGTGGAGCGGGGCGCGCTTTGACTTCCTTCGAGAAGGTTTGCGTGCGGACGGGGATCGCTACCCTCTGTGTAAAATTAGCGTGGGGCCGAGGGACTTCGGGACCACATGTCATTGGAATAGCGTAACAGTCGCGTGGGTAGGTGTTGCTGGGGATCGGCCGCTCGCGGGATTGGGTCACGGTTCGGGCGCGGGGTGACTTGGTGGAGAAGGCTCACACGTGGAGGCAGGTGCGTGGCTGGATCCTGGACGTTTTGGTGTTGGAGGGAAGCACGTAACGGGTACGGGTAGGTCGCGGAAGAGGCAATTGACAACAGGGGCTTTAAGATGGGGCCAACGATTTACAACATCCAGGAATCATTAGGCCCATGACGCACATGGGCCCAAATTTTAGTTGTTGTACAATACAAGGTAGGTGTATAGTCGGCCGAGGCCGATAAAATGAGAAGGGCTCGGTTTTTTGGACTTAAGACTTTGTCGTTTATCTACCCTACTCTATAATACACCAAAATTATTTTTACTAAATCCACCCCTTCAACCACCCCTACAGTCATGCCTAATCTAAGTCCACCCAGATTTGTGTACCAAAGTAATCCAACTCCATACAAATGAATGGCTTGGATCTCTCCTCAAGCCTTATTCTCTTACTCATTGAAGATCCTAAGGTCAAAATCATTTGGATCATGCACGTCATTGAACCGGTATCCACCCGGCGCCCACGCACAGCGCTCGGCCCCACGTTTCCTCGCAGCCTCCTCGCAGCCCGCCGCTAATCCGCGCCTCGGCCTAGGGTTTGGCGCGGCGCTCCTCTGCTCGCCTCTCCTCTGCTCGCCTCTCCCGCCTCCTCCTCTCCGCCGCCGCCGTCTCTTCCTCCCACCCCGCATCGCCTTCTCCCTATCCCGCGCCTCCTCTTCGCCCCACGCGGCGCCTCCTCCTTCCTCCCCCCGCGCGCGCCGCCACCTCATTCCTCCCCACCCGCCCAACTCCCTCCCGCTCAAGAACCACCTCCTCTCCTCCTCGCGCCCGCAAGAGGCCGCCGGACCTCTCTCCTGGACATCAAAACGGCGCCTCTCCCGCCTCCTCGCGCCGCGCTCCTCTCCGCCTCACCTCGCGCTGGCCGCCGCCGACACCCCTTAGCCACCACGCCGCCACGCGCGCGCCCACCTCGAGGAAGAAGGTCGGGTGTGCCTCAGGCGAGGGCCGTGCCGAGGCGGGAGGCCGCCGCCAATCTCGAGGCGAGGCGACGGGGTGGCGCGGAGGCGACGGGGTGGGGAGAAGGGCTGCAGCGGCATCAACATCAACGAGGCGGTCGAGTGAGCGGTGGGTTCCGCGAGGACGAGGTGGGGTTCCTCCGCGAGATGCCCCGATCGATCGAGGAAGAAGAAAGGTTGTGCATTTGATCATACCGTGCTTGCTAATGACTCAAAAATCGATAATATCGCATAATTTCGCTCACTTAGCGATGGCGATCATGGTGGTCTGTATGAGATTTTGCTTGTTCATGTTACATAGAGATGGGGTAAAAGAAAATTAAAGCACATACAAGTAATCTCGTGATTGGAAGGTCTTTGGTTTTTTCATCTACCAAGATAGCTAATCTCCCTTGTTTGTATGTGACTATGTCTAATTCATGTTTGCACTTTGCAATGGAATATGCATAATAATTGTTCAATTGTATGCACTCCTTCATCGACCGCGACGCCAACGCCTTCCGCCTTCGACGCCGCGAAGGCGCCGCCTTTGTCAAGCGGGCGGGTTTCCTCTACGGCGCGTCGCCGAGACCAAGGAGGTGTTCGTCGACTTTATCTAACGAGCCGTGCTTATGCGTAAGCTTTTTCTACACATCCTGTTAATATGGCCACTGATGCGAGGACATGACTCATTACCGATCGTTTCATTACTTTCGCCATTGGTAAAACAAGACATTTTACTTAGGAGTGAATTTCGATTATTCTACAAAATTCTCTTATCAATTATGCCCGAGAAAGAGTTTCCGCTTGACATTCAAAACTCAACTATGAATCTATGATGCTAGCATATAGCCTTCTTATTGCTTCTAACTAGCCCACATTTGCGTGCTTCTCCTACGAAATGTTTGGTTTCCTATTATTCCAATCGTCGTGATTGAGTTAAATTGCGTGGATATCTGTTTAGAATATAAATAATTAACCTTGCTCATAAATTTGCTCGATTTGTTTGAGGAGATCGGAATTTGTGGTGGTTGATTGGGAAATTTTGGGGTTTGGGAGGCGAGTCGGGTTTGAGGTCGCTGGTGGTTGGATTCTTGAGGAAGAGAAAATTTTAGGGAGGAGGGGGTGCTATTCTGTCTGTTTGGGATTTTGGGGCGGATTGGATGGGTTGGTGTGGTCTGATTTGGGATAAAGGTTATAGCTTTTCTTCTATGTTTCGTTATGATTTTGAGATGATGAGCTTTGTAGGATGTTTGGGGGCTCTATTCCCAGAGATTTTAGAATTTAGAGAAGCGATTTGGTTGTTAGGTTGTTCGATCCGAAATTTCTACCTTTTATGTGCTTGGATGGTGATTCATATGATTACTTTTTAGTCCAAGGAGTTGAATCCACGAGTTAGTCTAACGAGTTGAATCCACGAGAGAAGGGCAAGTTTTCTCCGCTTTGCTTGGAGGTCTCCGCCTTTTGAATTGTTACTTGTAGAGATGGAATGTACCCCTTGTTAGATGGTTGATGGTTGTAGATTTGCGTGAGGACTTTTCTAGACTTGGTCCATATCTTAAAGTCTAAAGGATTACACACACTAAGCTCATTAGATTTTTTAATTCAATACTACAGTTTTGCTTGGGTGATAATTTGATAACAGCTAGCTGATGGTCAAACTGGATAAATTTAACTTAATCTAATGACCAAATTGGAATGTGTTCAAGCATGCAAGCTGAGTTTACTAATATACACTTTAACCATCAAATGGCCAGCTATGTTATCGCCAATGACTAAGAAAATCCTACAAAGTGAAGAATAATGGCAACCGTAAATTGATTGCTTGCTTGATATGGCTGGGAGAATTGGTACTATTAGTACAATACCTATACAACATTTTATGGAATAGCACTTGAAAGCATATCTTTTTTTTTTCAGTACAATGAACCACTTTGAAGATTTTTGCACTGAGCTTGATAAGCCGGATATCGGACACTTTACAAGAAAAGGACAACAGAGGTGTTTTTGAGTTGCATTTTATTTTGGCAATTTGGTTTAATACCTTTTATGTCTTATTTAATTGCTTTCGTTGTTGTCACGGTGTACACTGGAGTTCCTCATGCCATTGATGGTCGTGCTACTTTTTTCCGTAGAGACAGATTTTCACATGTTAAAAATATGAGGTACCCCACCGCAGTCTCTCGCTTATCTGCTAATTTTCTCGCTATGTAATGCTTCTTGTACTTGCTTGTGTAGGTTGAGTTCAATAAGGTCGCAGTCTCTAACAAAAACTCGACTGCGGGGAAGAGCCACCCCGGGCATTTCGTAGAAGAAGATCTTCTCACGCAGATCGAGAAAATCTCGAACCCCCCTCACCACGACACGGAGACCCGATCCCCGCGTGAGAACAGCCGGGTCTTTATCCGTGCTTTGGCTTGTGGGACAAAGCGAGGATTTTTACCCGCGGCAACCACAAATTCTCTCACCCGAGGAGTCGAACCCGAGGCGACGGGGTGCTACTCGGTGCCTTTACCGCTAGGCTGAAGGACCTTTCGCGGGGGTGCACAGTCTCTAACAGATGCAATTATTCCATTGCCAAAGAAGAGTGGCTTTAAGTCCATTGATTAAGGTAAGATAAATTTGAAAAGAGAGATTATATGCTACTTGGTGATTCTATTATCGACTTTTGATTATCACGCATTCTGTTTCCTTTGAAGGATAACATTGCGATTGCGATTTGGAAGCCAAATTTGGTAACCATGGACTGGAAATCTGGAAAAAACACTCCTTTGTGTGGTATGTAAATTACTCTTCTTCCTTAAGATGCTTCTAAAGTAGTTGTGCCCTTCTAATCTCTCTCGATAACCAAGTTTCTTTTGTTGCACTTGTTAAATATGTGAAAAGTAGTTTCTTGGATGAAGGACATTACTTTATGCAACATGCCATTCTATTATGTTTAGTCGTTGAGTCATTAGCAAGATCTCGCAAGGCAAAGATTGAAATGATTTTCTTTACTCAATAGATTTGAAAGTTGTGTACTCTTTTTGGAAGAATTATATCTATGTAGGATACTAGGATGACCTTAAATTAAGATGCATGGAAAATCCATATGTTGATGGTAGATCTTTTGACACTTAACTCTAGATTTCGAGGCCCACCTACTATATTTTTTCCATTATATATTGCCCTTCTTTGTCAGCGTACCATGTCTTTCCTTGACCTTTTCTTTGGAGCTTATATGATTCTTGAGCAATCCGGACTTGATGCATTTTGATGTCATGGGGATCTCATTTGTTTTTCAAATAATATCATTTTTGTGCGAATACACATGTAAATGTCCACCAAGACCTCAAAGATGTGAAGCTATGGGAGGTCCATTCCATCACATTCTTTATGCTAGCTTTCTGCAACATCTTAAAAATTCTGATTTGACAGTAAGCATGGTTTTTGCAGGTTCACACCCTCCTAAAAGGATTGGAAAAATAGTGTCGATGCGGACATTCCAATGTTGGTCTGTGGAGATTTCAATTCAATCCTGGAAGGTGCACATCAAAATTCGATCGAGCAATATTTTTGGGTTCCAAGATGGATTGTTTTATATTGTTCAAAGATTGCAATGTATAGTATGATTTAGCTTAATCTTCAAAGTTCTTGGTTTCAAGATGGATTGTTTTATATTGTTTCACATCTTTTTCTTATTTGTTGTGGAAAATATAGGCTACTTCGTGTTCTGTCTTTAAATTTGCTAGACATCTTTCATTAAAATCAGATCTTATTTACCCCGTCTGTGAAAGCAGATCGACCTCTGTGGAGGCATTATTTCGAACACGCAGGTCTCATCTTTGTTGTGGACAAGAACGATAGGGACCGTGTTGTTGAAGCCAAGGATGAGCTCCACAGGATGCTAAACGAGGTAAATTCTTGAGCTCAGTGATCTACATCATTCCAATCAACATAATTAGAAATTTATTGACGAATCACTAAATCACTGCTTTGACTTGTGGTGAAAGATTTGTAGATTTTGATTCCAAATTGCACTGATCTTCCAGGGCACATAAATATTCCACTTAGGAGGAGGCAAATTGTTGCAAAGACTGTGTATAATGTGGGTTATGCTAATGTACCATCCCATGACCTCGTTTTTGTTGCTCTGCAGGATATTTATCATGCCTTCAAGGATGTGCCTTAGTTCGGTGCACAATATAAAGGGGATACTTAATTCAAGCAATGCAACTTGGATCAAAGGTTTTGCTTCTTAATCACCTATGTCTGCCCATTACATGTTGTCAAATTGAATTAGAATTTAAATATGTAAACTCAATGTTTTGGCAGATGGGAAACGAGCTATTGTGCAACAGAATCTTTATATGATATGGACCTCATCTCAAGAACTGGTCTTTGCTCTGTCTTCATTGCATCGAACAAAACCTATCTTATCTTGTGTTCCTAGATTATAATAAATGATAAATTATCGACCTCCACTCATTTATGACATTCCACTGGAATTATGTACTAATATAGCATGAGTGAATGGTCTGCATGCTTACATCTCTCTGTCTTTGGCAAAATTTTTAATCCGGCCGCAAGAGAAAACTGAAAGTGTCGATTGTGGGCGTCCCAAAACCATTGATAATGACATACTACTGATGGACAAGACATTTGGATTTGACACTGCAGTGGAAGCAGCACAAAGAGCTATCAACTCTGCATATATTGAGGTGATCCATTTGAGCAACCTCTCAAGCTGGCAAGCATACATATTCGACAGCAAAACTATGTAATATATCCTCATATAGTTGCCACCCAAAAAGATATTTGTGGTTAACAATATATGAGACGTGAATCTTAATGAATCTGATTATTTATTTTATTTTTTACAAATTTTATCCTGTTTTGTAGTCCCTCTTTCATCCCATAATGATAATGAAATTGCAGGTTTAATCCCTGTAAATGGTAGAGTTTGAATATTGACTTGGGGAAATTGGTAAAGCTTCTGCTTTCCTGTATGTTTAGATACCTAAGGTGGACCAAATGATTGATATTATCGTGCGAATGCGTAAGGATGGCATAGTACTAAAACCCGTAAGCTTCTTAGCTCTTGGAGTATCTGTTCAAGAACCTTGTCAAAATTAGACCAGTGGATCCCTTCACAAGAAGCAAGATTCGCTTTGCATATTATTAAGCTTCTCGATTTTTCTTCATTTCTTCAAATTCTCTCAAACTCATGTACACCTTAGATATATTACTTGCATTGACATATAGGTGTCGAACATTTATTGGAATACTTACATGGAAATCATCTATTTGGAAGTGTTCCCATTAGAGACCGACTCTGCAAAATCATGTAGCAAGCCATGAACTACAAAATGGTCCTCTAGATTGGTCGCTCAATGAATGAAAGTCGTAAGAGATCGTAAATGGAGGTGAGGACGTTCTTGAAATCCTCGAGGCCCCGGTTGCTCTTGAGCTCGGTCCCGAGGTCGTCGTGCGACTTCCTCCACTCCATTTTTCCAGTTGACATTTGAAAATGATCATCCGCCGCTTGGCTTTTACCACTGATTTTAAATTGGATAGTTTTCCATGAGTAGTGACAAATCAATGTATAGCAATGTTTCCATGCTTGTTCAAAGGTAAAAGAAAGGTAATGATGCATCTATTCTTTTATTTTGCAGGTGGCGAGAGAGCTCTCTTTCTATGGAACAATGATCATATTGAGGGTTTGATCAAACGAGCAGCAAGTTGATATCGCCCATAATTCTTCCCCGCATTAGAGCGAAATACAAAAGGCGGTTCAAAGCTTGAGTCTTAATGTTCGCAAAATATTCTGGACCATGACCCGCATCGTTTGAGGAGTGTCTCAAGAAGTTTGAGGAAGACGAACAACATGAAACTGCAGTGAGGTCAAAACGTGAGGCTACATGGAAGCGCCTAGAAGAAATTGCCATGTCAAAATCTACAAGCGAGGCAAACACTTCATCCCGAGGCAATAGTTCATCATCGAGTTCCCTACCTAGCTTGCCGATCGGATATGAGCAGCTCTTTTCGCAGATCAAGATAGATCGCGATCCGAATGCTCATGGATGGCTGCGTGCCTCTTGTCACTTGGTCTGAACATTTTACGCTTTGACATGTAAATACGAGGTACATGATGGATGTGAAGCTTTAACATAGCTCGTGAGTTCATCGGTTGTGTGATCATAATATCAATTTCGTCAAGGGACAAAGGAAAGGAGGCAAATCATCCGTCCTAGCTTTTATGAGATGTATTTGCGACGGCTTAATGCATAGCTGCAGACTCAATGTCCCGATATTGAGGACGGTTAGGAGCACTTGAAAGAGTGACAAGTGGAGTAGCATCGCTTGTCGATGGTGATTTTGCTGAAATGTAATGCTTTATGTATGAATTAATTTTCAAGTCTTATCATGATATCATATACTTTGGGTGTACATGTGTTTGGTTTAGTAGATGTATACAGAATTTGGATTCGAGCAATGCTTCAGGCATTGATCGATGCTTTGAATTGTGACTGTTGTCAAAATTTGGCATTCGACGATGGCTTGCATTATGATACCAGTTTTGGATGAATAAAATTGAGCTATTTTAAGAATTAGCTTTGGATAGGAGCATATAGAAGTTGGCGATCCATGTATCGAACTATAAGAAAGTTAGCGATAGTGTTTTAGTAAAGCAAATACAATCTACCCTCAACCACTCCTATAGTCATGCTTAATCTAAGTCCATCCCGTGCCCACGCACATTCTCCACCGCCTCCTCTGCGCCATCGCGCGTGGCCCACCCGCACGGCGCGGCACGTCCCCGCCTCCCCGCGGCTCCACGCGCGCGCGCCTCCTCGCGGACTCGCCCACTCCGGTCGGCGGTCGACGGCATGACCACGCCACGGCCCTTGCCCCTTGCCGCTATTGGGGATCCCGAGGCGCGGTCAACGAGGACCAGCCGCGGCGCACGGCGGCGGGAGGAGCGGAGCGTGGAGTCGGGAGAGGCTCGATGTCGTTGGGAGGTCGGCGGGGAGGCGGTCGGAGACGAGGGAGATGGAGGGGAAGGGGGAGCGCGGGAGGCGGAGGCAGTGCTCGAAGCGGCGGACGGGGGCGCGCTTGAGGGTCGTCGTCAAATATTATATATTACAGATCAACAAATTTTATCTTGTTTTGTATTTTACCGTAGCGTTAGCACGGGCACACTACTAGTTTATGTAGTAACTTACTGTTAAATGATATTTTTAAAAAATAGAGTCTTTAAGTAAATTATAGTATAAACTGTACGGAGTTCAGCTATACCGATCAAAATATATACGACTATTTTTTTCTACATACTGTCTGAACAAATCAGAATTCAAAAACCACAGCTATAAATCTCAGCCTAAAATACCCTCTCAAGGCCCCATTATAGCATACAGAACAATTGGCGAGCTATTGAGTTTTTTCTCCTCTCAAAAGAAAAAAACTCTTAAAAAACTACCATGCGCCTTATTTAAAAAAAAGCTACCATGCGCCCTGAATTCCATCGAACAAAGCATCAGTTACCGTAGGCTTTATTGCCATTTTACTGTGCGGAACGTTGGAGTTATTATGCGCTAATGCAGTCGCAAAAACCACTCAAGGCTGATGTTAGCAGAGGATTGAGAATTTTCAGTGTCGACAACACTCAAGGGTACATAGCACCTAAATGAAACGGAACTTTTTTCTGAGAGAGGGAGGGAGGAAAATGAACCGGAACTAAGTAAGAGCTAAGATATTGAGCCAAATTACATGCGTAAACCAGATTAACAACCAGACATACGAACTTGTTAATCTCGTTTTGCATGCAAAACTATATACTCACTCCATCCAAGTTTAAAGGGCTTATTTTTTGAATAGTCTTATCCACAAATATAAGACGTATTTTATATCCCGATATAAAATTAATGTGATATTCCCTATATAGATTTAATAAATATCTAGATTTGCTTGATATTCTCTATATACATATATTAAATATAGTATTTACAGGTAATAATCATGTGTAATCTAATCATTTTTAATATCTTCCTTATCTATGAGAAAAAATATGTCCTATAAACTATAAATTTAGACTGATAAAGTAATTGTTATTACTGTACATGCTCCTCCGAGCGTACCGTGACTAAAAGTTGCCCTTCACATGGCTGGTGTCTCTCGTGCTTTTGGATTCAGCACGCAGGTGCACAAAACCACATGCAGGCTCCAACTCGCTCGTCATTGGAGTTTTTTTTATTCGCCAATTAGCCTGTCTAGCCATCGGATTCAGCTGTCAAAGTCTCGAAGAGGATACTATTGCAGCCAGTAATGTAGCCAGGATTTGTAGTTATGATAATCCATTGTCTAAAATTTATTTAACCGCTATATATTTAACATATCGGTACACAAGTATATGAATTACGAAATGCAATTAAGATAAAAAGGACATACGAACTTCATAAAATAGACGAATATAGCTTTCTTAACATATAATTGAAATTAAATCAGTTTTACATACCCTGTGGGCCTGTGCACTTTTCCTGTTCGTGGCTTATCACCGTTGATCCTGGGTTCTATTTTGCTTAGTCGCTAGCCGCTAGGGGAGAAATTAGAGAAGCTGAAAGGAAAAGGAGAAACGTGAGTACAGAGTACGTGACTAAAGGAGAATAGGGCTTTGGCTTAGGCTTAGCAATTGAGTCTTCATCTTAGGATTTTGATGTACGTACTGCTGTTGGCTGGGCCGCTCACCGCTCGCGTTTGCCATCGTGGTCCTCATGGAGTCGCGCGCGCCGTCTTTGGCCGTCGCAGCGCCGCCGCCCCACGGCCGCCTTTTTGCCGCCGCACGAAGAAGAATACGAACGGGCGCAGTCTGACGCGAATACGCGGCCACGCGAACTCTCGGTCTCTCGCGATGGGCTATGGCTGAAGGCAGAACGTAGAAGGCCAAGCGTCAAGCGACATACATGCTGAATTCTCCAATGCGGACTCTATCAATGGGCTTTGGTTGGACCGAGCGCAGGGTGGTCCGCGGCCCACAGGGACCACCCTGTAGCTCCGCCCCTGATTGCAGCTTCTTCTCAGGTTTGCTTCGTGCATTTTTCAGGTGCAGGCGCGAGGAGATGAGAATTCAAGCCTGCGAGAATCGCGAACGGCGGAAGGCCGAGCTGCAGATGAGGACGACAGAGGTATCGTCATCTGCCAATCAGTTCACTCTTCACAGATTTAGAACATGGACACAATTTAGCGGGGACTCGAGTTACCGACCGACACATCACACATACACTAATCGCTGGTTGTTTCCATTTTTCCGTAGGTTAAGGCCGAGAGGATGAAGCTGCGGGCGCAGGAGAAGGCGGCAGGCAAGCTGGCCACGGCGCAGGCGCTGACCAAGGAGAAGCACGCGCGCGCGGAGGCCAGGCTGAACTGGCGAGCCGCAAGGGTAAGGGACAGGGGGGCTTACTCAGGAGGAGCGGACACTTGCCTTCCTCCTCCTTGTTCTCACTCAAGCTGTCGTTGCAGCTGAGACTGTTGAATACAATCACTCTGTAGATGTTACGATCACGTTGATTGATATTACAACCACGTTGATTGATTTCGACTATGATTATGTCTTCTTCGGAAGTCGGCTTCAACTACTTGCTCATAGACGACTTTGACTTAACTTCACATATTAGACTGGTCCGATCAGTCGTAAGCAGTCGATCCACCCGATCGTAAATCAACGGTCAAAAACAAGTAACTTTTTGGACTGCTCCAATCGCACACGATACCGTTCAAAATGATCCAAACATTTCGACGTCAAAAAGGACTTAGATGAAGATCGAATGATCTGAGTGTCTTCGCTGATCAGACTGATCCAGTCGGCTTCTTCTTTGCACCGCTAGTCAAATTTCGTAAGCTACGAACAAAGACAATATGAAAACATAAAACTTTGGTGGTGCTCAAATCGCTGCGCCTTTTATTTGATTTCCTTCTCTATTTATACACAGCTTTACAAACTTAGACTAAGATACATAAATTGACTCTAAAAATAATTCGAATTCAACTCAACTCAGACTCAAAATCGGATTCGGTAAGATTATTTCCAACAAACACCCCCTAATCCTTGCCGACTTTAACCAACTTCCCTAACACCAAGTAAATTAATCATCCGATCAAAATTGACTCATCCCAGTGCCTTTGTGAGTGCTTCAGCCTCTTCTTCTGTTGTAGTATGTGAAATAGCCACCAGTCCTTCTTGACATGCGGCTGAAATTGCTGTCATGAACTCCGCTTCGCATGATGATAAGGCTACACTTCTTTACTTCTATGAGCACCACGTGATCATGTTTCCATGAAGGTAAAACACCATACCAGTCGTGCTTTTACGATCAACTAGATCACCGGCCAAATTGCTATTACAAAATCCTTCAAGCATTGGTGTGTTGTCGTGCTTGACATATACTAGCCCATAATCCATAGTTCCTGCTAGTTACCTAGGACATGTTTTAATGTTTGCTTGTGTTGTACGTTGGTCTTTCCATAAACCTGCTAAGTAGTCCAACCAAGTATGCAAAATCTGGTCGAGTATGTATCAAATACCTCAGGCAACCTATTATACTTTGAAATTTAGTCGCATCGATGGCTCTCCTATCTCATCTTTGTTGAGTTTCAACCTAGTCTCCATGGAGTACTATCAAGGGTTGCATCTCGTCGTACCTGCCTTCTCAAGAATCCTTTTGCATAATTAGACCGCTTGATTGTAATATTATACTTACTTTGTTTCACCTCCGGACCAAGGTAGTACATCAAAAGTTCGAGATTGCTTATCTCAAACTATTGCATCATCCTTCTTAAACTCTTCCATCCTTTAATCGCATGTTCTTGTGATAATAAGTTCATCAACATTTATGCCAAGTATCAGCATGTGTTCTTCTGTCTTTCTTGTATATAAAGCTGGATCCTGCTTGCATATTTCAAAACCAAGATTAATCAATGAATTATCCAAATTTTTGTTCCAAACTTTAGGTGCTTGGTTTAAACCATACAATGCCTTTAAGAGTCGATAAACCTTGCCTTCTTGTCCCTTCACTTGAAAATCCTCTGGTTATAATACATATATCTCCTCGGTAAGATCTCCATTTAAGAATGCATATTTGTTATCTATGTGATGTACTTCCCATCCAAATTGAGCTGCGAGAGCAAATATCAATCTCACTATTTCTAATCTTGTAACTGGCACAAACACTTCTTCATAGTCTATCTCTCTTCTGAACATAGCCTTTTGCCATAAGTCTTGCCTTGTGACGAACAAAATTCCCTTCTCCATCTCTTTTTACCTTGAAAATCCACTTTAGCCCTATAGTTTTATGATTATGAGGCAGATTAGTCAATACCCAAGTTTTATTTGCTTCTATTGAATCCAGTTCGATTGGCATAACAATCTTCCAATGATGTTCGATGAGTACTTGTTGCAAACTTATAGGTTCATCTGCTATTGTTAACTGAAGTTCTTCTTCTATCTCTATTTGCTCGATCAGCTCATAAATATCAGGTAGGCTTCGATATACGGGTGTTTTTCTTGGCAAAGTCTCTTCCTCTTCTTGATCACTTTGAGGAGATGCTGGAACATCCTCTGCAACCACCTGTTGTTTGGCAGATGTACTTGACCGGTTGTTGAAGGTGAAATTGATCTGATTCACCATTGTTCTCTCCTTCAACTGAGAAGGAAATCCACTTCTGCAGATTATTTTCTTTTGATGGCTTCGCCTCCCACTCCTGTGCTTTATCTTCACAAAAGATCACGTCTCGACTCGCCACAATTTTATCTTCATGAGGACTGGGCAACATACTAGCTTTGGTTCCTAGCTCAACTCCTAAATAGATCAATTCCTTTGATCTATCATCTAATTTTTTTCAAATAATTGAGCACCTTTGCATATGCCAAGCACTCGAACACCCTCAAGTGTTCTAGACTTGGTTTTCTTCCACTTAATGCTTCGTATGGAGTCTTCCCTTCCAGAACTTTTGTGGATACTCGATCGAGAATGTAAACAACTTGTTTTATAGACTCAGCCCAAAATCTTCCTAGTAGCAGTCTGCTTTTGAGTAAACTTCTTGCCATATTCATTATCGTCCGATTTTTTTCACTCGATTATTCTGTTCTGCTATGGACTATAAGAAGCTGTGAAGTACCTTCTGATTCCTTTCGTCTCACGGAATGATTTGAATTCTTGTGCCAAGAATTCATCTCCACAATCTGATTTCACCGCCTTGAATTTGTGATCAGTCTCCTTTTCAACCAGTTTCACAAACTTTTGAAACATGTCTTTGGCTTCTGATTTTCTTTTGAGTATATATACCCATATTACTCTAGAATAATCATCAACAATAAGTAAAAAGTATTTATTACCTCTATTTGACTCAGAGGTAACAAAGACCACAAATATCCACATATAGTAGTTACAGGGCCTGTGTTGCTCTATATTGTGTATGCTGAGGGAACGAAAGTCTTGTTTGTTTTGCAATAATGCAATCTTCACACATTTGAGATGGATGATTGATGAGCGGTAGTCCATAAACCACCCTTTTCTCTGTCATCAGCTTCAAAGAGTGAAAATTGACATGACCAAGTTGATCATGCCACAACCACGCCATATTATCCACCCTGGCACTAAAACAAGCTGGTTTGGCTAATTCGAGTTCAATCTTGTACAGCCAATTTGGTGTTCGTATCACCTTCATCAGCAGTTGTCCTTTGTGATCATGCAGTAACAAGTATGGTCCACTTAGTAACACATTGCAGCCTTCTTCAGTTAGCTGACTCAGACTAATGATATTATTGCACAATCGTGGTGTATAATAGACATCAGTCAAAACTCTTTGCTCTCCATTCTTGCTTTGCAACAAAATAGTGCCATTTCATTCTATATGAACATCTGACCCATCTCTAAATTTCACTTTGCCTCGAAAGCTCTCATTCAATTCACTGAATTTTTCACTTTGTCTAGTCATGTGATTTGAAGCACCATTGTCGAGATACCAAATATTTGACTCTACCATCTCTTCTCCAACTTTCAACAGTTTCGGCTGAACATGCTCTTCATTGAACATCATAAGTTGTGTGTTTTCTTCTTCATAGATGGACAGTAGAAGTGCTGGGTCCTGTTCTGTTTGGCTTGAACCAAATTTGCCTCCTCCTCCTTCTTTTTGTATCGGCAGTCAGCAGAATAGTGCCCAAACTTTTGGCACTCAAAGCACTTAATATGACTTCTGCAGACTGCAACATAATGGCCTTCTTTGCCACAAGTAAAACGCTTGACTTTTGGCTTGTCTCGGTTGTAAGAGAACTCTCTTTACATTGCTTTCTCTCCATGACCAGCAGTAAAACCATGGCCTCCTCAACCAAAACCCTGGAGTCCAGAAGCTCACCATTCTGTTAGTAGAAACAATATATGGACTCATTTTTTGAATCTGTGAATGTCTTCCCACTTTGTAGAACAGATTGTTGTCATTTGTCAAGCACTGAGATATGATGTTCAGAATAGTTAGTGCATGATATAACTCTGTTGATTTATGATTTATCTGTATCTCTTTTAACTAATCTATTTAATTCCATCTTCTAGGACAGCGTTTTATCAAACTAGTCATTTTCATTTGCAACAAAAGGAGGACAACAAATCTCTAGGTTCTGTGGATATAAATGCAACTTTTGCAGATTTGCCAGCACCAAAATTAGAATGGGAGGAGATGGCGGGAGCTCCAGTACCATGTTTGGATGGCGCCGCTATATATATTAAGAATCTCCTGTAAGTGTTTGCTGGATATGGCACCATTAACCATGTGAGCTAGCCATTACATGATATTTTATTTACGCCTCCATACTTTATACCTATATAGTTTTTTTTTTTGCAATTTTTAAAATTCTATGATTGCTGAAGAAGACATACATGTTTATAAGACAAGAACTCCTATACTTCTATGCTTGCTAAAGAAGACATACATGTTTATACCACAAGAACACCTATACTTGTTGAGTGTTGATCTTCATACACATGTTAGTAGTGTTTATTCTTGCTGAATCATTATTGACCAAATGGTTGCAAGTATTATTATTTATAAAATCATACCCAGCAGTGGAGCTTGAAGCTAAACAAAGAGAGGTCTAATCCAATATATCATGTTTAGGTATCTCTACAAGTAAGGGCCAAATTAGCATTTGATAGTGTTTAGGTGGTGAAAATCAACATGCTCTTTAAATGTTTGCACTGGGTTGGGGGTTTGGGTGGGTTAACCAACGGTTACATGTCATAGTTCCTCATGACAAAAATCTGATATGATTGTTCAAACATGTGTTCTAGATTAACATTTGAAATATTTTTCTGCGCTTTACATTTTGTAGGTGCACTCTCATGTGGATATTTACAATTTTTTGGATAATACATGGGGAGGACGGTTTGATATGCCCAAGGAGATGGCACATTCTCATCTGGGAATGGTTACAGATGGGAGATTCATCTATGTAGTAACTAGCCAGTATGGTCCCCAGTGCAGAGAACCTACGGCGCGAAACTTTGTATTGGATATGCAAACAAAAAGATGGCGCGATTTACCTCCATTGCCAGTACCGAGGTTTGTGTCAGCATTCATTTTAGAAAAAAGTCAATTATTCAACTCTCAAATATGGCCATAGTCCAATTTTCAACTCTCAACTATAAAACCATTCAATTTTCACCCTTGAACTCTTAAAACCAGAGCAAAACACCCCCGCGCTCTAAACCACCTGGGTTTAGATGACGTTGCATCCTAGTAGGCAAGTCTACATTCACGTGGAATTCTAGTGGCATCCTAACCAGCAGCAACAAATAAAATAAAGAGTAAATAGTATTTGTAGGCCCTATCAGTCCCACGTGTCATACTAAATCCCCTTCTTCTACATCTCCTCCTCCCTCTTCTTTGTTCAAGCCAAAACGTAGGCTGGGCTCTGCGACACCATGGTCCCGAAGGATGGCGGCAATGGTGAAGCTCGAGGACGGTGGCGGTGCACGTCAAGCACGGCGGTGGTGGAGCTCATGCCCGACGGATGGTGAAGCTCGAGGATGGCAGTGGTGGAGCTCGTGTCTGACGGTGACACACCAGATCTATTCAGCAAGTCGCTGCTGCAGCTCGCGGTGGACAGCGATGGCGATGCATCGGCGTAGGAGAGGCCGAGAGGGTGTTGTTGCTTGTGGCAGATGGCAATGGCGACACATCAGTGTGGGAGAGGACAGTGCTGCAGCTTATGATGGACGGTGATGGCGACACACCAACGTGGGAGAGGGCAATAGGAGTAGGCATTGTCATGGACAGCAAAGCAGGAGGGAGGAGGAAGGGAACATCCATGGTGGCTCATCGGCATTGGCTTTGATTAATTTACCTGAGACCTAAGTAATCGAAGTTGAGGAGGTGAACAAATCCTTCACCTAGCTATGTTAGTCATCAAATTGATAGTCATGGTGGCCGATGCTTGAGTTGATTGGATTGTAACATGCTGCTGACAGCAAGGTCTCCTTGGGTGCTTGAGCTGATTTGATCAAATTTTGCTACTACACTTGAGTTAATTGGTTCAAAGCATGCTGCTTCTCGTGCTTGAATTTGGTAGTAATGATGAGCCTTGTGAGCCATGGCGGCTGTGGCAAGGCAGAGCAGTGGCGTGCAGTGGCCAGTGAGCCGAGCTCGGCTAGCTTGGACTTGAGCAAAGAAATGGATGGGAGGAGAGAGATGATGAGGAGGAAGAAGAAGGGGTGCGTTGACTCTGCTTACGTGTCCAGTTTGTTGATATGGACTACAAAACCACTACCATGTTGAATCAAAACCGGATCAAGGGGTGATGTGGTTTGGTATTGATAGTTGAGGGTTGTGCTTTAAATGGTTTTAGTGTTGAGGGTTGAAAATCGGACTGAGACTATAGTTGGAGGTTGTAATATGGACTTTTTCCTTCATTTTACAAATTAGCATCTATATATTATTTTGTTCTTGCATTAATGGTCCCAGTCACCTTATGATCTCTTTGGAATAGAATGCCTTAACCAATTATCTCTAGATTTCTAAATTCTTAAAACCAATCCTTTAGTGTTTTTGCCAATCTCGTTATAAGGTTTCCTATATCAATACATATAAAGATTTGTATTCCATTCTCATAGATATGCTCCAGCCACACAACTTTGGAGAGGCAGACTCCATGTGATGGGTGGCAGCAAGGAGGACAGGCATGAACCTGGACTTGAACACTGGAGTCTTGCAATAAAGGAGGGCAAAGCCCTGGAGAAAGAATGGAGGAGTGAGATACCAATACCACGTGGTGGTCCTCATAGGTCTGATGCTTAATCGTCACATGATATAATGTTGCCAGTTTCCTTCTCGAGATCTGTTTCTAGCTGCATCAATTATCTTGCCTTTTCATAGCAAAGTAATTCCATTTGTTTTGTTCCAGCAGTTTATATATTTCTGGAATTTCTTCTCTATTTGAATTAAAGTTAGTGATTTCATAAATCATGGCAATTAGAAAGTGGCATACAGAGATTGTTCCGGATAGTACTATATGAGAATCAACTTTTATTGTCACATGACATATTTCTAGCTGTATGATTGTTAAGTAATTTCTCATAAATATTTTTTTTGGTTTTGAAATAAGGGCTTGTGTTGTTGCTAATGACAAGCTCCTGGCAATCGGTGGTCAAGAAGGGGATTTATGGTTAAACCGGGGTCACCTATATTTAAATGTGTTCGAAGAAGTGAGGTATGCTTGTGTGTGACTCAATTATCAGATAGGCTAACTGTTGCAACTTTTCTGAGACCTGCTCCTTGGATTTTAGTCACAGCATGACATCTTAACTGTTCATGGTGGCATCAATTGAATATTCAACAATTACAGAAACACACTGCACATGCATTATTGAGCTAATAAAATGCAACAAATGTCTGGTAATGACTAACCGTAGAGAAATCAGCCTAGGAAATTTGCTCCAATATTATGGACCTTTATTTTTGTCTGTTGGTGGCTTGGTGCACTGTTAAATTGGAGCAAACTTTTGAGTTTGGTACACCATTTCAAGTGGTGGTTTGTTGCGGTTTATGACCTGCATGGATCAGTAAAAATTGAAAAACCATGTTTTGTTGCATGCTATCTTTTCCATAAAGAACAAGCAGTTGATGCAGCAATATGAAATCTGTTTACTTTCAGCCTAATAAACAAGGGTTTAGAACTGACGCCAAATCAATAAGAGCTTTGGTCTAAGAAATTGATCTTTGTTTATCTGCTAACATGAACCTTCAAATTCCTATTCATGGACTCCTATTTTCCATTCATGCAGGTAGTGTATAGCAATATTTACATGCTTGATGATGGCACAAAGTGGAAGGAATTCCCACCAATGCTAAAGCCAAATTCACACATGGAGTTTGCTTGGGTGATTGTCAACAATTCTATCATCATTGCTGGAGGAACTACAGAAAAGCACCCAATAACCAAAAAAATGGTGTTCGTTGGTGAAGTATTTCGATTCAATTTAGACACGTTGGTAAGCAACATACCTTTCTTTTTTTGTTAGTTCAGCATGATGAGAGTTTCAATGGTGGAAATAAACCATGGAAGACTTTTAAGAAATGAAACATAAGTTTCAGACATTCCTCGCATGTTGCCCTTTTTGTTTCATTTGGTGCTTTGATGTTGTTTGTAAGATTAGCAAATAGTTCTCAGATCTTTCTTTTTCAGTAACATTGCGGTATTTTGTTGTTTATTAACAGAAACATGGCTTTAGTCTTGTTGAACACTATGTCATCAGAATTTTTCTGCTCCTAATATACTCATTAAAGTATTACAACGTCTAGTTATAGCCTTATAGGTTTGGTGGGATGGCAGAAATAACTAATAGAAAATTTTGCGAGAAAGCATGGAATAAACCATCACCTCCCCTGATTTGGCATTGCAAAAACTTCTACTGCTTGCAGGAATGGACAGTGGTTGGGCGTTTACCGTTCTGGATCAAGACTGCATTGGTGGGATTCTGGGACGGGTGGCTGTATTTCACTTCTGGGCAGAGGGACAAGGGGCCAAAGGATCCGTCTCCTAAAAAGGTTGTTGGGTGTACGTGGAGAACTAAGCTGCATCTATAGTTTCTTTTGTCAAGACTTCAAGTTGATATAACCAAGCAATTGATATAACCAAGCCATTCTTTCTACACAACCAGTTTTGTACATCATGGTTGATACAACATTTTACCCCCATGGTGGCTATTTTTAGAGACAGAACTAGAACGAAAATGACTGAAGTTTACACTTCACCATATGTATAACAACACATATAGTTTTCAAACAATACTGTGCTAAACAGTAATGTATTTGGTAATTTTTAGCATTAATACTTCAACAAAATCAATGACAGCATACAGTGATTGAGAAGTAGTGATCGACATGCTTACCAAAATGAAAAAGCCTGATAATAACATTGATTAGTAAAATACATCATTCAACCACAGAGGCCTATTAAAAAGAGAACAAAAATACTTAAAGTTTTCAAGTAAAAAATAGTAGAATGATCAAATATAAGTTAATACAACGAACCATAATATCATTAGTAATTTTCGTCAATTCTTATTTCTCTACATAGTAAATAAGTATATCATTTATGAAATTATCACTAATTAATTGAATAGCTAGTTAGATATTTGTATGTTCAATAGTTCAAAAATAATATAATAAAAAAATATGTCCAATGACTTACTTACTTGACATTGTGGTTAAATATTACAATTTTGCCTTCGATTTACAATGAGTTAGGCTGGTATTCCAAAAATCAAAATTGATACCCTTGTCTTAACCATACAATTTGACAAATATCATTCAACAATCATCACATTGAAACCCTAACTCACAAATTGAAATAATTGAGAGAAATTTAGAGCAAAGTACATATTGATCGAGTGGACCTTAACTTCCTTTGGCCGGTAAGGGAGTGAAGCAATAGGGACCAGGTGACACCATGACAAGATGGTAGGCGAGGGCGGCTGGTGGCGCCAATTTCTCCCATTCTCCGGTTACTGATCGCTGCCTAGCTGGGTGTGGCTGTACGACGGACATGGTGCATATCTCCTAGCCGACCATGCGAGACGAACAAACGTTGAGGGCTGCTATGGGGTGACATGCTTCGGGATCATCAAATAGACGTCGTGGCCTGTCGCGGTCCTCCCTCTTACGCTGGCTCAAGGGTTGGCTCGGTCTGCTGTAGTTGCTTTATGGACTGAGGAAAGCAGAGACTTCTCGTGTACTACTGCTAGCTATTGAAAATTTAGGCAGCTAGTGCTTCATTCATTGGGTTTCAAAGAAAGAACCGAGTACACTGAGTTTAGCCTAAAAGATTCACACATAGATTGAAAATATTAATCCCTACTATTTTTTAGACCCGGTGTCTTATGACACCAGGTCCTACTAGATGGTTCCGCTCCTGACTATTTCTATTGCGGTGCAAGCCTGGCTGCCCCACTGTTGTTAGTTGTCAAGTTATGCCACATCAATGTTGTATATTTAGGACTATTTAGTTTTGTAATTAACTTTGCTATAACTAATTTTAGGTAAGTGTATCAAGCCACATTTTTCGTGATAACAAAACTTAGTGTCGCAAGCTTGGCAAAAAAAAGTAAGTCTATAGCACATGTATCATAGAGTAAGAAAGTGTAGCAAAGCCAACAACAAACTAATACCTAAGAACTTTTGCCACATCTAAAGTTATGTGTGGCGAATTTATTAGGATTGAAAACAAATAGGCCTATAGTTAGGGTCTATTCTTTAACAGCTTCTAAAGGTGGTTTTTGGTTTTTGCTACAGTATTTAACTTTTAAACGGAGTATTTTCCAAAACAGTGTCTACAAGTTAATTGTAGTACGAGTTAAAAGCCCAACATCTGTATCAACCAAAATCTCAAGCGAGTATCTTTCTCTGTAATCTCTGTCGCAAATAGCTAAAATTCAAAAATTTCAGCCAAAAGTCATAAGTGAAGCCATATCAAACATGCGCTTAGTCATATCATGGTCATAGGTTTGTTTCTGCATTTTTGTTCTACGGAGGCTTGTAATATAGACTAATTAATCTGTCAATTATTCATTTGCAATTTTTTAGTACAACTTTGTAGTCACTTTGGAAAGGAGTTTTTCAAGGGACTTTTATGCCAGTCATCTATCGTGCCCGTAAATTATCTTGCTCACTACGTAGCTTAGATGTGTCCTTTACCCAATTCCAACCCACCCAAACCAGTTCCCTCTGGCATTTTGGACCCAACCCAAATATCTGTATCACAACCCCACTTGCCCTAGAGTTGAGCGCGCCGCGTCCAAGTCTGACACGAATCTTTAAGAGAGCAAAATAAACGACACGATAAGAACGCGAGGCGATGCCCGACGCGGCGGCTCGTTGATTGCCCATTGTTGTGGCTACAGGCTAAACAGTAAAAAAGGGGACTCGTAGAAAAGGAAGAGGAGAACCAGATCTCTGGGAGAGTTGGTAAGAATGAGAGGATGTCCCTCCTCCTGCCCCTCCTGGGGGTTTATATACATGAGTGGGGTAGAATGGGAAATCCCCATTCTACCCCTTAGTACTTACAAAGGGTGAGTGTACATTGGTATATTCCTCTACACTATCGGGCCTATTACATATTAGGCCAGTTGTAAGGCCCAGACACGGGGGGTTGGGCCACCCCCACAACAATACTCTCTCGACAACAAGCGCAGAGGTCCCGATGGACGAGCTGATGTGATCAACTACCCCAGCCCCCCGTTCCTCGACAGCAAGCAGGGTACCGAGTGGTGAGCCGATGCAACTGGTAGCTTGCAGACCCCAAGGCAACGCCTACGAAGAGATCAGTGAACTCCTACGTTGAAGCCCGAGCCGTCCCGCCGAGGTGATGCATACAAGGCAAACGGCGAAGTCCTACGCCGGAGCCATGCCGCCCCACCGAGGCGACGCCTACAAGGCAGACGGCGGAGTCGAGCTGAGGCATTGCCTACTAGGCGGACGGATGGCGGGGTCGCGCCGCACCGCCGAGGCGATGCCTACAAGACGGGCGGTGAGGCGATGCTTCAAAGCCGGGTCATCCCGCCGAGGCAGGGCCTACCAAGCGGACGATGCAGTCGCGTCGGAGCCGAGCCGTCCCGTCGAGGCATTGTCTACTAGGCGGGCAGCGGAGTCGCACCGCCCCATCGAGGCGATGTCTACAAGGCGGGCGGCGAGGCGCTGCTCCAATGCTGTGTCGTCCCGCCGAGGCATTGCCTACTAGGCGGACAGACGGCGGGGTCGCGCCGCTCCACCGAGGCGATGCCTACAAGACGGGCGGTGAGGCGCTGCTCCTGTCGGACCCGGATTTTTCAATCCAAATCCACTGTGTTTAGCTGCACTATTCCCTGGATCAGTAGATAGTGCACACAGTTACAGTTCTGAATATCAAAGTAAATATCATACAGAAGCGTAAATATAATATTAGACTTACTCATGGGCCGATTAGGCCGAAATCAATAAATTGCAGCAGCGGAACGAAGTACACATGTGGGACCTTCAGGACATGCCCACGGGCAGCCAACTGGAGGTTCGTGACCTAGCCCTTGACATCTTCATCTTCTCGACCAGCTTGTCCAATCTTGTTGCTGAGGCGAGGTGATTTGATTCCGATTCAGATTGCCGCAAAGCGAGTGTGAGCACTCCAACCCCGTGCTCCGCAAGCCAACACACAGAATGCAAATATATAACATGCATGGCTTGTCAATGGAAAGGCATAGGGCTATTTTGTTTGCCAAAGAGTGCTTTTGAATACAATTACTTAAAATTTCCTATGACCTAGCAAGTTTGCAATCACATTTTTAACCCATTAGTTGAAATAATCCATGTAAACATGTTGGCATCACACCAACTAACCTTATGGCATCGCACCATAAGTTACCTCTTGGCATCGCACCAAGGGTGGCATATGACATCGCACCATATGCTTATCGTTGGCATCACACCAACTAACCTTATGGCATCGCACCAAGGGCGGCATATGACATCGCACCATATGCTTATCGTTGGCATCACACCAACTAACCTTATGGCATCACACCATAAGTTGTCTCTTAGCATCTCACCAAGGGCGGCGTATGACATCACACCATACGCTAATTGTTGGCATCGCACCAACAATACATATGGCATCGCACCATATGTTTCCCATCATAATATTTTGAAGGGTATACCTTGGGGCATTAGTGTCACCCCAAGTAGCTGGCATTCCTAAGCATGTCATATAAATAGGGACTTAATTTTTGAAATCATATGTTAATTCTTACTATGGTGACAAGGTTCACATTTTCAAGTATGGCAAGTAGAATAATATACACAACAGCAACATCAGGATTTATCTAACTTGCTGAAATCAAACATATCATATTTCATGAAATAATAGCATGCAAGTTGATAATTTAAAAGGAAATAGCTTTGAAATGCTGGGTTCAATATGATCAAAGTGTTGACTTGCCTGGCGTGGTTTACCGCGATCTTGAGCTCACACAATGCTTTCTTGAGCTTCTGGTCTCTATCTTCACTTTGTGCTTGACCTCGCTTGATCCACTGAATCTTCACGACTTCCCATTTCTAATTACGCTACAACCGACTGAATCCAAATAAAAGCAAATAACTCAAAAGATCCAAATAAATCCGAATAAACTCAATTTAGTTTTATTATGAGTTAATGGGGTGATTCGGGTGATTTGAAGCAAGGTCGAGGGTAGAATATGATGACTTGATCTTTCTATTAATAATCTTTTTTATTATTTTCGTATTTATTAAGGAAGTTTCATGAGTTAGGTTAGACCTATAGACTGGTGCAGGAGTTTAGTGTCCAAATTTTATCTTTTGGGTATGCATTCCTTGCAACTCAGGTTATGGTAAAGGCAAACTGGATGATGGATGAGATCTGTATTTATTCTATAAATCTTTTAGTCAAAGGTATTATAATACTTGGATATCTTTATTAAGTTTAGATGTTTAGCCAAAGTTGTTCCCCTTTATCAATGCCCTAACTAATATTTAGTCTTTCCAACTTATTTATGCAAACCACATTAAATATCACCAAAAATTCAATTGAGCTCTAAAATTTATGGTTTCAGTTCCCTTGAATAGATCTTGAATTTAGATGAATTTAAAATTTTGTTTCATTCAATTTGGAGCTAAAACGAATAAGTTATGCCCATTTTAAGTTCTCAGTTTAATTAAATCTAGAAAATATTAAATCTCTGACAGGTGGGTCCCACTCTCTACTTTTAAGTTTATGTTTTCTTTTTTATTTCCATTTCTCTGTGCTAATGACATGTGGGACCAGCTACAGGGGCATGGCCCACATGTCAGTGAGGGGTTTCAAATGATAATTCTGGCATTAGTATTGATGACAGGTCTGTTATCCTTAATTAGCATTAATTAACCTCTGTCTGAACACTAAATGAGCTTGTTATATATTTAAATTAATCTTTAATACTCCCTTAATCCTTTTTAATACTTTTCCTAATCACATTCAACATTTTCTAATCACTCTCTTTCACTACTAAGGCTGGGCAAAAATTCAACAAAATTCTAGTCTAAATGCTGCGACTAGAGGAATCGAACTCGGGACCTAAAGGCTTGAATGTTTAGCGCAAGCTCTGGTAGCCAAGTGAGCGGGGAGGCGTTGCCTACCCATAATGGGTAGGTAACCCTTTTGAGGGTACCTGCTAGCGGGACCGGCAGAGAAAACGGGGACGGCGGTGGCCGACGGCGATGGAGTGACGGGGAGGTCCGGCAGAGAGGTGAAATGCGTTCCCCGAGCTACGGCGAAGATGGTGACGCAGTCGCCAAGGGCCGAGGAGGTCCGGAGATGGGTCGGCGTCGAGCGGCGACGGCGGCGGCTCGAGGAGGCTCTCGGCGACGGCGGCGTACGGGCGACAGGGAGCTCGAGTGAGGGTCGGGGAAGCTTGGCAGCACTCTGGAGACGGTCCTAGCGCAAGGGATTGGGCTCTGGGACAGTAGAACAACGGAGAATTAGTTCACCGGAGTTGGGGGAGAAAAAGCTCGCCGGCGGCTACGGGGCACTAGTACCCGATTACCTTCTGAAGAACGGAGAGGGCGGCGTGGGAAACTCAACGGATGGCTTAGTGCCTTTTATAGGCGGTCGGGCGAAGCTGGCAACGGGCGACGGCCGAGTGGTCTTGTCGGAGCAGGTGGCGGAGCAGCTGGTGGCGCAGGCGGCGTTAATGCCAGGCAGACTGCGGTGTGACGCAGCGCGTCTACCCCGGTGCGGTCTCCTCCGCTTTACCGCCTCTCCCACGCACGGGCGGAGCGGCAGACGACCGGCGCCACGTGGCCGGGCCGACATGACCGGGCGGGGGAAAACCGTGGGCGGTGGCGCCGAACCGTGGGCGGAGGCGGTGGAACCAGGGGCGGCGACGGTTCCACAGGCTTTCCACCAAGGCGACGGGACGGCACGGGGCAGGGCGATGCCGGTGCATGAGCTCCACGGGGAACGCGAGCTCTGCGCCGAGCGAAAAAAGGCGACCGGGGTGGAAGACGCCTCTGACAGGGCCGGTCCACCGGCCAGCGAGAGAGGGAGAGGGAAGAGCGATGGCATAGATGAATCCGCGTGGCCAGGTAGGCGGATCTGGCGGCCGAGCGAGAGCGGGAAGGAGGACGGTGGATGGCGCAGGCAGGGCGGCGTGGCGCTCATCGGGACCCGCTAGGTGGCGGCCCGGAAGGAGACGCGGGCCGGGAGGGCCTGCGGTCAGGGGAAAGGAGGGTGCGGGCGGGTCCGCTTGCGGCGCGCGCCACGCGTCACGTGGCTGGACTGAAGCGGATCTTTGGTCGGGTGATGGCGGCGGCTCCTATGTATATATATATATATATATTATTTTTTTTCTCTTTATTTTGTTGCTTTATATTTCTTGTTATATTTTGGGTTAACTTTGGCACAATTCCCTGCATAAATTCCAGGTTTTATTTAAATTCCTCCCTCCTAATTTCTGGATCATCTTTTCAGATTCTAAATTACAATTTGAAATTTCTTCTTAATTGTATATTCTTTTCTTCTTTTTTTTAAATTTTAGGAACCTTAACCAAATTCAGGAAAACATCATAAAATCCAAATTCAAATAGAATATATTGCAAAAATAATTTAAAAGCTTCACATTTTCTAATTTCAAAATTTTGGGATGTTACAGCTCCGAAGCCGGGTCATCCCGCCGAGGCAGTGCCTACCAGGCGGACGACGTAGTCGCGCCGGAGTCGAGCCATCCCGCTGAGGCATTGCCTAATAGGCGGGCAAGGGAGTCGCGCCGCCCCGCCGAGGCGATGCCAACAAGGCGGGCGGCGAGGCGCTGCTCCGAAGCTGTGTCGTCCCGCCGAGGCAGTGCCTACAAGGCGGACGACGAAGTCCTGCACCGGAGTCGAGCCGCCCCGTCGAGACATTTCCTACTAGGCGGACGGCGAAGTTGCGCCGCTCCGCCGAGGTGATGCCTACAAGACGGGGCGAGGCGCCTTGGCGGCCGGTCGCCCCGCCGGCGAGGCCTACCAGCGACGACGGTCGCGCCGGAGCTGAGCTGTCCCACCGAGGCATTGCCTACTAGGTGGGCGATGAAGTCACGCCAGAGCCGAGCCGTCCTGCCGAGGCATTGCCTACTAGGCGGGCGGCGAAGTCACGTCGCCACGCCGAGGCGATGCCTACAAGGCGGGCGACGAGGCACTGCTCCGAAGCTGTGTTGTCCCGCCGAGGCAGTGCCTACCAGACGGACGACGAAGCCCTGCGTCGGAGCCGAGCCGTCCCGCCAAGGCATTGCCTACTAGGCGGACGGTGAGGCGCTGCTCCGAAGCCGGGTCGTCCTGCCGAGGCAGTGCCTACTAGGCGGACGAACGGCGGGGTTGCGCCGCTCCACCGAGGCGATGCCTACAAGGAAGGCGGTGAGGTGCTGCTTTGAAGCCGGGTCATCCCGTCGAGGCAGTGCCTACACGGCGGGCGGCGAGGCGCTGCTCCGAAGTCGTGTCGTCTCGCCGAGGCATTGCCTACTAGGCAGACGGACGGTGGGGTCGCACCGCTCCGCCGAGGCGATGCCTACAAGGTCGACAGCGAGGCGCTGCTCCGAAGCTGTGTCATCCCGCCGAGGCAGTGCCTACAAGGCGGACGACGAAGTCCTGCATCGAAGCCGAGCCATCCCGCCGAGGCATTGCCTACTAGACGAACGACGAAGTCGCGCCGCGCCGCCGAGGTGATGCCTACAAGCGGGGCGGTGAAGTCGCGCCGGAGCTGAGCCGTCCCGCCGAGGCATTGCTTACTAGGCGGGCGGCGATGTCGCGCCACCACGCCGAGGTGATGCCTACTAGGCGGACAACGAAGCCCTACGCCGGAGCCAAGCCATCCCGCCGAGGCATTGCCTACTAGGCGGACGGCGAGGCGCTGCTTCGAAGCCGGGTCATCTCACCGAGGCAGTGCCTTCCAAGCGGACGACGAAGTCCCGCGCCGGAGCCGAGCCGTCTCACCAAGGAAAAACCGCCGCAATTGCCCTACCTTCAAAAATTCGCGCCCGCGAAGAGCGACACTGCCATTCCCGTAGGCCGAGGCCAAGGGCGCTACGCACGCAGAGGCAGAGAGATGACACTGTCGTTCCCCCACCTTCAAAAACAGTGCCCGCAGAGAGCGGACGCTTGTGGCATAGGCCGGGGGCGCTACGCACGTAGAGGCAGGGAGGCGACACTGTTGTTCCCCTACTTTCAAAAACAGGGCTCGTGGAGAGCGGGTGCTTGCGATGTAGGCCCGGGACGCTATGCACACAGAGGCAGGGAGGCTACACTGCCATTCCCCTACCTTCAAAAACAGTGCCCGCGGAGAGCGGGCGCTTGCGGCGTATGCCGAGGGCGCTACGCACACAGAGGTAGGGAGGCGACACTACCGTTCCCTTACCTTCACAAACAGGGCTGGCGGAGAGCGGGCGTTTGCGGCGTAGGCCGGGGGCGCTACGCATGCAGAGGCAGGGAGACAACACTACCATTCCCCTACATAAAAAAATAGTGCCCACGGAGAGCAGGTGCTTGCGGCGTATGCCGAGGGCGCTACTCACGTAGAGGCAGGGAGGCGACACTGCTGTTCCCCTACCTTCAAAAACAGGGCCCGCGAAGAGCGGGTGCTTGCGGCGTAGGCCGGGGCGCTACGCACGCAGAGGCAGGGAGGCGACACTGCCGTTCCCCCACCTTCAAAAACAGTGCCCGAGGAGAGCGGGCGCTTGCGGCGTAGGCCGGGGGCGCTACGCACGCAGAGGCAGGGAGGCGACACTGCCGTTCCCCCACCTTCAAAAACAGTGCCCGCGGAGAGCGGGCGCTTGCGGCGTAGGCTGGGGGCGCTACGCACGCAGAGGCAGGGGTCAGGGGGCAACACTGTCGTTCCCCTACCTTCAAAAATAGGGCCCGCGGAGAGCGGACGCTTGTGGCGTAGGCCGAGGGCGCTACGCACGTAGAGGCAGGGAGGTGACACTGTCGTTCCCCTACCTTCAAAAATAGTGCCCGCAGAGAGCGGGCGTTTGCGGCGTATGCCGAGGGCGCTACGCACGCAGAGGCAGGGAGGCGACACTGCCGTTCCCCTACATTCAAAAACAGGGCCCGCGGAGAGCAGGCGCTTGCGGCGTAGGCCGTGGGCACTACGCACGCAGAGGCAGGGAGGCGACACTGCCGTTCCCCTACCTTCAAAAACAGTGCCCGCGGAGAGCGGGCGCTTGCGGCGTATGCCGAGGGCGCTACGCACGAAGAGGTAGGGAGGCGACACTGCCGGCGAAGACTCCCTGGAGCCGAAGCGAAGGTCAGCGAGGTTGCCGCGGAGCCAAGGTGAAAGCCAGTGAAGGCTTCTCGGAGCCGGCGAGGTGTCACTGACAGGCTGGCGGAGTTGCCACGGAGCTGAGCGAAGGTCGGGGAAGGCTTGGAGGCGTGGCCGCCACAGCCTGCTTGGACTCCAACGAAGCGTCGGCCGAGGGCTTGGGTTGGGGGCTCGACGGAGGCCATGTAGTGGTAGAGACAACAGAGCGAAGGCTCGAAGTCGCGCGGAGGCTCGATGTCGTGCAGACGCTCAACGCGGAGACTCGTAGTCGCTCGGCGGTGAGGGATCGCGCTCGGAGGCTGCGACGTGGAGACCGGCACGGAGATCCCGATGCTGCACTTTGCTACTCAAGCAATACTCAACAATACTAGCGAAAATCAGTTTTGAGGAAACATGCATCAGCTGCGCACAGACTCACAGTTATCCTGCAACGTGGGTTTTCGAGTGGCACTCACGATGGTGGATTGATGGATCTATCAGATCCGCATGGAGGCTTACACGCAGCATTGATGGATCTATTAGATCCGCATGGAGACTTACGCGCAACAACGACTGATGAGCGAGTTGAATTATTCAGAGATGCTCTACCTTTTCTTACCTTCGACGACATTTTTTGTTCTCCTGCATGCTGGGTCGTGTCCTAGCCCGGCCATGGAGCAAATCTTCCTCGCGGTGGTGACTCTTCTTTGCGTGACTTCTTGCCCAGTCCCCACGGACGGCGCCATCTGTTGTGGCTACTGGCCAAACAGTAAAGAAGGGACTCGTAGAAGAGGAAGAGGAGAACCAGATCTATGGGAGAGTTGGTAAAAATAAGAGGATGTCTCTCCTCCTGCCCCTCCTGGGGGTTTATATACATGAGTGGGGTAGGATGGGAAATCCCCATTCTACCCCTTAGTACTTACAAAGGGTGAGGGTACATTGGTATATTTACATTGGTATATTCCTCTACACTATCGGGCTTATTACATATTAGGCCAGTTGCAAGGCCTAGACACGGGGGGTTGGACCACCCCCACAACATCCATGTTTTCGCTAGAGATAATTTTTTTATATTATCTTAACAAAAAATCCCGATTCCACGCGTGCGTTTGATGGTGCATTTCTCCGCACGGTTGATGTGACCGTACATACATCATTATGTGTGCACGTAGGGTATTGCCATCCATACTATACACAACGCCCCACGTCTATCCTACTTAGTCAAAGTTGTCATGTACCCTTCACCTTCGTTCGTGCATAAGTTACCAAACAAAAGTCAAAGAACAAAAATTAAAGATGAGGGCACATGCATCATGTCCTCCTGCAGATAGAACCCAATATTTGTCACAAAAAGAATTTGCTATAGTACTCCAATGCCAAATTTGCTTTTCATATTATCTTGAATTTGGTATCAGAATTATGCCAATTTTGCTCTTAAACTTATATTGAATTTGCTTTTGAAACTTAACCTGAATTTGCTTTTTGAATCTTATATTGATTTGCTCTTAGAATTATCCTGAGCTTTGCTTTTGAAAATATATTGAATTTTGCTCTCGAAATTATGCTGCTTTTGCTCTAAAACTTATCTCAAATTTTGCTCTATGAATTATTTTGATTTGCTCTCAAACTTATATCAATTTGCTCTAAACATTATCCTAAACTTGCTTTTATTTTTTGCTTACTGTGTAAGTGGGCCTTAGTGGTAGGGTGGGGTGCACGTTGGATGAAAAGTGTGCAAGAGGAGATGTGTCTTTGAGTTATTTTGTCGTTTAGCTATTTTAAGATGTGTGTGTACGGAACGACCAATGGATGTGCACATATCTAATAGAGTTATGTTTTTTTTCATGTTAGAGAAATTTTAGGAGGTGGAATTTGTATGTTGTGTTTTCGTATTCTTGGGTTCTATCTATCACATATCTTGTAAAACTACGCTGTTTTTTTGTTTTAGAAATTTTAGGGAGATTAATTTATTTTTTGTTCGATTGTTTTTATATTTTTGTTAGATATTGTTTGGCAGCTTATAATTTTCGGTCCATCACCACCGTGGATGGCCCGGCCGGCCGGGATTTTGAATCCACGGGGATAGTGATTTTCGAGGAAGGTGCGGACTGGAGGTGGCAGGCGATGAACCACCCCAAATCTTTTTTTTTAATTAGCAGAGATACGCGTCGCCAGGAAGCCACCCACCACCGCCACAAACCCGCACTATTCCTCTCCGCGCCGCGTCCCTTGTCGCCGCCTTTCGATAAGCTTCCGCGCGACGCAAGCTCCGACCTAATTTCCAATTCGGTCGGCTGCAAGGTCAGGTCCGATCCCAATTCGATCCAAATCACGCCCAATTTTATTCTAGGGTTTGGTTTCGGTCCGAGGATCTACGGTTTGGCCGTGATTTTTCCCGGGATTTTTTTCGGGGATTCGCTTCGGTTCGTCCGATTCCTAGGTTTTGTGCGTGCGCCTCATGGCCGCGGGGCGCCACGGGGGTTACAGGAGCTACGGTGTGGTGAGGGAGCGGGAGCTCGACCTGGGGGCTTCTAGAAGGAGCAAGGAGTACCATCACCGCCACCGCCATCCGAGCCGCCACCGCGACTCGGAACGCCGCCGTGATGGCGACCGGAGCAGGGACCGGGAGATGTCGAATAGCTACAGCCACCACCGCTCGCTTCCTCCCCCACCGAGGAGTCGGCTGTCAGGGAGGGCGGAGGACAGGGAGCCCGGCGAGGTTTCGAGCGGAAGTGGCTCAGAGGAGTCTGGTGGGCGCCCCCTGAAGGCTGGGGAGCCGATGATGAATCGTGTTGCGGGAGTCAGCAGGGAGGGTGGGGCCACTGGGGCGCCGTCCCCAATTAAGAAGAGGAAGCACTCGCCGGTAACTTGGGATAGGAATGGTTCAAAGCCGCAAGTTCATGATGTTGTGAGGAGCATTAGAGAGGTGGACACTGTAGCTGCTGAGCTCCCTCTGCCTCTGGCGTGCCCCTTGCCAGATGTGAGCACCCCGCCCAGCATGGCTGGTGGGCGTTCACCAATGTATTTGGATGTGTCAGTTGATTTACAGAAGGTTGAGCAATTACAGGATCATGCAAATACTAGGATTATGGAGGACGAAGAGGGGTACCCTACAATGAGAAACATTTTGACTTCAAGATGGGCAGATGCTGATGAGGAGAAAGAGGTTGTGCTCAAGAAGAAGAAAAGTGTGTCGCCTGTTGACTCGGTCAGACAAGGATCCACAAAGAAGGTTACAAGCCCAGAGCTTGGAGAGTTGGTGGTGGGTAAAAACTCAGGCGGGAGTTCCTCAAGATCATTTGACTCGGGGTTAGTACAGGGTAGTGCCAACGGGGATATTGAAGTAGATAGGGGTGTCTACATGGATCTTGAGGAGACTGGGGATGATTCTTCTGCTGGTCATATGCTGGATACTGATTCTGAGAGTGATGCGCTCAGGTCTAGAACCCCTGAGCCTACGCGGTCGCCACGTAGGTGCATTAACATGCTTCAGGGTTGTAGGAGTGTTGATGAGTTCCAGAGGCTCAACAAGATCAATGAGGGTACATATGGAGTTGTATTTAGGGCGAGGGATAAGAAAACCGGTGAGATTGTTGCATTGAAGAAGGTCAAGATGGAGAAGGAACGAGAAGGTTTCCCACTGACCTCCCTGAGGGAAATAAATATCCTACTATCCTTCCCCCACCCTTCTATTGTGGATGTCAAGGAAGTAGTTGTTGGGAGTAGTCTCAACGATACTTTTATGGTGATGGAGTACATGGAACACGATCTTAAGGGTGTCATGGAGATGATGAAGCAACCATATGGGCAAAGTGAGGTCAAATGTTTGATGCTTCAGCTGCTAGAGGGCGTGAAGTATCTTCATGACAATTGGGTACTTCATAGGTAATTACCAACCACTGATTTTTCTTCACCCTTTCTTTGAAAATTTCTTAAATGGTTCTGTTGTTTTGTATCGATTCTAATAATGTCATCTTGCTCCATAGGGATCTCAAGACATCTAATCTTCTCTTGAACAACCGTGGTGAGTTGAAAATATGTGATTTTGGACTCTCTCGTCAATATGGCAGCCCACTAAAGCCTTACACTCAATTGGTTGTGACTTTGTGGTACAGGTAAATCATCAGCCAGCACAAATTTCTCAAATGTTTGGTGTTACTAAATTGGGTGAATTTGATTGTTGTTACTAAATTGGGTGAATTTGATTGTAAGTTTTTACTTGTCCGATCATGGTCTCACTATTTGCTCCTTATGATCGCAGGGCTCCAGAACTACTGCTAGGAGCAAAGGAGTATTCTACTGCTATTGATATGTGGTCGTTGGGTTGCATTATGGCAGAACTCTTGTCAAAAGAGCCATTGTTCAATGGGAAAACTGAGATAGATCAACTTAATAAGGTATCTGGTTTGACTTATTGACTTCTATTTGTTCATTTTAATTAGATGAATGAAATCTTATGTCAGAGTATCTTCCATTGCAGATATTTAAAATACTCGGCACACCTACTGAGCAGATATGGCCTGGTTATTCCAAATTGCCTGGTGCCAGCGTCAAATTTGTCAAACAACAGTAAGTGGTTACCCATTTCTTATTGCTGCTGTTTTTATGTTTGAGCATACAGGTTCATCATGGAAGTCTTACCTTTGTTCCTCCCCTTAGGTACAATAGATTAAGGGACAGGTTTCCAGCTGCATCCTTTACCGGTGGGCCAATATTGTCAGAAGCTGGATTTGACCTGCTAAATAGATTGTTGACGTATGACCCTGAGAAGGTAACATACATGCTATAGTGAACCATCTGATTCTCCTATCCTCATTTTGCATCCCTTGAAACTAAACATACTTGTTTCTTTCATACAGCGCATAACAGCAGATGCTGCCTTGAAGCATGAATGGTTCCGCGAAGCACCTCTTCCTAGATCGAAGGATTTCATGCCAACATTTCCTGCTCTAAATGAACAAGACAGGTACTGGTTATTTCACTTTTAAGTTTTAATCTATCAGCCTAATCTGAAATATTTATTATTAATATTGTTGTATTTACATTGCATTTTAAAACATGTAGGCGTATCAAAAAGTATATGAAGAGCCCTGATCCTCTTGAGGAGCAACGGATGAAAGAACAAGGGAGCATAGGAGATCGTGGCCTTTTTGACTGAGTTTAAACCATTTTTCTGGGTTTGCTGCAGCCAATTTTCGGCGTGAATGAATGGAAGTGCATGTCTTCCTAGGTGAGATGTCCACTGGACATGAAGTATCTCAGTCTTGGTGTCTGGTGACAACTGATGGTGTTCTTTAATAGGCATGTGTGCAGAATCAAGGGGATACTATTTCTCCTTATGTGCCATGCTAGCTTCTAGCCTACTATTTAATTGAAGGGTTAGCTCTTTCTCAAACTTTTGGTTACAATCTAATCCACCTTCATTATAAGGTGTGCAGATCTAATCCACCCGCATCATAAGGTCTGGTCTATTGACTTCTATTGGGTACACCAGTTTCATGTCTGAAACTTTTGTATGTAAAGTATTATAAATTGACACTTTGTAAACAATGATCGATGAGATCTGCTGCAAGCAGCACATTTTGTTTTGATCTTTGCATTTTGTTTGCAAGAGATGAATGAAGTGAAGAGGGAGGGTGCCTTTTGCTATTTCGCGAGGAAACTGGTGCATAGTAATGCAAATTGTAAGGTAATATGCCGAGGAGTTTATTGCCTCTGCTGATGCGTTATCGTGTAAAAAGTGTGATAAATTTGCAACTTTTCTTTCCTTCTCATTTTGTTTGCAAAGATCACTTTGTACCGGATGGTCTTGTAAGATTGCTTAGGTTGCCCTTCAGTGCTGCTTGGAAATAGTTATTTGTATTTTGTTTGCCGGGTCTTAGAGATATGGCTACCTCCTTTTGAAAGGAAAAATGATTTTAACTGTCAGATGTGTTTTTATCGTTTGTTCGCTACAAATTAATTATGCTCATTTGGTTGCTAAACAATGGCGTTAAACAACAGATGTCTAGAAAATTTCTACTTATATTGTAAATGAAAATCAATTTCAGGATGCACAATAGAGATAAATATTTTGAACATCTTTCTTCCATTCTTTCCAACTTTTGTAATTGATAGCAACCCTATTGTTTTTAGAATGTGCAAATGGAGACTTTTATTTCTGTTATCCATTCATCGGCTGCTTTCCTGAACACAGGAATTTGAAAGCAATGGTTAGAACTTGACTGTTGTTTACTATTATCTTTCAAGAAAATAAAATCTAGATGCTGTTTTCTCCTGTTGTTATTCTGTTCAGCATTTTCTCTTCTGATGAACTTCAACAGTCATTATTGACAAGACTTCTAATCTCTAGAAGAATTTTTTGTTTTTTGTTTTGGGCTTTAGAAGAACTCTTGCTTTTCTTTTTGGGCTTTCTTCTACATATACTATAGTTTTCTAATACTATGTTGGAGTTCATTTTACCTAGCCTGCATGAATTAAAACTCTGCCCTGCTTGCATTGTTCATGATAAATCATGCTATCCTTTTTCGGCTGGGCATGCATTTTGTGTTAGATACTGGTTAGTGAAAGTTGTGAAATGTTTTCAGTTCTTAGGTGCTGGTTTACATTCTCACTCATCCCGAAATCCTTGCATGTGCTTCGCTATCTTTGATTCGTTGAGCTAGTTTGTTGTCAACTTGTCATTGCCTCAGTTTAAGTCATTTGTGTTTGTGAAGTACCGCTGGTGATAGAGAAACTAGTGAGTCTTATGTTCTGATTGATGTCTATACTTGAATTTATTTGCAAATCTACATCTTGTATGTAATACCATAGATCTTGTTAAACAGTTAATGATGACAATTTGAACTATGAATGATGACTACTACCGTGCAAACTGCTTAGAGAGTTGATTGAACTCACTATAAATGTTCTGTGACACGTCCTGCAGCTTAAGCTGTGGCTATATCAAGACAGGGAGCTTTGATGGCTGTCAACTTACTATACCTAATTGACTTCCTTTGTGGAAGGCCTTCAAGAGTCTTCATCTGTTACTGTTGTGAATCCTAGTGGTCAGTCTACTATCCTATCTTCTTCATACCTTGTTATGCTTCTTGCTAGTAGCTATTTTGGTAACTATTCACCTTATCTGACAAATAGATTATGGTTAATCTGTTCAGAGTTCAGACCGGTTCTGTTATACCTGCTTGTAGTGCTATATGATCCCTTGAAGAATTGTTCAGTTTTCTTTTTGTTCTTCATCTGCAAGGACGCACACCATTGTCATGAAATGCTGCATTCACTGTCTGGCCATTATCTGAAAACTTGGTTACCTGCATTTGACATAAAATTCAGAGTCTGGATTCTATAGACTATACTTATTGCAGGAAAAACTCATGGAGGCTGGTAAAATCAAGGGAAACTGTTTTTGGTTTTTGTTTGAATCATTTTGATGAACCGTTTAACCATGCCTTAGTTTCACAGACAGAACAACATTGTTGAGGTGCAGGACTGTTGATGTTTTCTACTTTTTTCTCTATGGTCAATTCTAATTATTCATGCAGTTTTTATCTTATATTTGCAAATAACCCCATCCCCCGATGCCTTGCTTCATTGGCTATTGCTTGGTTAACATTTTTTAAGAGTTCTAGGTTATGTTTGGGACCAAGTGTCAATGTCACGTGACTGCCTGTGAAGTTACATGTCACTGTCTAGGGGCCGAGCGGACATCTGTGCCTATGTAGTAAATGAATTATTTTATGTCCTACGTGCTCCTGGTATACCATATTACCATCCCTTCTTTTTTCTATTTTTCTTATGAGAATTGTTATGTGTGGGATGCCTTGGAATATTCTGTTGATGACATAATGTTACAGCACGTCAAAACACAGTTCACCAGTTAATACTGAACATTTGTTGGACAACTGCAATAACATGTTATTTGAAGTCCTGGTTGCTGCTTTCTCTTACCGTGTGAGTAAATGGAGCAGAGGTGAAGAGGAGGACACCCCAAAACCAACACCCTTTTTTTTGTGGACCTATTTTATATGGATCTGGCCTTTATATTCAATTCTTTGCTTCAGAATACAATGTTGTCCATTATTTTTCTTTTGTGGGAAGGTAAAACTGTCTGTGTTGTTGCAGAAGTGAGGATTGTTTGCACACAGTTTAGATATTTCTTTAAATGGCTACAAAATCAATAATTTGTCTAGTCCTGAGAAATAACCTGTGGTTTACATGGGGGAAAATGCCAACAGGTTTTGATATCTCCTTTTCAATGGTACAAAATCAATAATTTATGTAGTTTTGAGAATAACATGTGGTTTAGGTAGAAAAATGAAATTAAGAAGTGTTGACTATTAACAGTTATGCGCCAATGCAGTAATTGTTTGTTTCCTTTTAAGCTTTCTCGTGTAAGCTCTAATTATTCTTTTACTACTATTTTGTGCTTGTTAATCTGCATCATTGTTTTATTTACGTTTAGTGGCGTGCCATTCAATTTGCTTTTTGTTTGTTCTGGGTGATGGGCATTAATGGATTCTGGCTTTAACATAGAGTCTGAAGTAATGCGCCTGAATTAACTGGTGCAGCTATACAGAGTATTCAATTGTAGAATATGAGGGGATGTGATCATGCAGATGTATTTTGAATTTTCTATTTGAATAATGGCTTCATCTACCTGAATTTGAGAATCTATGGATATGAATATGGTTTAACTGATATACACTGCTTGTTCATGCTTTGAGATGACATGTTTGTAACTAGCACTGCTTCATCTGAAAATGCTGGCCTGGCACTCCTACATCCATGGATCTGTACTGGACAGGTACTTTTCTGGTCCTTGAAGTCTGACGTCATGTCGTGTATGCACTGAACATCGAGAGATAATTGAGTCCTTTAATGCTCCTGCTTCAAAATTTTAGTTCAAAGACAGAAAGCCCGTGCTGGGTTGGTCAATCCCGTTTTCAAGTTCCAGGCATAAAATAAACGCAGCACCAAAATGCAAGATCAAGGGGTAATCAAGGGGTACTTAACTACTTATCCCGCGCATGCACATCACAACTAAATTAGAACAAAAAAGAAAATTGTGAATATTTCAACTTCTGTCATCAGGATGAAAACTTGTTACTGATGTCTCATGATGTGGGTATATTTGATTTTGGCAATGAAAATCAAAACTATCTACAGCGTACTTACTGTTAGTTCAAAATCTTTTGATTTTACAAAGTAATAGCATGATTGGAGGTGCTTTTTCCCTAGAAGAGCCACAATGTGAAATTAAGTCATATAGCAAGTACCACAATGTGATATACGGAACTGTGTAAAAGCCCCATTGGTGGCAGTTTGTTGTCTCTGATTAGTAAACCGGTGTTTCCGTGTTCAATTAATCTTGATCAGTGCGTTTTCTAAAGGACAATCCAACCATCCAGCCTTGGTGCTTTAGTTATTTCTGATTTCAACTCGTGACCTGCATTTCTTTTTCTAATATGATAAGTGGCTCGTTAACTTGTTTTGTGACCTTCTGTTCACTGTTTTATGCCCTGTAAACCCCGTGCAAAGCAACGGTGGGCCATGCATTTGTGGCGCAGAGGCAACAAACTTTTGCACTCTTTCTGGCCTTCAACCGTTTGTACGAGTGGAGCACTGGAGGCTTGGTTTATGTCCCTACTTCGTCTGGTTTCCACGATGTTGGGACGTGCATGCGTGCGTTGACAACTGTAAGAAGATTGTTCATCCAGAAAGAGATTCAGGTGTTATTGTAAGAATAATTTAAAATCTGCAACTATTTGTCGAAGTAAGCTATCGATGTTTATTCTGCTGGTATCCAGGTGAGTACAGCCTCTTGATTGTTCCAGATGTGTGTTTCCTCTCTACAAGGTAATGCCATGCGAGTCGACGAATCCAACTTTATAAGTGATCGTGAATGGCAAATTTCTATCTGGAGTTCGGAATGACATACGCTGTTAAAGTAGCTGACATACTTGTCAATACGTACTGGAAGCCATACCGGTTTGTCTATGCTGGTATACCATACCGGAGCTAAGATAATAATATATATTTATAAGTATATATATTTAATTATATGCACACTAAATTTCACTTGTAATATTACTTTAAATATATAGTAGTAGAATAAATATAACATATAGTTAAATGGATTTAATGGACGGTATTGGTATAGGCGGTATTATCTGGTATCAAAATTGGCCTCGTGGCGAGAGAGTTCACGGTCCTCGTCTTTGCGCTAGGTAGGGTGGAGAGTGGTATAGTAACCGCGGCTAAGGTTTGCGAATTGGGATTCATGAATCGGAGGTAGCCGTAGCACTCTGATGGAGCGTTCTTCATTTTGCCAATAGGCTGTTTTTTTGGCGCTATGGGCTAGAATAGCGAAAATATCTCGAATACATCATTATACATTTATATATATAAGTATACATACATATATACTAAAAATTACACAAAAGTTGGGTATTCCGGAATACCCAGGAATACCATTGAATCCGCCACTGGGTACAGCCGGTCTGGAGTGGTATAGTATTGCCTGATAAGCTTGGTAGCGGAGGCAGAGAAACAACTATGATAACGCTTACCCTGCAGCCCTGCTCAAGCTGACAAGTGTGGTCACGGAGTCTTCCCGTCGGGTTTACATGTTCTATGTAGACTGGAAAATTCGTTAGCAAACAACTGGCATGCGCACCTACGTAAACCGATCCTGAAGTTGCATTACCGTGTGTCACGACCAGTCAAAACATTGGAAAGCGACATCCTTCTGTGATGCGTCTCTTCAGATGTCCCAACTCCGCGTCTTGTTTTTTAGGGGGAATGTGTACATTTAGAACATCATATTTCTTTGAGACCTTCTCCCTCTACCAGCCGCGACCCACTAGGCCACAACGCCTCCTCAACCCTGCCGTGTTCCGGTGACCGTCGTAAACCTAAGTTGTGTATTCTTTGTTGTCGGGACACCCGGTGGCGGATCTATTGAGACCCACAGGGGTATATAGGACACTATTTAATTTTGTTTCTCTATTATGTAACTCATATAAATTTAGGTGTAAACCCTTTAACCCAAATTAAAGGACACCTGGTCTGCTCAAAGATTGAAGATCTCAGTCTGTAAAGCATCTCCAACAAATCTTCTAAAGTACTCATATCCCCTATATTTTAGAAGAAAAGGTAAAAAAAGGGTTCCAACAGATCCCCTAAGTGGTACCCAAAAATATAGAGGACTCCATCCCTGATTTTTCGTCCCCCATATATGGAGAACGCACACCATCCCCTAAATCGGTCCCAACGCTTCTGCACCGTCCGATCCCCTAAATTCTTTGGTTGGTAGTTTTTGTGGACCAGATTTTAATTTAGGGGACCATATTTAGAGGACTTGTTGGAGGTTACATATTTTTAGTCTTCTATATTCTAGATTGTGTCCTCTAAAAAGTGATTTAGGAGATGAGATTTAGAGGACATTGTTGGAGATGCTCTAAGCTTCCGCAACTGGACCTAAGACGACACCTATCAAGACTCAGGATACGCAGCCTAGCATACGCGAATGTAGCCTAACTAACACAAGCATGGCCCAAGACGCTCGGCCAGTCAATCTACTCTATGAAGTGAAGATAGCAGGTAAAGGCCGCATTATACGCGCATTATATTGTCCCAGTCACTCGCACCTCATTCCATCCCTCCATCTGTCTCGTCTTATGTAAAAGCAAAATTCACCTTCTTGCTTGATCGCAATAAGAACGAACCAGATTAAGAAATGCTGAAACATGAGCTGAGACAGTGACTGTATAAGATTGAGTTCAGCAAAAAGGCAGTAAGATCAATCGCAGTTTCACTGATGCATCATGATTCCTGAAGAAAACTAGCTCATCAAATGGTTCAAGAAAGGAGCAGAACAGGATATAGAAGACCACGTTCGAGCCTTCATGCTACACAACGAAAGGGGTGTTTCAATTGCATAGTAAAAACAAGTCAAAGAACGATGCTTTGGAAATGAGATCATTAATTAGGAACCATACGCTTCAAAAACAACAATAGTTCAGACACGCCTATAGTTTTGCATGTTTACCCAAATATGCCTTGCTAACCAGCAGGATTTCCTGCTTGAAGGATGGTTTTTTTCAGCATTAGCACAGATATACAGTTGAATTGCAACTTGGGAAAAAACCTCCAGTGCCAATAAGGCAATAACTTCATCCTCCATAATCCAACTTGATTGGTCGGGAAAAAAAAACCATTGGTAACTAGTATCAAGTATCAACTTCAACCAATGCTTTCAGTTGTTTTGAGTTTTGACTATTTTTTGACATGAAGGGCAAATGCTTCCTCAATGCGGCTGACAACTTCTTGACAGAAAATGCAATAAAGCTGCAGCGGTGGGTTGACTAAGTGAACTCCAACAACAGTTCAGACACAGTTAAATGAAATATGACATCAAACCCTTTATAGCTGATGCCTGATACCATCAATGTATATGAATTAGACATTATTGTGTGCAGCCAACATTTCAGCATATATCTGATCTTCAGCTAAAATAATCGTTTGTGTGGAGCCTGATACCAAATTTCACCAGATTAGAAAATGATTTGTGAACACAACTAATCAGAGACAGCTAAAAGAATGAGTGGTATGCAGTGCACGCAGCCAAACCAATGAATCATATTGAACTCTAGGCTCCAGTGGCAAAAGTTACTCATTTCAGTTGTTGATGCCATGATTTTGAACACAACTTTCAATATCCACACACACACACACACACAATCAATAATACCATGCAAATGGTAGATTACAAATTGTAAGGCGAAGAGGCTTTGCATCATCAAATTTAACTCTTTGCAGCAAGAAGGTACTAACAGTAAATGAGCACAAACATATTACAGGGCAACAAAAAATATGTAGAGCACTCTTATGCTAAAGCATCTTGAATACATGCCTACAGTACTTTGAGTCAAGAACACTAAATCAGTTAAGTAATTCATTGAGCCATGATAAAAAAGAACAGACCATCTCTCCTAGCGTCGCACATTGAGCATCTCCTTGGCCTCCTCCTGCTCGTCCTGCAGGGTGTCACTTGTGTACTTGCTCAGCAGCTCCTTCTTCTTCCGCTCCAGAACCATCCGCTCAATCTCCTTCTCATCGGGGAGTGGCACATGTGCAACAAACTCCCTCCCGGCCTCCTCCCCCTTCTCCCTCTCCCTCTTCTCCTCCTCCCGCCGCCTCTCCTCCTCAACCTCCTCCTCCACCTCCTCGAACAGCACCTCCCTAGCAGCCTCCCCACCGCGCCCACCTGCCGTGGCCACCTCGCCGCTCACAACACCCTTCATAGCCTCCCGCCGCACCCGCTCCACGCGGTGCCACTCCGTGATGACCTCATCCCGCATGCGCTTCTCAGCCACGGCCTCAAGGCGCTCAAGCACGCCGTCCTCGTCGTCGTAGTAACCGTAGTACCCGGCGTTTATGCGCTTGTGGATCTCGTAGCGGGTGCGGCGCTTGCGGATCTCGGGGGGCTTGTCGAAGAGCTCGCGGACGCCGGGGAGCTTCTTGGCGGCGCCGAAGTAGCGGTAGCCCGGGCCGCGGCCGGAGGGGTTGGGGATGGCGACGATATTGCCGTCGAGATCGGTCATGAGCGGGGCGTTGGAGCTGCGGGAGTGGTCGCGGCCGCCGAGCTCGACGATGCGGCGCTCCCAGTGACCGCGCTCGCGGAGGAGCTTGTTGATCTCGTCGTTGAGGTCGCGGAGGCGGTGCTCGCCGAGGCCCTCGTTCTGGATCTCGGCGACCTTGGCACCGATCTCGCGGAGGATCTCGGAGCGCCAGCGTTCAGCGTCGGCGAGGTCGCGGCACTCGGAGGCGAGGTAGGGCCGTCGCTCGCGGGGCTTGCGCTTCTCCTCCTGCTTCATCGTGATGAAGCGGTTCAGCATCGACTGCGCCTTCTCCTCGTTGCGAGCCATGGCGCTGGGACGGCCGCGGCGGCCGGCGGCGGCCGGCGGCGCAAGGTTCTTGAGCTGGGCGAGGGTTTGGGGGGAGGGGGCACGGGCGGGTTGATTGGGATTTGTGGGTTGGCTTAGGGAAAGAAGCTCTTTTCATGTCTGACATGCGGTTGCATAGTCGTGGCCAAAATGGGCGGCCCCCGGCATGGCAATAGGGCCCATTGAGTGGGCCTGTTTGGCAACGGCTGCGGCTTATGGTTTATGACTTTTGGTTGAAATTTTTGAATTTTGGCTGTTTACGGTACAGATTACGGAGAGACAGATACTCATGTGCGATTTTGGCTGGTACAGATGTTGGGCTTTTAACGTGTAGATCGTTTAACTTGTAGACCCCGTCTTGAGAAAATACTCCGTTTGAAAGTTAGGTACTGTAGCGAAAGCCAAAAGCCATCAGCTTCGGAGGAAAAGAACAGGCCCTATGTCCATGTCATGTATAGGACTAACTATAACGGCCTAGAGAGGTGAAAAGAAGGTTTGTAAATTATTTTAGCTAAAACTTAGTTTTTAGCAAGTATAAACTAAAATTTATTTTTGCACAATACAAGTTATAAATAACCTACATCTCACTATGTACATCAATAAGCTAGATCTAGGCAAGATATAATTCTAAATAGATAAGTAAACAATTTATCACTAGAAATGTAAATGCGCTACGTAAGGAGCAAGAGAGTAAACCACAAGAAGAACACAAGTCTTTTTTTGGTGGTCTCGAAGACTTGTTGATCTCTCTTAATCCATGTTGAGAGAGCTTGAACGAATCAAGCTGACTCCATACGCAAATTGAGTCTTTTCTCAAGCCACTAGAGGTAGTTCTTTCCCACTCTGGGAGGTGAGCTCCAACTTTCACAAACACGTCTGGCCTCCTTTACAAGCTTCTCGAAGAGATCACCGGACACAACTCCTTCAAGCTGCCTATGTGGTGGCAACCACCAAGAGTAACAACTTGATAACGCTTACTTGAAGGTCTTCAAGTGTCATAAAGATAAAAAATAAATAATGCAATGCACTTGAATGCTCTCAATAATCTTAAATGGTGAACTAAATGATTTAGAATTAAGAAGAGGGATGCAAGGGCTTAAGTGTATTCAATAGAGGTCCAAGAGAGTGCCCTTGTTGTCAGTGGGGAGGTATTTATAGCCTCTACCAACCGGGGTGACCGTTGGGAATGAAATCACCAAAAATCAGGGCAGTGGTAGTACCATACTCACTGTTCAATATCTACTTACTGCTCATTAAATGCAATAAAACTAGTCGTTAATACAAATATCAGTCATACCGCACTCACATGCCTTGGTCATACCGCTTAACGGTAATACTGCACTTATGTTGAGGTAGTACCATTTTTGAGAGGAGAGAAAATCTCCCAAAAGTGTACTTCTTTGGAAAATAGCTACGGCCAACATATATACGGTCATACCGCAGATGCAGTAGTACTGGACATGATTCGTGATCATACAACAATGGTTTCACCAGAAAGGAGGTGCGTAACGTACCGGCATGTAAGGTCCAGTAGTATCGATGAAGCGATACTACCGTGGTGTCAATGGTTGTCATACCATTTAGAGAAAAATAGAGCAGAGAAGGCAATAAAGCAATTTCAAATGCATATATGCACTAAGATTGAGCATTGTGGCACAAGATCACCATCAAGCTATAAGCCATGAACCCCTCTTAGTAGTACAATATCTAGCCTATCAATTCGGTCTTAAAAAAACATATGCCAAGACCGCTAAAATCTAAAAAGAGGTCCTTAGACCGTTTTATACTTTCACCTTAAGCCAAGTCAACTCATAGTTATCTTTTTTGCATGCTTTTTCATGTTCTTCTCCATGATATCCTCCAAATTAGGGACTAAACCTTTCAATCATCTTAACAAAAACATTAGTCCCCTAAACATAGTCGTCGTTAATTACCAAAATCATTTTTTGGACCTAGATGCTTCAATCTCTCTTCTTTTGGTAATTGATGATAACCTAAACAAATATAAGTGAATTGAAGATTTTTTAAAAAATATATCTGTCCCAGAATGAGTTGTATATTCTAGAATTTGACTTTTGATAGCATTAAACTGTTGAGATGAACTCAAAGGAGATAAAGAGTTGTGTGCTAGTAAAGTCTTCAACAAATAGACAGAACTCCCCTAAATATGTACATAGAGGTTTATGAAGTGATTTCATGCACACTTTTGGATTTTTAAGAAAATTTTGACCAAGTTTCCTCTATTAGTTGGATTTGAGAAAGCATCAAACAATAATAATAATAATTCAAGTTGAAAGCTTAAGAGATGCCAACAATGCACAATAAATAGACTAAATAAACAAATATTTTATCATAATCTAGCATTGTAGCATAACAAACATAGAGTACTTGACAAATATATTTAAAAAACTTACAACCCAAAATTACAATAAGAGCAAAGCTTCTTAACCTCAAAGATTACTATATAAAAGAGGCCATTTCATAAAAGAGCAACTTAGATGATAGGCTAACAATAGATTTTGATAGATAGCTTGTCCCACAACTTCACCCTTCTTCATTCATTTCTCCCTTCACTTGATCATTTTTTCCATTTTCTCACCCTTTGGCATCTAATACCAAAAGAACTATTTAGTTGTAAGGAGGAGCACCGGATGGGTCATCACTATGATGATGACAATAAATGAGAGGGGATGATAGCTACAGTGGTTGCGATGGTGGCTAAGAAGACTCACACATTGCGTCAAAGCTGCCAACTAAGAATTTGTTTCAAGTTGAGCATCCCAAATCTTAGAAAGAGTTTTATTGATTTGCATCAAGGCAATGAGAACGGGATCTTGATCTTGTGGTTGCTCTTGTTGAGGTTGACCCAACCTTCACAACATGTCGGGTCTCTCACAAACTTCTTTGAGAAAATCACCAAGCACGACGCCTCTAATACCGTCTAGGAGTCACCAACCTCTAAGAATAACAAGTTAAGTCCCTTGCTTTACTCTCACCATGTGCAACAAATGTACAAGCTCAAGTGGATATGAAATCCACCTCTAGATGCTACACATGCAACTACAGACATCTCTCCTTATTCACAAGGTGCAACATGTGCACAATTGAGAGAAGAAGCTCACACTAACTTAAGAAAATAAAATAGAGTGCCAAAGGATTAGGAATTTAACCAGCTAAGGGGGTATTTATAGCTCTCACCAAACAAACTAGCCGATGGGAGCAAAAACCTTAAAAATTCATGGTACTACCATCATGTATCGGTCGGTACTACTGTACCTAGGGTTTAACAATTATGTATGGCTCAATTAATGCTTCTAAACTAGCTGTTATAGACTGGTGTGGTACTACGGTGCTCCAGTGAAATTACAAAATCACTCATAGGAAAATTATAAAAAATTCATGGAGAAAACTACAAATAGAAAATTACACTATTATATGTTTTCATAATAACAATAAAAAATAGGAACAATAAAAATAAATGAAAATTGGTATTTTTACCTCTTTTCTTGACTATAACCATATTTCAAAATTTTGGTTTTTTGGAAAAAAAAAATATATTGAATTTTGCCAAATTATCATAAACTGGATCAAAAATTTCACAAGAGAATTCAAAGAAGAGTGTGAAACTTGGATGCTAGCTCAATGAGGGGGTATTGTCTATTTATAGAAAATTTTGAGATTTTTTGAATTTTTCATATTTTTAAGCTCCCAAACGGCTATAAACAGCTAGAATACACACACACACACACAACACACATATATATATATATATATATATATATATATATATATATATATATATATATATATATATATATATATATATATATATATATATATATATATATATATATATATAAACTGGACTCAAACACAAACTAACCAAACAACAAGACTTGACCTAGGACACAAATTCAACACGACGGACTCGAGACTGAATTATACAAAAGCTATGGCGCGGAAGGTTCTAGGATAGGAAAGAAAAATTGAGTATGGCGGTGGACTATGGGACGAAGGTGAAACACTCGAACTAGGGGATAGATGCGAACTCGACGGTAAACCCAAGCTCGATACCACATGATGGGGACGGGGTTCCCGATCTTCCGTCGGTGATGATAACTCGTTTTGGTGGAACGCGACACACCGATCCGGCCGGATCCAAAGACCGAACCACGCAACCTTAGCACCACGACTCCTCGGTTATCAACCGTGTCACTAATCCGGTTGACCTCGCCAAGAAGGCTAATCCCTGCCTGCGAAACGAAAAACACAAGCAAGAACTCGAAAGAACGCAGCTCAAAGAAGTGACAATTTGCAGATGTATGATTAAGATCACGAAAGTGGGGTTTCACGACCAAAAACGGCGGCTGTTCAATGACAGATTGATCTCAAGCAAAACTCAAACCCTAATGGTGGGGGTGGCGGCTGGATATAAGGTCTAAGGGTCGTCACACCCCCTGGACGCGCCCCCTAACGGGCTCTAAGACGATACACGGCCCAACAGACCAAAAGACGGTGACGCAACACCCTGGCAGATTCTAGATGCTGACTTGTTTCGATGATTCCCGTTGACTCTGGTGGAATTTGGACCTCAAACCAAAGCCATTGGTTAGCCTATGAAATTATCTTTCCATGCATATGTGGGTCATCAAAAACGGAGTCCGTATGCGTCCTGGGCGTCCGTTTTACTGCAGGCTGGTCCTGAAGGCCGAGGCAGACTCGAACTCGAGTTGGACTGGGCCTCCGACTTGACTTGGACGTCCTTGCTGGTCTTCTCCGCCTCCACACCTCTCTCCATGTACTTCATGACCCTCTCCAATGTTCCTAAGCAAGATAACATCATTAGGTAGCAATCTATTCTCAAAACTATGAAAATGATCGCTTAAGAACGAGCTCACCTCTAGATTTAATTGTCGCATGCGAGCTCGGGTCATTGGACCTTGCATAACGGTTGGAGGATCAGCAGTTGCATCCGAATGAGTGATGTCCTCATCAACTTGACTTAATGATTTTCAACACATGAAGTCATCCCAAGTCTTTCTCATTTGTGGAACCTAACATATTCATCTAACTCATGAAAAATATTAGTCCACAAAATAATTGTCATCAATTGCTAAACTTCACCATTAACACATAATGGAGGGACTAGATTCTACAATATTTTCTTTTAGTAATTCATGACAATCTCAACAAATAATGAGATAGAAATTAAAATTATGAGTATACAACATGTACACAATAATTGTATACTCTAGAATAAGCTTTCAAAGGAAAGCTTACTCATCCGGTTGTCATTAATCATCTAACTATTAACACATAATGGAGGAATTAGATGACAACCCGATTATGAGATATATGAACTACATAATTTTTGTATACTTAAGGGATTTATTTCAAAGTAAAGATCCTTAATATATGGAAATGGAACATAGATCAATACTAATGAAACCAAAAAACATAAAGTGAACTCTCCTTAAATATGTGCATATAAGAATATATTGTGAAAGCATATATACATATTCAAGTTTGACTTATTTAGTGAAATTCATTCTTTATTTCGGATCCGAGGAATGCAATAAGATAAGAACGCGATATTGAATGCATATCTCTTATGTTTTTCACATTTTCATCCAAATGAGTCTAAGCAATATCATAAACAATAAACATATTAGTATCATAATTGTATTTGTTATTATCACAAAAACCAACTTGATGAAGCTTGAACCTACACCCACTATACCTAATGAGCCAAACATGCCTAATGGACCGCTTCGTGCTATGCTAAACATGCCTATTCGTGCTATGCCTAATGGGTTGTGCTAGGCCGCGACGTTGGGCTGAGGTTGTGACCCAAGCACAACCCAATGCATCATGCCATGTTGGCTTGGCCCATTTATATCGTGGGTCGTGCCGTGCCTGGGCCAAGCCAATAGTGTGAAGAATCTAGACCCGTTGTTATGAGTTAATGACATATTTTGGTAATTAATGACAATCAAATTATAGGACTAATATATTCATTAAGATTGATGAATAGGATATGTCCCACAGCGGTGGATGACTTAAGATGGCTTCACGTGTTTAATCATCTTCAAGTTAAGCAAAGGTCATCATGTGTCATGAGTAAAGTCAAGGACCCGAAATTAAAGTTGAGATGTGCGCCATTAAGCTTCAAGTTGATACGCAAAATAAAGGTATAACTAGTTAGGACTAATGATGTGTTCCTAATCTTTTATCAGTCTTGGTATTTGGTTGAAAAAATAGGTTGCTAGTATAGGTTGCTGTACTATTGAGAGGAGGTCGTGACTAGTAGCTTGAATGTGTCATGTGTTGATAGCTCATTTACTTGCTCTAGCTCTCCGCGGCATGATGTTAGTATTTTCAAATGTGTTTTAAAAATAGTTGTAGCTCATGCATAATTCTTTTGTGACATGTGACTTAAAATTTGCGAATGTGTTTTGCAAATTGTTGAAGTCCATGCGTTCCTCCTCCCTGAGGCATGATGCTAACATTTGTGAATGTGTCTAGCAAATGATTGAAGCTCATGCAAAATCTTTGTAACATGTGACTTAAGTTTCAAATGTGTTTTGCAAATGATTCGAGTCCATATCCTAAATTCTTGTGACATGATTCTAAAAGTATATAAATGTATTTTGCAACTTATTGTGAATCATGTTTTTGACCTTGATTGCATGATACTATAATTTGCAAATTTGTTTTGTTGATTACTTGGAGTATATGCATTGTCTGCAGTGGCAGATCTAGGATTTCATCGCACCTCGGGCTAAATTGCAACTTGCTAATAGTCTAAGAACGAATGTGAATTTAAACCCACACCACGACATATAGAATTAAGTTGTAAATCAAATAGGTGTATGAATAAATATGAAGAATATGAAGTTTACACTAATAAGAAGTTAACTTACCACTAGCAAGTGATTGTGTTCGTGTTGGAAAATAAGATGACAATGTATCTCTTCTCTTCATTTTGTATACCTAATTCCTACATAGGAAAAGCAAAACACATGACATTCAATACTTATTCGAAATTCGTATCGGCATTCAATATTCGAAATTCAGATCGGCATTCAATATTTCAATTCAGTTAAGCAGTTGTGTTCTACAAATAAAATCACTAATCAGTTGGGCAAAGTTGTATCATATCACATAATCACAATTCACAAGCCAGAATAATTCATCAGTTCTTCACTTCTTCTCAATAGAACAAGCTACAGAAGCAGAATAGTCTATCTATAATCTCACAAGCCACAACCTTGATTTGATTTAGCATCAGCCCATCAAGGCATCAAATCATCAATGATCAATTCATACAATTATATAAGATTACAAGTCAACTAGACAGCACAGGATTAGTCTATCCGTAATCTCGCAAAGTCACAAGTCAGAACCTTTATTCCCTACTATTGTGGCTACGGGCCAAACAGAGAGAGAGAGATGGTAGTGGAGAGTGATGAAGATGAGTATAATGGCCTCTTCTCTCCCCATGGCCTGTATTCATATATATACACACATGAGGAGTGCTTTTACAGTTATACCCTTACATCTGGTTATCCCCTCTGGGGGCAGTTATATCATTACACATGGCCTATTCTGGGCCTTATAATCTCCTACCAGACCTGCTGGGTTTAGGTGGGGGCCACCCCTACGACAGGAGCCTCTCATGGCAAAGGGCTTCACGGGGCCGAAGCCATGATGCCGAGTCCTTTGGCCCCCTCCGTCCCCGCGGCCTGTGAACTTTTCCAAACTTGACCCGGGGCTGCGCTGTAGCCGAAGAAGATGCGCGCGCTCCGTCCCTCACCCTTCGAATGGGCGGCGGTGGAGGTGGCCCTAGCCGAGGTAGACGCGCGCCGGGGGCGTTGCACTGGCACAGGTCAGCGTAGCGGGCCCCTGAGCCGCCGCATGAGCCTTAAGTGATAAGGGACGTGCTGCAACGCTCGGACTTCCGGCCGTCCACGTGGTGCAGCGTGCTTGGCGCGGTGCGGGCGTTGAGGCGTCGTGACCATTAATATGGCGGCGGACTCCCGGCAGTTGGACTTCTGCCGATTGGCCTTCCGCCGGTTGGCTCCCCTGCTGATGGGGTATATATATGGCGCTGGTGCGGTGTTGCTCCTGCGTATATTGTGATAGAAGCTGCTCCCCTAAAATGGGCCCCTGCCGTGCATCAACATTCCTGGGTGACGCTGAGTGGCTTGGGGAATGTTGATGCATAGAAGGAGGTCCATTTTTCTTGGGAGCTTGATCGCGCCGTTATCGGCACCACCGCCGCGCTTCACCTCGCGCCGCGCTTCGCGGCGGCGGCAAGGTCGCCTGCTTTTTCTTAACAGCCTACCTACGGTCGGTGTTCTGATGGAGCCCGCGGCATTACCTTTATGTTGATGCACCGTAGGTGGCACGTTAAGGAAAACGAGGCGATTTTGCGAGACAAGACCCCGCGCTGCGGCGCCGCCAAGTAGGCGCACACGCTTCGTCCCCCCCCGGACGGGTGGCGGAGCTGGCGCCACCGAAGTAGCGCGCGCTCCGCCCCCGACCCTCCGAGCGGGTGGCGGCGTGGCGCGCCGGCCGGCGCGCGCCTCCGCCCCTCCGAGCGGGTGGCGGCGCGGTGGCGCCCGACCAAAGCACGCGCGCGCTCGTCCCCTACCTCCGAACGGGTGGCGGCGCGGTGGCGCCCGGCAGTACGCGCGCGCTCCATCCCCTACCCTCCCAACGGGTGGCAGTGGAGCTGGCGCCCAGCCGAAGTAGACGCGCGCGCTCTGTCCCCTACCATTCGAACGGGTGGCAGCGGAGCTGGCGCCCAGCCGAAGTAGACGCGCGCGTGCTCCGTCCCCTACCCTTCGAACGGTTGGTGTCGGAGTCGTCACCTTGCCTTCGCCGCGCGTCTTCTTCCGCCCTGGCGTATTCCTCTATTTTGTCGAAGAGCTTCGCCACCGTCTTGATTGGCTTTCGCGCATTGTACTCGACCATCGGGCCCGGACGAAGGCCCTGTATGGCTGCATTAACGATAGTGGTTTCATTAACGTCTTTCACTTGGCATCGAATCTTGGCGAAGCGCTTGAAGTAGTCCCGGAGCTTCTCTGAGGGTTTTTGCTTCACAGTGAAGAGTTGGTCCGCGTCGATTCGCTCGACATAGTTTCCTTGGAAGTTGTTGTGAAGGCGATCGCGGAGCTGCTCCCACGCGTAGATGGAATCCGGCTCTATGGTAAAGAACCAAGAGAGCGCCACGCCTTGCAGCGCGAGGGGGAGTCCCTTCGCCTTTGTGGTGTCGTCTCCGCCCGCGGCTTCGATCGCGGTTTCGTACACGCGCACGAACTCGCGGGGGTCCGTGTCGCCTTTGTACTGGTCGATGGCGCTAGGAAACTTGAAGTCTTCGGACCATGCCGCCTGCTGCAGCCCCGCCAAAAGCGGGGACTCCGGATCTACGCGCCGCAGCGGCACGCGGCTAGACGTGGGGGCTGCGCCGTCCGCCTCTCGGCGTGGGCTCGGGGCGCGATGCGCGCGGCGCTGGCTCCGAGCCTCTTGTATATCTCGGACGGCTCCATGAAGGTCCCCTAGCTCCCGCTGGAACGCGTTGAGGGCTGCTAGTATGGCGCTTTCCACCGCAGTCTTTGTCGAGCGCCGGAACACCCAATGGACGGTCGGTGCGAGGACCATCGCCTCACGATCTCGAGATCCGCGGATGCCGTTGCGGCTACCCCGCCGCTCGATCGCGCCGGCCGGCGAGGGTGGCGGTGTCGTTGCGATGCGCAGCGGGGTTGGATGTCGTTGTAGCGGCTGGCGGCGGTCGGTCGTTCTGATGCAGCCGGCGGGGTTGGATGTCGTTGTAGCGGCGCTCGCAGGGTCGGTCGCTGTAGCGCGAGCGTCGGGGTTGGACGTCGTTGTAGCGGCGCTGGCGGGGTCGGTTGTTGTAGCGCGAGCGTCGGGTTGGATGTCGTTGTAGCGGCGCTGGCGGGGTCGGTTGTTGTAGCGCGAGCGTCGGCGCCCGCGACCACGGCACCTGCGCCGCCGCCAGCTCCTTCGGCGGCCGATGCCGAAGCTCTGGTATTCACGTGCCGCTCTGGCCCAGCCGTCTTCTTTCCCTTCGCTGCCGCTGATGAAGCTTTTTTCGGTGCCATCCTTCTTCTTGGTCTTGGGCTTGTCCTTGTCCTCCCACGGACGGCGCCAAGCTATTGTGGCTACGGGCCAAACAGAGAGAGAGATGGTAGTGGAGAGTGATGAAGATGAGTATAATGGCCTCTTCTCTCCCCATAGCCTGTATTCATATATATATACACATGAGGAGTGCTTTTACAGTTATACCTTTACATCTGGTTATCCCCTCTGGGGGCAGTTATGTCATTACACATGGCCTATTCTGGGCCTTATAATCTCCTACCAGGCCTGCTGGGTTTAGGTGGGGGCCACCCCTACGACACCTACGATTCATCATTTTGTTGATTTCATCAGACAACATAAAAGTTGAAATGGAGCACAGGGGATCAGGGAGAATGGAGATTGGGGAGAACGTGGATTGGGGAATGAACCAAGTCAACCAACCGATTGGGATTGGGGAATAACCAAACAAGGCACATTGTCGTATAGGCTCACCAACGTAAGGAGGCAGTGTCGACGCGAGAGGGAGGTAGACTAGGCAGTGGCTCTGGAGGCCAGGAGCTGGTGTTGGTGGGAGGCGGTGACACCGGTGCTGGATCCTCGAGTTGAGGCGGTGCTGGCCGTTGGAGAACCATGGAGGCATGGCCACGTGGGGCATGGATCTGTCGAGGGAGGCCGGAGTCCAAAGGTGCTACCGTGTTGGAGGGAGGCTGGAGCCCGAAGGTGCTGCCACGTGGGGCATGGATCCGTCGAGGGAGGCTAGAGCCCAGAGCAAAGCTTAGCCAACTACTCAACTAGGGTTCATGTGGGAGACATGAAAGCGTGTGAAGTGAAGTAGCGAACGTGCACAACACCGGTGTTGGGTCATTATGTGAAGTTGTGAATCGTGAATGAGGCTTTGGGCTAGGCTTGATGCCTTGAATGATTTTCCTTTGTCGGCTGGGTCACTACTTGAAGCCTTGAATGATTTTCCATATGTGAACTTGCTGGGCTGGGTCACTGCTTGAAGCCTTGAATAATTTTTTATTGTGGCCTGGACCATGGCCTGCCACCTTGGGCTGGGCTATGAAGCCTCGGGCTAGGCTACGAAGTCTCAGGCTGGGCTACTAAACATTGAATTTTCCAGCCCAAATAAAAATTTTTGCACTACTAATTTTGCCAGGCCTCAAACTACAGCCTACATAGCCCAAGGCCTAGATTCGCCCTTGATTGTCCCTGGAAACCGGTTAGACCGGCCAAAACTGTGGTCTAACTAGCTGAAGGTCAGATCAGCATGCAATAGGAAGTCTAGCCATGCTGGTGGTCAGACTAGTCTTGAGGTGGCGGTCTAAGTGGTAACATTGGTCTGACCAACCCCAAGTTGCGGTCTGACCGGTTCTTTGGTCTGACCAATCTTTCAACGCCGGTTGCTTTTTTCCAGAGGTGCCGTTTTTCCTGAGATTTGATCTAACGAGTTGACCGGTATTTTTGTGGTCTGACCGGACCTAGTGGTCAGACTGGTTCTTGTGTGGGCAGTCTGACCAGTGGCTCTCGTAATGGCTAGTTTTCTATCCATTACGAAGGTTGCGATAGTACCGACCATTAGTTAGCGGTAGTACTGGGTTTCAAGCTGATTCTTGCTGATTTTTTTGCTCCAATGACTAATTCCTTAGTGTGGCTATAAATACCTCCTTATGGCCGATTGGAGGAGAATGCTGGTGCTATTTTCTCCTTTCTTGAGCTAAGAGCAAGCTCTCTCCTCTATTTTGTGTATGTGTTGTACTTTGTGAACTTAGAGAGGTAAAACCTTATGCATGTGTTGCATTTGGTGGTGAACTTTGTATCCTTTGAGTTCTGATACTTGATTCCTTCAAGTGAGCATTTCTGACTTATTACTCTTGGAGGTGGCCAACTTCTAGACTGTTTTGGAGGTGTGGTAGTATGGTGATCTTCTCAAGAAGCTTGTGAGAAGGCCTAACTTGTTGTGAGTGATGTGGTGCTTGCCATCTCCGGAGTAGAGAAAGAGCAACCCTAACGGATTTGATGTGATTGGCTTAATTCATGGAGCAAGTCCAATTCATTTGGGTTTACCTCAACGTGGATTATGGGAAACCGATAAATTTTCGAACACCACGGTAAAAACATCATATGTCAAATTGTTGTTTGACTTCTTGAGCTAAATTTACTTCTTGCAGTTTACATTCATAGAAATTGAATTATTTATTTGTCAACCTAGAATTGTAAATCTTGACATAGAATTAAGTTGTTGGTGCACTTAGGTGAATTTAGTTGTTTTGAGCCTTCATTGTGCAAAACATTTTTATTTATGTTTCTGCATTGCTACTCAGCTTTAGCCTAAGAAATTTTAAAATTGTCTATTCATCTTCTCTAGTTGGCTTCCTTAATTTTACACAGTGCCGTGCTTCAGGCAAGCCTGCCCATTTGGCCACCTCTAGGCTCGTATCCGCTCTGCTCTCGTGGTCGGTTTGGTCAGCATGTGATGAGGATTGAATGCTCCAAATTGATGGAGATGCGAAAGAGTCTATGCCCTGCTTGGAGCTAGGGATTTTTTTCAGAATCATGTGAAATTTGTAGGTTTCAAATGGTTCCTATGTCTGTTTATTTTCTCCAATGATAGATCCGCTACAAATTTATATTGGGCCTATTATTTTTCAGCTTTTGGCTTTTCTACGGTAACTAGCTTTTAAACGGAGTGGCTTTTTAAGATGGGGTCTACTAGTTAATTGTAGTACATATTGTACCGACTTCATTTATATCGGCAAAAACCGCACGTGAGTTTCAGTTACTCTGTAATCTCTCACACAAACAGCCTAAAAGCCACAAACCGCAGCAAAAAAGAACAAGCCCATTAAAACTTTTCATGTGCTTATCTATTTGGGATTGAAATCGAATTTGAATTTTATAAATTACAAACAAATGCTTTTGCAAAAGCCAATGCAAGGCCAAACAGAGCCTAGGTAGATTTACCCATGTGTTTGTTGACCTATCTATATGACAAATTAGGTTATTGATTTTTATCAAACTATCAAAGATTTGTCTAGCAAAGAATGTGCCAATTAATTAATGTCGAAAACGTTGATAAAAAAGTCCAAAGCTTCCGATATGCGCCACACCAACTTATAAGTATTACTTGGGCTCTATTTGCCATCGTGCTGGCTTTTCAAAAGTATACATATATATTTATGTTGGCATAATAACTATAAGAGTGTTTTCGAGAAAGAACAACGTAGTCTCAGAAGAGTTCTTAAAGATTCCCACGATGAACCGGACTACAGCACAAACTCGCCCTTACATATGTTCGTGTTCAATAATCAATAGTTAGTGTGCATTAGGCCATAGGTGCTACATGTATTTCTATATCTTGAAACAAACAAGGAGTGCTACATGTATTTTTGTTTTTGGTTGAGTAATCTTAATACAATGTACGATGTATATTAGGATAAGTACAGTTGGAAACTTGGAAATAGATAGAGGATGAACAGGAAACTGACATGCAGCAAAGGTCCGTTCTTTTTAGTTTCTAAAAATTATTTTTCAATTTTTCTATAATAATTATCTTTTAAATGAAGTATTTTTAAGATATGATATACTAGTTAATTGTATTATATACTTTAATGACTTAATTTATATTGACAAAAATAGCACGTGAGTTTTTGTTACTCTATAATCTTTCGTACAAACAGTCTAAAAGTCATAAGTCATAATCACAAACCATAAACTGCAGGAAAAAAAAAGAACAGGCCCTTCTCGAGATTCGACAATTCCACGGCCCAAAACGGGAGCGGCCTGCTAGAAGCTGAGCACTGCCGGCGCGTCCTGCCGGCCGGCCTTGTTCCCTCCCGGACGGACGCGCCGCCGCTCCGCTCTTCCGGCCGGATGCGGGACCCCAAATCCTGGCTAAAACCCATGGGTAGGAAGCGGAAGAGGAAGCGGCGTGCCCGCAAGGCCGAGTCGGAGGAGGAGCGAGCCGAGCTAGAAATGGCAGGAGAAGAAGTCGAGGAGGAGGTGGTGGACGACGAGGACGAGGACTCCACGGCGAACCCACCGCCGGCGGCGGTTGATGAGTGCGAGGAGGAGGAGGAGACCATCGAGGGGCTTCTGGAGCCGTTCAGCAGGGACGAGCTCCTGGACCTCCTGGCCGAGGCTTGTCTCCGGGACCCCGCCCTCCTCTCCCGCCTCTCCGCTTCTGCGGCCTCCGACGCCGCCCACCGCCGCCTCTTCGTCCACGGCCTCGGCCCCTGCGCCACCACCGCCGCGCTGGCGGCCGCCTTCGCCCCCTTCGGCGCCCTCGACGAGTGCCACGCCGTCGACGACCGCGCCACCGGCCGCTGCCGCGGCTACGGATTCGTCACCTTCCGCTGCCGTTCCGCCGCGCGCCGCGCGCTCGCCGACGCCTCTAAGTGCGTCGGCGGCCGCCCCGTAGCCTGCCAGCTCGCCTCGCTCGGCCCCGCCGGCCCCTCTCCCGACCGCAAGCTCTTCGTGGACAACGTGCCCGCGCGCGCCGCGCACGACGAGCTGAGGGGGCTCTTCTCCAGGTTCGGCGAGATCGAGGAGGGCCCCCTCGGCGCCGACCGCGTCACCGGGCAGTTCCGTGGGTACGCCATCTTCTTGTACAAGTCGCCCGAGGGGCTCACGAAGGCGCTTGAGGAGCCCAAGAAGGTGTTCAACGGGTGCGAGCTCCACTGCCGGCGCGCGCACAGGGCGAAGAAGAAGCACGTCGCCGCGGCCACACCTGAAGACGCAGGTGGCCAGAGCAATGGCGCTGGCGCCGCGGCCTTGTCCACTGTCCAGCTGAAGGAGCTTCCATTGACATCTGCCACTCAGCCGCTTCTCGGATCAAACCCACCGGTTGGGTTGATGGCAAAGGGGATTAGCTCAGCCACGGTTCTCTCTTGTCGGAATGCTGGGTCAGGCGGGGCTGGTCTGTTGGGTGCATCCCCTTCCACCACGGTTGTGCCCTCTTCGCCGGGTCAGAGCACATCGAGTAGCCAACCTGGAGCTGTAAAGAGTAGCCGTCTGTTTTCCATGGGTGCTTCGACTTCGACATCCCAGGCTGGCGAGGGATCAACTAGACCAGGCTTGATACAGCGCTACCTTGGACGATAGGTAAAAATAACATGATCTCTTCCTAGCCTAGCAATGCAATGAAACATAGATGTATTGAGCCAAGTAGCAACTAAATGCGCATCGTGGTATTTTCTTCCCAAAAAGTGGCATATCCCTTAAGTACTGGGGTTTGCGAGTTGCTAACATAAAAGGAGAATGAATTATCAAGTCTTCAGTTTTTTCACTTCTCCATTTGCTCTCGTGACAAAGTTAGTCCAGACAAGAAAAAAATCGAGTAAAAATGAACGAAAAGAGAGAGACAAGATTTACACTTGCATATTCCTGCACTCTGTTTGATAAAGAAAATAAATGGGAGCTCTCTGCACAACAATGATCGGTCTTTGTGGGTTGTGGCTCTGCAGCGGTCTTTGCGGGTGCATTTGTACCAGAGCTGATTTTCAGCCAATGGTTCGAGTTCAATTTAGGCATCAGTAATTCATTATCATTCGCAGTGCACAACGCATCAAATTACAACTTTGTAAGAGTGAGCATAGAAGCTAGAAGCTGTGATCAGAACAGTCTGATTGCATGATGCAAGGTTTCTAGTAAAAAATGCTCCAAGGCGCAAGCTTTTAAGGGTTGTTTGCACCGAATCCAACCTCCAGAAGCCGGCGGCCGGCATGTGCCCGCCATTGAAGTTGTGCCCCAAACATGAAGACGAGAAGAGCATTCACCACAGGCCATAGGCTACTCGCTGCCTTGTCTGGCATAACCCATGTTCACCCCATTGCTCTCGCATATTGTCAAGCTGTCGCCGCCAGCAAAGGCCGGGCTCCCCCGCGCCGGCCGTGTCCGTGGTGTTTGACGGAATCCCAGACCGGGGCGCTGTGCTGTGGACCGCATCGGCGGCACATTGTGGGTGACCTAGGGCTTGGCGAGGAGCCCAGGATGTCTCACTGAGATGGCCGTCGGGCCCAGTGGGGCGGGCGCTGCTGTCGGAGTGGTGCGCGCTGGCCAAGTGGGAGGTGCCAATGTCATTGGGAGCTAGCGTGAATGCATGATGCTGTGCTGTGTTGTGACAGTTCTTGGTAGGGCAGAGAAGCCGCCCTGATATGGATGAATCTTGAGAAAGTTGAAACAGATGGTGTGCCGCATGTGCAGTTCATCACATCATGGCAAAAGTGGATGGGCTTTAATCAGCACTTCATTCACCGGCCTGGGCTCTAGTTGTTCGGGCATATTCTATGTTGTCAATTTGTCATTCAGGCACCTGGTCCTCCCGCTGCGCCAAGAGCTTGTCCACTGAAGGCAGACAGATAGGCAAGACTCGAGCGGAAGAGGTCTCTCTGGATCAATCCGGTGCATAATCTGACCAGGACTGCACTCACTTGTCGGGGCTGATTATGGGTTTATCATTTATGCCTTTAATGGCCTGCTTCTCCTGTGCAAATTAGCTTTGCTGGTGTTGGTGGAATCTGATAGCATGACTGGCGGATAGGGGAGAGGTTCTAAATTCTGATTCTCAGTGAGGTCATTGACATAAATCCTGATCGGATTAGTAATCATTTCATGTCAGGTGATGAAAAAGGCTCCTCCTAGCACTATGGCACCATCAAGCTGTGGACCTTACAGTTTTCACTGCAGTGGCCTTCTTGCACACGCGATCCACAGTTCGGCATTGCTGTTTCAAGTCTGGTGGCGTTTTAACAAACATGAGGGAGTGTTACTTGAAATGTGCTATTTTACATTAACCTTCAGCTTTCCTCATCAAGGAAGCAGAGATGAAGTAGCAGATGAGATATGTTACATGGTAAGTGAAGTTCATTTCTGGGACACTGTAGTCAGTGCTTGTACAGATGGCAAAGTAATCTAGAAATTAAACTACATTGTGGCCCAGCATTTACTAGCACTATCTGGTGCGCTTGGCCTTATGCAACATTTGATCTACCCTCCTGTTTGTAGAGGAGGAACGCAGTTACCCCAATTTTCATGTAACGTATCGTCTTCCACCACATCCATTCTCCCTTTGGCAGTTGAAGAACACTGAAGCCACAGGTGGTCCTAGATTGTAAAGTGCTGAGAAGTCCCTTGTGTTAAAATTTGGTCTCCATCCTGGTGCACAAATGGTCTGCCGGATGGACTGTCGGAAAAGCACAAAGACGAACCGATGTATTCCTGCTGTTGGCTTTGGACTTTCATAGCTGACTATCTTGTTTCCTGAAATATAGTTTGTCAAACATTTCAGAGATTTATGTAAATATTATGCCTAAGCTTTCAAACATCGTTTTGTAAGCATTTGTGTTGGATCCAGTGTAGAATCTATTTGGTGCTTTCAAGCTTCAAATTCACCTTAAACCTGCCCAAATCACATTTATATATTGCAGACTGACTGACAGATTATACAAGTTTAAGCCAGCCATTTGAATATTTCGCTGCAATGGATCAATGCAGAAGTCAGTGAATATATGCTGCCTAGTGTGCTGGTCTGTGGTGAGTAATATATTTTTACTTTGTGCACCTTTTCAGCAGTGATAATTTGCACTCTGTGGGTTGTACAGAGCAATTTGTATTGTTAATGGAGTTGCAGATATTGGTATGATGGTATCATCAGGACTGCCAAAAGATACTCATTTTCAATGACTATTCAATTCTTAAACATTTAAATCAGGGAAATGAGAGGTAAAAAAAAGAGAAGAACCCACCAAAACTAGCATTTGTTGATTCTGGAATGTCTGTCACCAACCTGTATGACATGCACACAACTGTAAGCAACACTTTTGCTTTGATGTTTAAATTCCAGTCGCAAATGTTTCAGGTCTTACCAATGAAGGTATTCTCTTTTGGTTGGATTGCTTGGACTTGGTGAGTCAGGGTCAATCATCACCTATTGGTAAGTTTGTTATCGTTCTTTGTTAGAAACATAAACTGGAATTCTTGTCGCATAAAATAATTATAAAATCAAGTAAAAATGAGGTTGAATTGTTTATGCACATAAACGCTTCTTTGGAACGTGCACCACGATGGATTTTTTGCTTGTCTTCTGTCAAGGCAATTACGTTTAATTGTTATGCCTGTATAGTTTGATTCTTAGGATCTGAGCTGTCCAATTGTTTGATACTCTTTTTTAGACAAATTGAAGTGTTGTGAAGACTCTTCAATTGTTAGTTTCTTAGTGCTGTTTTCAAAGCATCTTAACGAGGCCGGCAACTACGTGGATTGTTCACAACAGATGACACGCGTTGTGGAAGTAATCATCATGGTTCCAGGTTCCCATAGCCTATACATCTAGACCAATGTGTATAACTTTATTTTTTTATTGTTTGTCCACATGCAAAGATGCTGGTGTATTTGTTGACGCTAGCAAAAACAAGGTGAACATCTTTATAGGATATATTGAAATAAAATATAGAAGTACAAAAGGTCTTTCTCAATCAACAAGAAAAGCTTTTAAATCTTCACAAAGTCAAGATTCTTGGCTTTCTGTGATCTATATATACACTAAAAACAACTTCAAAGTGGTTGTACTCTGAAATGTTGTCTTGCAGCATGCTGTTTTAGAGAAAAACCGGTGACCCAATCTGGTCCCTTGTATTGTAGTTTAAGGATGTTTGGTTAGATCGAAGGTAGAAAGCATAACTTTACATCATACTCAATGCTGTAATGTGGTAGACAGGTAGTCATGAACTCACCAAAGTGTAAAGGGTCCTCATGTCACGCCCAGCAATCTCAACCCTTGGCTCATTCACTACTTGTGAAGGCTTGAGATCAGATCCATTAGTCAGTTCCCTATCGTTGTATAGGACTCTGAGTGATGCTGATTTCGTAAATGGGTCCAAGATATCTCCAACTACGTTGCCTACGACAAGTGGATCCCTTGACATAGTTAGCTACGGTTGGCAGTTTCAGGAGATAAGTAGTATTGCTCAAGAGAAGCTAACTTGGCCTTGAGTGTGAACTTGGGTGAATTGGAGGGTACAGGTCTGTGCTCTATATATACGCACAATCCCAAATGCTGAACCACTCGTGACGACCAAAACTATTAGGTCTGGACGCCATGGTATCTTACTTTAAACTGTAAACGATGATATGGGTTGCCATCACTTGAAATATTTCGGGTTGTCCACCCTATGGGCCTATACCCATGGAAGAAGTGCTCGCTGCAATTCCACGTAGGTGAAAATCTCATGTATCACACTCACTTATTCTCGATACCTAGAGCCTAATAAATAGTTGTCAGCAGTGATGAGGGGATTGCCTTTTGACTTGTCTCCCAGACTGATGCATTATGTTCTTCATTTTCAGCTATAAACTTCCCATCCCTCGTTTTCACAGTAAGAGTTCTAGGCAAATGCAAGTGTCATTTAAGCCTCATACTTGCCTATGGTTATTTCCTTTTTCCCTGTCTTGTAACATGTTGGCTTATACATGCTAAAAAGTTATTATATATCCGGATGATCATTTGCTCTAAGTATGATGAATAGCTAAGAGGTTTCTTAATTGGTATAAGGTCTTGTTCGTATTAACTGCGGTTGATGGATTTTGACTGAAAATAAATAGTATATCCGCAGACCCGAAGAAAGGGATTCGTTCACCGGTACGTGTAGGAATAGTAGAAAGAAAAGCTTGGAATAGCTGATAGGGTGACTCGCAAGGTTCTGGAAGGAAGGTTTTGCATCTAATAACACCACGACTGAGCCAACTGATTGCCAAACAGCGAGCATCGATCCGCGTGACTGAGATCTGCGATGATGATTGTTATCTTTATTAAAAAGATTATCAGGTTTCATAGTGGCTAAAAGAAATGATTTTTTACAAAAAGAGGATGAGCGGTGGGGAAAGTGAAGGAGAGATACGTGCAAGATGAGAGTGAGAGGAGTGAGATGTGTGATGCGCTTGTGATCACCTGTCTTATCACTGGAGCGAGATAGAAATGAGAGGAGTGAGAAAGCTGCTTTGAGAAGCCGGATGTTCATATTGGTTTCTGATTTCTTCAAGTAGAAGTCAATATGAATAGACCCAAAGCATGATGGGATGAGAATACTATACTGCAATGGTAAAAAGTGGTAGGGGATTTTCTTGACAAATGTATCAATTGCTCGGTATCTTCTAAGATAATAATTTCCATGTCCCTGGATAGCACTTCTATCAGTTGGATGCTCGAGATGCTAATATGTGGTACCAAGTGTATGGTCTATCTCATTGCACGCCATCATATAGAATTCCGAATCATGTCCAGTTCATCCCGCAAAGATTATAAACAAGAACTGTTTGTTTTAACACACTGGTGATGAGGTGGGGTGTCGGCATGTATTCAATCTCGTGTAACTTCAATTTAATCATGCTAAAAGTTTGCCACTGAAAACTGCTTCTCTCTATTTCGTTCAGCCAGGAGGAATGATCTTTTAGTCCTACTCATGGCTTAAACACTTGAAACAGACTGAATGCCTCTTTCCTAGGAGCTGTTTGAATGAAACTGCAAAAATGATGTTGTTATTGCAATACTTTTAAGATCTGTTCTGATTTACCGACGGAAGTTGTGGACAAATGTAATATTATCTTTTTGCCTTATTCCATAACAGATATGTAAATAAATATAAAGCCGTAGATTCATTTGCTTTTGCCTCACTAAAATTTCACTAGATTTTGTTCTGTAGACATACTACAGTGTTATCCTAGATCATGCTGTGTTTCTGGGATTATGCTTGTATTGTAACTGTACTGCATAAGATCATAGAACTTCTAGAGTCATTCTATGCCTCTTTATAGTGTTTCGTGCCAATATGAAAAATAAAGGATCTATTAATTAGTTTAGTATTGCCCAACGAGCATATCTTAGTACAATTGACTGACCATATTTGAAGTTAAAATCTCCATATCATACTTAAATATTCTGTTGAAGGATATTGATTCTGATGTCTAATATGCATGTGTTGCAAATGCATCCACGCTACGACATTCTACTTAAATTTATCTCTTCCGTTCCAGTTTATCTGATGGAATATGATCTTTGAGGATGAGACCTCAATATATCTTGTGAACACTTGCAGAAGTTTATTTGTTCTTTGACATGTGTTCCATTCCAACTGTGTGATGGAATATCATTTGCAAAAGATTCTTTAGATAAAAGAGGGGAAAAGGTGTGTTAGATATGGTCTACATTGATCTTGACTAGTGGGGGACCTTAGAATCTCGTTTTATTCTTCTGATACTAGCATTCTGCAGGTTTTCAGCTGTGCAAGTTTCTGCAGTTTCTGCATCATAAGCCTGAGACTACCTCCAGAACTTGGAGCAAGAAGCTTTACACTTGATAAGAGATGTACCACCGCACCTGAAACCAAAGGTAATTGACGTAAGTGACGTAGGGAGTTATCTCTCAAACCTAAATGTTAAACAGTCATGCCACTTTAGCGAGTTCCAAATAAGTGATTGCAAAGAATTTAGTTCGCATGATGATGATGATGATGAACACTACAGTTGATAGAATCTATGGATCTCTTTTTCGTTAGGTTATCGTTACACAATCTTGATTCTTGACCAAGGAATAAAGCAGTTCCGCCCTTCACGTGGGCATACATCTCATTGGTCCAGCCACTCCAACGGTGAATGGAACTCGGCAAATGACGGACATCACATGGGTTGTCAAAGTACAGAAATGAACATTTCAGAGAAACCTCCAGCATGGAATTGCATGGAACAGACACGAATATGGAAAAAAAAAATCCAGGAACGGAAAAAAGAAAAAAAAATCTTGCCAGGGTTAGCATTTCACTGGCTACAGTCAATGAAAAATTGAATTTTGCTTGATTGCGGCGTTCTGCCATCGCTCGCTGATGAAAAATTGGTTTCTGCTCTCTGCTGCTTCCATGCTCTCACGAAGCGAAGTTGGAAGGAAATTTAGGGCCTGTTCTTTGCCGGTAGCTTTTGGCTTTTGCTACAGTACCTAACTTTTAAACGAAGTATTTTCTCAAAACGAGGTCTATAAGTTAAACGATCTACACATTAAAAGCCCAACATCCGTACCAACTAAAATCGCAAGTGAATATCTGCCTCTCCGTAATCTGTACCGTAAACAGCTGAAATTCAAAAATTTTAGTCAAAAGCTATACCATCGATATTACCCGGGGACAGTAAAACTGTACAAAAAGGGAACAGAGCAAGACATCAAAGACTGTTCGGGTAATGCTCGTATGTACTACACTACTATCAACTACCTAGCCATTTTGTCATTGCCTGTAGTGCAGTGCTATTTGCCATTGATGAATGTAGGCTGTGCCATGCCATGACAGTTGAACCGATCAAGAATGTATGGCGAATCTGGACATGGATCGGAAGAATTCTGACGAGGACATCACTCCTTCGAATATGAACACTATTTCATCTGAAGTTATACAAGGTCCAATTACAAAAACACGTGCACAACAATTAAATTATTAAGTGAGTTTGTTTCTAAAAGTGTATAATTTTGCATTAGAGAATAGATTACTACCCAAGTCTTATGATGTTATTTTACTCAGAAACCAAGACGAGGAGAGCAGTTGATGCAAATATAATCAGCATAAGTCATATATTCAGAATCACCATAATTATTAACTGAAAAGAGATCTTAAGTCACATCAAATTATCCAAGAGATTACTTATGGCTTAAGCAAATCAAATCCCATTTGGATTTGATTTTTCTTCCTGTTTGGCCATCAAACCAATTTTTATTTGTCTGTGCACTGCAACACATGGGATCACTGTAGCAGCCGAACAATGTAGCTGGTATTGTAGCACCGACAAACCGCAAAATGAACAGTACCACCGTGTGATGAACAGTGCCGCCGCATAATGAACAGTACGCCGCAATATGAACAGTGTAGCAACCGCCTATGTACGCTATAAATATGGGGGCTTCCCTCCTTGTAAATGGTATGTAAGGTTTTGGTTAGTGTGTAAAATTGTTCGTCATGCTTGTGTCGATAGACTAATTGCTACAAATTTAGAGCCTCATCATGTGCTTCAATATTATTTGCAATATTTCATATTGCTTGTTTATCTTGTTCTTTCTTGTTCTTCGATTGCATGCAGAAATAGAATATTTGTGTTTACGTCAACTGCGTTTTTAACAAAATCGATAACATTGTTAGAGTATGGCTTAATAATTACTTCGTGTTCTAGTCATAATCAGTTAGAAATCTATATCGTTAAAGTAATTGTTTAAATTAAAGTTACTATTCTGTCGAAAGACCGAGACAATAACTCTTATCAAAGTCCTTCCGGCAACGACTAGCGGCGTGTACTTGAGCTACGAGGCCTAAGAGTTGAGCTACCGGAGTAGTGGTAAGATAGCCAGTATCTAGATAGCGTACGTGCGGCATTGGTACATGTGTCGCAAGATGCAGATCGTCTCTGCTCTGTCCATGGCATCAATGGTGAGTTAGCGTTTCGAGCCGAGTGCCACGCGCCAGAGATGGACATGATCGTGATCGCCGCTTTGCTTGCTCGCTTCATCCAGTGTGCTGCGTTGCGTCGCAATCTTATCGGTTTCCTATACGTCTGCACAGAGAGGTCAATGGCGAAGAAGAAAGACGCACAAAAATGCCGGCGTCATGGCACTCACGCACGAGCACGCTTCTAGAAAGCACCTTGGTACCTCCGTTGCAGCCATGGCCGAACGCTTTACCCCTTGCATCCGTTGCAGTCGGCACGTCCGCGTCACGGCCGAATTCTGTGGCCGCTCGCAGCCGCGGTTCAGTGTAACTGGCAATGTTCTGAGCTCGCAAGCAGCAACTTGGTTAAAGAAGAGCCTTATCATGCCATGTGCGGTGTAACATCATCCCCCAACCTGCTCTCATCGGTCGCAGCGTCCTCTCTTCCTTCCCAATGACCGCACACTGCAAACCTGCAAGTGAAGCAGCTCATTAGGAAATAATCCATGGTATTTCTGAACTCGCGTGGGCACCAAACAGAAAAAAGAAGAAGAAAAAAAGGCAGAAAAGCCCTGACAATCACTGAAGAAGGAGATTAGCGTCTCGATCCGATCTAGGATTCAAACAAGTTGCATTACAGACAACTGAAAGCAAGAGAGCTAGACATATTCCTTTAGCCAAAAAGTCTTACCAAAATTGTTAGACCATGTGGATAGGTTAGGAATATAGTGATGATGAATAATTGATATTCGGGTTGCACTAAAATTTGCGTTTGTAAAAGTTTCGATCGATACATCTTTGCATCAGAGAGCAGTCGGAGATCTCGGAGTCGGAGACCATTCGGAAGCTACAGTAAATCGGTCGTAAATACCTGGTCGGTAGTTGGTGCTATAGTACCTGGTCGGTACTCAGTGATCAGTAGTCGGTGCTACAGTATCTAGTCGGTACTCAGTAGTTGGTTGTCGTAACTATAGTACCCGGTCGATGGTTAGTAGCTACAATACTTGGTCAGTTGTCGTAACTACAGGGATTGATCGTTGGTTGTTGCTATTTGTGGTTTTCAAGTACTCGTTGGGGTGGTGGTCTGACTGATGTGTGCATGGCTGTCAGACTGGTTTTTCTGAGTGGTCATAATTTTTGAGCTCTCGTGTTGAGCCAGTGGTCTGATCGGTCTATGCATAGTGGTCAGACTGGTTTTTCTTAGTGGTCTGAAGTTAAATTTTGGAGAGCATGGAAATTGAGGTCATGTATTGGTTTATGTTTTTGGATGGACTAGGGTGTGATATGAGTATGTGGGTTGATGTTGGTCAAGCTGGAAAAAACTTGCACTGAGAAAACGTTCTTTGTTCTTTGCATGTGTAGCTTAGACATGAAGACAGTCATGGTCGATGACGAGGATGACTAGGACTAGGATTGGGAAATCAGATGTTCGGGCGGTCGAGGATGTCACGAGGTGGTCAGACTCATCCTGGAGCACGTAGAGATCAAAGGTGGATAATACGTGGAGAAGCTACGAGAGGTGTGATCTTAGAGGCTTCCACACGTGATAAGTTGGAAGGAGTTATGGAATGTGTCCATAACTGAACAGTTTAGAGATTTTGAAAAACCGTGCTTAGAAGTGTTTCGGGTTCCTTGATTTTTGGAATTAGATAGAACTACGTGTCCATGTTGTTGAGGACACGGTTTCAGACTCTAGCATATAAAAGCAGGGAGAGGTTAAGTGTTACAGGAGGGCTTTCGGAGAGAAAGTTTTTAGAGTTTTTGTGTTAGGCTTTGAGGGGTGCTGTGAGGACACTTTGTAGTTATAGAACATGATTCAGAAATAAAGATCATATTTATTCCAGAAAAGTTAGTGGGTGCCGGTGACATGTTTTTTGGACATTGTTTTTGACTTATTTTTGTTACAAGCAGAATAGTGCGTGGCGAGATAGCGTTCCTTCATTGACTTGATCGCTCGTTTAGTCATCCACTCGATCGTTGCTAGAAGCATTGGTAGGGAGAGCAGACCAGAGTGCGTCAACTCGAAGGCACAAGTGATCGAGAGACTCTGTTCCTAGTGTCAAAGTTCATGTATGTGCAAATTTGTCAAAGATCAAGCGAGCAGTTGAAATCCATCATTGAGCACTAGGAGATTTCAAAAAGCGGAGACAATCATTCACCCCCCTTCTGATTGTGGTATTCGACCCTACAAGTGGTATTAGAGCAAGTTGTAATGACATCAAACCGAGATTGTTTTTAGGTAAACCACTATTTTTCGATGGATCAGATTATCTCTACTGAAAAATATACATAGAGGTTTTTCTACAAGAACAAGGTAATGCGATTTGGCAAAAAGTTGAAAATTCATATATAGTGTCTCTTGTTGTTACTGTTGAAAATATTTCTGATGTTGAAGCTAATGGTAAGGTTAGAAATATTTTGTTGCAAGATTTTAGTAGAAATAAGTTTGTCAGAATTGCTTATATTAAATTTACAAATAAAATTTGGACTACTCTATCTCATTATTATGAAGGTTCTAACTCTGTTAAAGGTGTTCGCTAGAACCAATTGAAAAGGGAGTATTCTAAATTTGTGATGAAATTAGGAGAATTAGTATATGCATTTTTTGATTGCTTCAATAAAATTGTTAATAATTTGCAATCTGTTGATGTCATATATTCTGATTTTGACAATGCTCATCAAATTTTAAATGCTTTGGATATGTCTATTTGGAATATGTTAGTTACTACTATTAATCATTTTGTTAACATGGAAATACTCACATTGAATGATCTTTATTCCAACACAAAAATACATGAGATTGATGTTTTGGCCAGGATAAAAAAGTCTAATTCTTTGGGTTTCATGACTAACCAAGCTGACAATTCTTCTATTTCCTCTATTATTTTCTTGTCTGTATTGTGCTCTATTTCAGATGAACAATAAGAGGAGATTTCAGAAGAGTGGTTTGTACTTTTCTCCAACATGGTGACTAAGGCAATTAATATGATCAGATCAAGATGGAGAGGAGATCTTATCCGATGCTATGAATGTAGTGAGCTTAATCACATCAAGATGAATTGCTCCAAACTGAGGAGCAAGGAGGTTAAGGATGACAAGGTACCAACTCGTCCCTCTCAATTCAAGATTGACCTAAGCAAGAAGTAGAACTATCGTAAGGTGGTCAACAAAGTACTTTCAGCACTAGAGAAGATTGATTTGAGTGATGTTGATTCTGCAAGCGATGATGAGGATAGTGGTAAGAAGGCAAAGGAGGTGGACTTCACAGGGATGTGTTTTATGGTAAACAGTAAGGAGCTTGACAATTATGATATCTATAGTTATTCTGATGAGATAAAATCTTCTTATACAGATTTACCTCGTGTTGTACCTAGATTGATAGAGGAGTTCAAGAAATATTAAAAATATTAAAAAATCATGATCTTGTTGTTGAGAGCTTAAATTCCAAAATTAATAAACTTAGAGTGTCTATTCCTGGTGATGAATCCTGTGAGTCTTGTCAAGTATCACATTCTACGTTGGAATCTACTAGAATAGTTAATGCATCAAACTTGGTTCAACTTAGTGATGTTACTGCTAAACTTGATGAATTAAGATTAGCACATGACTCTTGTGATGAAAAGTTGAAACGTGCAAATGATGCAATTAAAAAGTTCAAGACTAGCTCTCTTACATGTTTATAGACAAGTATTTCAAATATTCAATCTAAAGCTCACTTTAATTATGAATTGTTAGAAGCTAGACTTAATTTACCTCAGGAAATAATTCAACAGATGATTTATCATGAGATATCCTCTTGCTCAAACTGTCATAAGTTTAACACTGAAATAGAAGTATTGACTAGACAACTTAATAATTTTGTTAAAAAAAAGATTGACTCAGTCTAGTGCTTCCAAGAATCTTGTGACAGAATTGGTTAAATGCACATCTTGTTCCTCATTGGCTAAAGAAAATAAGTATTTTAAATACCGAGATATTTTCTTTTGGCAAGAAGAATTTGAATATGATCATAGATAAGTTAAAAACAAGTGTGAAAAATTATGGTTTAGGATTTAATTTTATCAAACATGCCAAGAATAATCCTCCTAAGCTTCTTGAACATGGAATATTTGAAGAAAAATATGAACTAAAATAAATTATTTTTAAATCTACTGGTATTGCGAAGGATTCATCTACTAAAGTGAATATTATAAAGGCAATAGATATGACTTCTCATCAAGTCAAGTATAAATGTACTCATTGTGGTAGAGAGGGTCATTTGGTTCAATTTTGTTTTTAAAAAGCAAAGAAAAAAAGAAAGATAGGTTAAGAAAGGGTTCTCGAGTCGAGTCTATGCAAGCTCCTTATTGTCACTTTGCTGCCTCTAATCAATTTTCTGCAGGTTCGGTTGCTTTTGCAATAGGACCGATCAGACCAGCTTGTTCCATGTGATCAGACTAGTCGACAGTCAGACCAGCCTTGCAGAGGCGATCAGACCGCCTGGTGGTCAAACCAACATTTTCCAAGCGATCAGACCAGTCGACTGTCAGACCAGCTTTGCTAAGGCAGTCAAACCGCCCTGTGGTCGGATCAGCGTTTCCACGATTATCTAATCAAAATCTGACAGAGGATAATTATTCACTTAAATTATTATCGTTTCCTATTGTTATCCCTGTTCATCGTGTATCTCAGTACTGGATTTCTAAATCTTATTTCACTAACCCTAGTACTGTGAGACTGCAGTTTCCCGTGATGTAAGAACAATTGATAAGGATGGAGAATATGAGCTTGAATGAGTTCTAGTCTTTTACGTCATTGCTTGATTGGAGCACTTGATGGTTCTTCACTCTCTTTGATGGCTTCTAAAAGATTTCATTTTCTAAGAGACCATGTGAAAAAAGGTGATGTTGTTCTACACTTTGTTGAGTCTTATTTTCAGATTGCTAATATTCTCACTAAACTGCTTGATACTTCTCGTTTAGTTTGTTTACGGAGTGAGTTGTGGGTATATCCAATGGGATTATTCTGAGAAGATTGCTGTTTAAAAGTTTTAGAAGTTTTGTTTATTACACTTGTCAAATAATTCATGAAGTCCAAGCCATTGAAATCAGATAAATTATAGAGCTCTCATTATCATATTTACTCATGTATTGTGTAGCTTTGATAATGATTGGTTATAATTAATTTGCTACATTTGAACTAAAGCTTGATATGGCAGAACACTTTGGCTAGATTGATTATAAATATTGTTTTGTGATGTTCATCTAAAAAGATTATCTTGATTGCGAGTCTTATTTTAAATCTTGGCTATAAGGCTCGTATGTTTCATATTGCAATCTTTTTATGTTCACTCAATTTGACATGTTATAAAAAATAAGAAAGAGAAAGTTGAACAGATGTATGCTTTAAGCATGCCATGCATAAACAAAAAGAAAAATACAAAAAGTACACAAATGAGACGAAGTATGCTTCAAACATGCCATCATCTAAAAGAAGTATGCTACAAATATACCATCATGAAAAGAAGTATGCTAAAAGCATGTCACATACTTAAGAATTGGGTGTGGAGCAATAGTTTGTTATATGGGACTGCTAGCTCGTTTAGACTTAAAGTTTGCTTCGCTTTTAGACTTCATTTTTTGGTGTGATATCTTATTATGCTCTTTATAAATTGGTTTGGTCATTGTTAAGATGTTGTTATTAATCTAAATTGTGTAATCATGCTAATGACTTGTTTTGACAGTGCTGTATGATATATGACTTTATATGATCTAGGTACCTCTACTAAAAAAGATGATTTGGTTAATTTGTTAAATCAATACAAAGTGACTTGGATAATCTACAAAACCTCTTGACGCTTATTCTCATTGCTCCTTAGAATTGTTCATTCTTTAAAGTTTTTGATGATTATATTGCCAAAGGGAGAGAAAAATGAATTGCTAATTGCTTTCTTGTGTTGATAGGGAGTTTTATGAGTTCTTGCCAAGAGTTTGCTACTGTGGTTTGTCAATTTCTTTCTCTGTGGCTTTGAAATTTTCTTTTCACAAATTTTTCTTTTCTTTCAAAACTCAATTCATTCGAGAGATTTTGAGGTGTTGTCAATGTATTTATCAAGAGAGAGAATGTTAGACCATGTGGATATGTTGGGAATATAGTGATGATGAATAATTGATGTTCAAGTTGCATCAAAATTTGCATTTGTGAAAGTTTCGGTCGATGCACCTTTGTATCGAAAAGCAATTGGAGACTCCGGAGTACTGTAGCAGTTAGAGACCCTAGAGTCGGAGATCCTTCAGAAGCTACAGTGAATCGGTCGTAAGCTGCAGTGAGTCGGTCGATAGTCGGTAGTTTGAGATACAGTACCTTGTCGGTACTTGGTAGTCGGTGCTACAGTACCTGTCGGTACTCGGTGATCGGTAGTCGGTGCTACAATACTTGGTCGGTACTCGGTAGTCGGTTATCTTAGCTACAATACCTGGTCAATGGTCGGTAGCTACAGTACCTGGTCAGTTGTCATAGCTACAGGGTTTGGTCGTTGGTCGTCGCTACTTGTGGTTTTCAAGTACTCGTTGGGGTGGTGGTTTGACCGGCATGTGCATGGCAGTTAGACTGATCTTTTTTGAATTTTCGAGTTCTCGTGTTGAGCCAGCGGTCTAACCAGGCTGTGCATGGCGGTTAGACTAGTCTGTCTTAGTGGTCTGATGTTGATTTTTGGAAAGCGTGAAAATTGAGGTCATGAATGATTTGGTTCATGTTTGTGGATGGACTAGGGTGTGATATGTGTGTGGGCTGAAGTTGGCCAAATTGGAAAGAATTTGTACCAAGAAAACATTATTTGGCCTTTGCATGTGCAGCTAGGCGTGGTGATCGTCATGATCGATGACGAGGATGACTGGAACTAGAATTGGGAAATCTGATGTTCGAGTGGTTGAGGATGTCATGAGTTGGTTGGGCTCATGCTGGAGCACGTGAAGATCAAAGGTGGATGATACGTGAAGAAGCTACGGGAGGTGTGGTTTTGGAGGCTTCGACACGGGATGAGTTGGAAGGAGTTATGGAAGGTGTCCACAACTGAAAGGTTTAGAGATTTTAGAAAACCCATGTGTGGAAGAGTTTCAGATCCCTTACTTTTTGGAATCGGATAGAATTACGTGTCCGTGTTGTTGAGGACACCATTTGGGGCTCTAGCATATAAAAGCTGGGAGATGTTAAGTGTTACGGGAGGGCTTTTTGAGAGAAAACTTTTAGAGTTTTTGTGCTAGGGTTTGAAGGGTACTGTGAGGGCACTTTGTAGCCACAGAACATGATCAGAAATAAAGATCAGATTTATTCCAGGAAAAGTTAGTGGGCGCCGGCGGCGTGTTTTTTGGGTGTCATTTTGACTCGTTTTTGTTACAAGCGGAGTAGTGCGTAGCGAGATAGTGTTCCTTCGTTGACTTGATCGCTCACCGAGTCGTCCACTCCATCGTCGCTAACAGCATCGGCAGGGAGAGTAGACCAGAACACGTCAACTCGAAGGTGCTGAATTCTCGAAGGCATAGGTGATTGAGAGGCTCTGTTCCTAGTGTCGAAGTTCAAGTACGTGCAAATTAGTTGAAGATCAAGCGAGCGGTTGAAAACTTTCATCGAGCACTAAGAGATTCTAAAAAGTGAAAGAAACCATTCACCCTTTCTGATTACGGTAGTTGATCCTACAAAAATTAATGTTCTGCATTCTCCTCCAATTAAGTAGACTAGCAGCAAAACAACGAACTCTGACATTAGCTGGTGCACACTTGCACCGCTGGATTCAAAGCGACTGGATCATGAATTCATGATGAGACTACAATCTATATACAATGGTGGCACGATCTAACATATATTCGATGCAGCAAGCATTGACGAAGAACATGATGCAACACAGTGAAAAAAGTCATCCATGAGCGTTAGAGCGTAGCAGCATTTACTAGAGTTCAAATCTTAGTTACACGTATACATAAGTGTGTCCTACTAGAAAAGTATGTATCTGTGCTCCGCCGTCTAAAATGTGGACAAAAGCCACTTTTAACTATATTTGACACGTTATTTACAAAAATAGCACTCTCTCAACCTCAACTACAAAATGGCATTACTTGCGGCTCGATCACCAGGCTGCAAGTTCCTCAGGATGATACGTGGTACCTGTCGCTCGATCACCAGACGGCAGGTGCCTCGAGTCGACATGTGGTGCACTGCCGCCTGGTGAGGCGACATGTCCCTCAAGCCGACACATATCGGGGGTAATGCACATTATGAGCCATCATGTGTCGGCCCGAGGCACCTTGCTGTCCACACGGGATGGTAGGTAGTGTTATTTTTGTAATTAAGATTGAGAGAGTGCTATTTTTACAAATAACGTGTTAAATACGGCCATTTCCGCTAATAACTCCTAAAATGTCGACTAGAAACTGATCGGGTTTTCGCTCTTGGAAACCTAGAACTATGCACGAGTGTATGACCGGTGGACCAAGTCGGTCACGTGGGATCTAGGGTGGAAGTGCTACTACATGATTTCCAACAACCCGCGGTGTATAGATGTAAACAAAATTCACAATGGAAACCTGAGCTTGAGCTAGGTATGACAAGCAGGAAGGGAACCCCTGAGCTTGGTACCGATTGGAAAGCAACACAGGTTAGGAAGGGATCCTTCTTTTTTGTGGAAAAGGAAGGATGCTCTTGTGTGATCTTTTTTTTTAGGGAGATGGGGATGCTCTTGTGGGCTTAAGCACAAGGCTGGCAAGGCATGAAAGTTGCTAGTCCACTGTTATCTGGGCTGTCTCCCTGCCTCGTGGGCCAGGCCTTACATGCCATCCACGCTGTTCCCTTTCGTTAACCTGCTGGATCTCTGCCTCTGGCTGCACATTCCTCCCACCACCACCACCACCGAGGCCGGCGGCCGGCGGCAACCGCGAGCGAGCCCTCGTCGTCTTATACCACAACCGCACGCCGCCCGTGGCGCGACTTCATTTCCCCCACGGATTCCCGAGCAAGGGACCCGTGTGTTTGTCGGTGGGTAAGCCCTAATCCCGCTCCCCTCTTAACTGCTTCTCCGAGCACGCGCAGCCCGATCCATTTGCCGCCCAGGTAGGTCCCTGCACGCGCGCCGAGGTTTCCGCCGCCGCGCGCTGCCTCTTGCCCGTGCCGACGTGTCGGCGCAACCCGTCGCCCAGCCCGTCTCGGGCTCTCGGCACGCGTGCGGCGCTGCCACTCTGCCCCACCCAGGTATCCCATTCCCACCATCCGAGCTGCCGCTGTCGTTGCGGTGCTGGTGCCGTGGCCGCGAGTCGCTCTGCCCGTCATGCGCGGCGCACTGCTCCCCACCCACCCAAACCCGCCGCCGTGATGTTCGGGCGTAAGTGTTCGAGCACGGGCGTAAGTGTTCGAGCACGGGGAGCCATGGGCGAGGCCTAACAACCACCACTTTTGTTATGGCTAAATCATCTAGCTCAGCGTCCACCGCTTTGGCTGGTATAGTCGATGCGGCAAACTTGTCCAAGTAAAATGCATGTAGCTTATCTGCTTTGATTGGATATCTGTTCTAGAGAAGAAGATCCATGATATTGTTAATGGCCAATGCCTTTTAAGTTTGTTCAATTGATGGCTATTGCCAAGCTATATGTTGGGGGCACTCTCGGCCTACAATAGTTGGAGCAAGGCTCGCAGTCCTGCCAGATGACAGTGGTTGGGTTTGGACTTACCTAGCATGGAGATTAGTTGACACTTTGATCCCTTGACCAGTTAGCACATAGTTCAAATCATATAGTTGACCTTATATTTGTGAAGAGAGTGGTCGGTCACTGTGCACCTGATTGGAGTTTGTTACTACAAGTTACCTGTGTTGCGTGATTCCAGTAGCTTTCTATAACAGCTGGTATTTTTTTGTATACCAAAATTTTTCATAAGTTTGGGGAGGTTAGGGAAAATTGGGTCTGAAGGGTAAAGGGTTTAGAAAAACCGCATAACCATGCCACATTCGGATAAAATTGGGTTTTAAATCAAATCTATGCACAGTAAATTCTTAACAATTTTATGTAGGATAACTGATATATAACATGACAATGGGAACACAGCTTACCAAAATTACTCTATCTGAATTCTACTATTTACATTTTTCAACAAATTCTTTCAATTTAAACTGGTAATGTTAGACAGTCATTTATAACGTCCACTCATGTGATTGTATCAGATCTGTACTGGTTGAGCATGTTTGTGTGCTCTAATTAGCAGTGACAGTGAGGCCAAAATCCTGCACTCTAGTACTTAAAACATCCTGAAACTATGATGGCTATTCTGTGGGAAGATATGGAACTTACTGTTGTTTGCATAATTGTTTAAATACATCTGAGTGATTGTAGACAGTAATTCTTGTAGCTGCCTCAATTTCGAATAAGCTACTTCTGTATTTCTAACAATGTAAAAAATAGAAGTTGCTGCTAAATGATTTATTTTGCAAGTGGGGTTTGCTCGTTGTATATCCCCACTTTCTGATATGAACATCTTATGTCGTTTCCCTCCATCAAAAGTTGTAAAAGATAGTTGGTACCTGTTCGGAGCATAACTCAGAAACACTATACCTGTTTTAGATATATTTTCAATTTATATTTCAATATTTTTTTGTGTTTCTTATCAGAAAAAATAGCACCATAGAAATCCTAAAGAGCCACTTTTGTAAAATATCACCAAATGTTCTGTCTTAGTAAAATATACTTTAAAATGTGATGTTAAGTTTGTTACCATTATGTGTGAGTGTGTAATGGCCATTACTTTGGACAATTTGCCTCTCTCCTGCATCTCCTACATTTCAGTCCTTCTCCTTGGACACCTCCATCCACCTTTGCATCAGTGCAGTTGTCATGTGCTGGAATTACTATTCGCATGCATTGTTTATGTGTGTGAATAGTACCCTCCATACTCTAGCATCAGAGTATGGCAGTATTTGATTGGTTAGGATTGAGATAATATTAGTTTCATTTAGATAAGATTACTTCCTTTAAATTAGAGATCGTTTTCTTAGTGACCAAGTAAGTCATCCCTATAAAAGGGCTAGCATATATCCATTAGTATCAAGTAATGAAGATGAATTAATTTAGTTTCTTCCTCCGAGTTCTACTATCATAATATATATTTAAATCTCATCCTACCAAGCCGACACCGTTCGGCCTTCCTCCCAGCGGTATTTACTCGGATGAACTAAGATTCATTACATTTGGTATCAGAGTTAGGTATCAAATATAGACTAGGATGATAAAACTTGGAAGAAGAGACTAGATTAATTCATCTTCATTGCTTGATACTAATGGATACATGCTAGCTCTTTTATAGAGATAACTTACTTGGTCCTTAAGAAAATGATCTCTAATTTAAAGGAATTAATCTTATCTAAAGGAAACTAATCTTATTTCAATACTAACCAATCAAATACTGCCATACTCGGATGCTACAGTACGGAGGATACTGTTCACGCACATGAACAGCGCACATGAATAGTAATTCCAGCACGTGACAGCTGTCTTCAGGAATCGCTCATTCAATAACAATCAATCCTTTAGACCTCGGCGACTGGCCACTACCTTCATCACAACCAGCCTTTGTTGCTTGGCCCATGCCACCATGGCCTGGCTGCAGTCATGCTTTTGATACTTTTGAAACTTCTTTTTTGAAAGGAATGAAAAGAAAGTCAAAAGTGCAACTAAAACTTACACTGGGAACATTCAGAGAATTGTATAGACATATGTTTAACGTCTTTGTCTTTGTATTGTCCAACATCCCCTTGTTGAGTCACAGGCATACCAAGTGATAGGTTCACCCTCCTTCCTAGCGGAATATCTGTGTAACTCAAAAGGAAGACTAACCAGCTAACATAGCTTGATTGTGGGGCTTGTCTCACTCAGTTTTTAGAAGTTTGAAGAAAAAAGAAATTAACGGTGTACTTTTAGAGTGATGTTTTACTAAGATGGCACATTTGAGTGGTGTTTTGCTAAAGTGGTGATTTTAGAATGCTATGGTGCTAATTTCCCCTTTATTGAATTAATGCTAGGATTCACTTCCAAAAAAAAAATGTTTGGATACCTCAACCTTTTTTTAATGTACAGGTATATGAAACTTTGCAGGTTCACTTGGTGGACTGGTGGATTGAAATTATATTGCTATCTTCAGGTGCTGGTGCAATGGCCTACGAGATTAGTGAGATCAAAAGTGAAGTTCTATTCTCAATTAAGACTACTACTTACTGCAAGTTATAAAAGCACTACATTGATCCTTTTACTGCAAAACTTAGTGCTATACTGCTACTTTATGATTGTTAGAAAAAAAGTCTAGATAACCCTCTGAAGTCTGAACTTTGGGGTAAAGTCCACTTAACCTCCTGAACTACAAAACTGGATATTTTACCCCCCCCCCCTATCCCCTTAAAAACCAGAACTACAAAATTAGAGGTGGTTTTGCCACCATGGACAACTAAGTTGCAATTTATCGCCACCAGTTTGAGAGGTGGTTTTATGTGGTTGGGGAGGAAGAGGAGGGTATGGACTGCAGGGGTTTAATAAAATATTGTCAGCTTTCTTTCTAGTAGACACACATATGTCTAAATTTTTTATTTTCACATTGCATTTATTGAAACTTTCAAACCAAACTGAAGAGCACATATTTTTAATCAACATAAAAGAAGAAAAGGAGAACTTGCATAAGGGCTTTAAGAACAGAAAGGATGGTCACAATAAAAAAAATTATAAGAGGGAGTCGATGTATAGTATGTGCAATAGTAATCAAATTCCAGTCACATAAAATTTTCACTTGTTCATATTTGTGGATCTCATGTATTTTCCTCTTTCCACATCTAAATTGAAGTCCTAATAATCTTACTTTAATTTCCATATGTCAATGTAGAAATTGGCATAGGTCTGGTGGGCTTTGGCATACTATTCTCATTCCTAGGTGTTATCCTTTTCTTTGACAGGGGTTTGTTGGCTCTGGGTAATGTATGATACAACAACTCACAAATCCATCTTCTGTTGTATTATTCCATATCAAATGAAATTATAATGCCACCTTGTTCTTTCCTACCTTGTTTCTTCTAGATTTTCTTCTTGACTGGAGTAGGCCTGTTACTTGGTTGGCAATCTATGTGGCAGCTTTTCATGAAGAAGGCAAACATTAAGGTACTCAACACTTATGTAGATACAGGAGGCTATCCATTTTTTTTCTTCATAGCTTAAAATTGTACTTGGATAAATTGTGCTGCTTGCTACATTATCATTTATTATTTATCTGTTGCTTCTTATTGAAATTAGATTACTTCTTAATTGGTCAAGTTTTCAAATTGATGTTAATCTTCTGAATGTGTATGGTAATGCCATAGCTTCTTTTACATAATTTTATACATTAAGTAATTCCTTAGGGGGAAATATTTAAGTAAATCCTGTGGTGCGCTACAAAATTGCTGTGGCTAAAAAATTAGCCATGGGCATCCACTACAAGACACACAGAGTATTAATTATACTTGTCAATTCCATTCTAGAGGTCATTCCGTATCTTCTTGCCCAGTGGCGGCGGCAGCCTCCTGGAAACTCCTCAATCGACGGTGGTGGGAGTCTCCGCGTCTCCTCCAGCGGCGGCAAGTATAGGCAGTGGAACCGCAGCGAATATGGGTAGCGGAATGGCAACACTAAGGTGGTCGGCGTGAGAAGGTGTTTCGACAATGAGGTAGAGGATGCGGAGGAGCAGCAGCAGAGTAGCCACGACGCCAGCACCCATCTCCTCCAACGCCATCCTCTCTGATCGGATCTAAGGGCGAGGAGGTGCTGGCTTTGGGCCCGAGGGCGAGGATGATGCTCACCACAGTGGCGATGGCAGCGCTGGGGCGCAGTGGGTCGGCCACGAGCTCCAGCGAAGGCACTGAGGAGGGGGCACTTCAGCTCATTCTTGAGGGTGTCAACTGATTGGATCTGAGGGCAAGGCGTGGGCTTTGGGCCCAATGGTGAGGACGACGCCCATTGGGGCGGCAACGGCAGCGTTGGGGCACAGTGGATCGGTCGCGAGGGCCAGTGGAGGGGCTGAGGAGGGAGTGCTTTGGCTCGGGCTCGAGGGCGTCGACCGATCAGATCTAAGGCCTAACCTAAAGGGCTCGGTGAAGGTGATGGCTCCACCATTGACGGGCGATGGCCGGGAAAAGGTCGAGCAGCGGCGATAGATTGAGGAGGGTGTGGCCGTCGAGCTAGGGGTAGATGAGAGAGAGACGAGTGGAAGGGGCTAGCGTTTTGAGATGTTGGGGAAGTGCCTGGCCAATGCCAAATAGGGTGGTGGGAGTGCCGTTTCTACACGATCTCAAGGGATTGGGAAGAGGGCGAGAGGCCAACTGCGCGCATGGAAGAAAGAAAGGACCATCGTCCCGCTGCGGGGTAAAGACGCGGGCCCGTATGTTAGCCTGTGTGAAGAGGAAAGGAGGGATGGTGAACGGCTGCGGAGAGGATAATGAACGTACGATCACCAACTCGTATTTTTAATTACTCCCTAATAAGTTAGCCAAAAAAATACCAAAGAGCTTAGTTGGGCTGGTCCAACAAGAAGCCTCAACCCCGTGTTGCAGTCTCAACAACCAAGCCTCGTACACGTATAAGCACGCAAGAGGGACAAGGAAGCAACTAGCACCGCCGCCCAAAAAAAATGGAAGAAACACACAAGCACATCCATGAGAAGGGAGAGCGAGAGCGACGGAGGGCAAGCTGCTGCTAGTTGTTGCTGCCAGGGCTGCTTCTGTTGGAACTGCATTGCACTCGCCGTCGCCGCACGGCCTCACCCCATGCTCAGCTCTCTTCTTCTTTTGTGGCAGGGTTTCTTGATTCCTTGCTTTGTTAATTATTTTCCCCTTGATTTCTCACCTTTGAGATGGATTGGGAGGAGATATGGTTCTTGATTTCTTGCATCCTCCTCAGATCTGAGTACTTCCCCCTTGCTTTCTTGCTTTTCAAATGGATTGGGAGGAGATACTACTAGTGTTTTGCCTGGTACCAGTATTGATGGAATGCTCAATTCCGCTTGGAATGGGCGGAACTGATCGGAATTGGCTGGAATTTTGGCTGGTATGGAACACAGACTACTTTAACATTTTATCTAACAGAACGAAATATCCCGGCCGTTCCAACCAGTACCGTAACGGAATTGGTAACTTTGGTATTAATTGCATATCACATTCTCTGGGACAGCGTTACCATTCTAGCAAATCCAAATGTCATTAGCTGTAATGCGATATCAATAGTCCTGTACATTATTTCCCAGCAAAATACTGACCACATTGATGTCTCTCCCACATCCATGTGTTCAAGAGATAATCCTTTTTTTTTTCCTGCAGGGATCTGTACCTTTCTTCCTTGGTCTGTTTCTTCTATTTGTCCGATGGCCTGTTGCTGGTATAATCATGGAACTTTATGGATCTTTTGTCCTCTTCAGGTCATTGCCTACCTCACTCCTTTTTCTAAAATTATTCATTTTTTGGTTGACACTGATTTCTGATTCCATATTTGTAGTGGTTATGGGCCTCCTATCCAGGCCTTCCTATATCAGATACCAATCATTGGATGGATTCTGCAATACCCTTTCCAGGTAAAGTTTATATTTATCGTAGAAAAGGTTCGTAAACTTAACTGCACCTCCTGACACAATTGTTGATATCCTGTATTCTAAATTTTACAAGCGTGAAATTCTACAGTACTCATTCTAGATCACGACAGGTATAACTGATGCTTGAACTTTCGTATTATTTCTGCAGCTGTTTGGTCAGTTGAGGCGTAAGCGTGCTTAGCAACTTGTGGTGGCAGAAATTGCTCTTCATGGGAGAAATAGCACATTGTGTGATGTTAATACGGAGATCTGTTGTGCCCTACCTTCTGTCAAGATGACTCTCGTGTGAATATGCATACTTTGGGCTTTCTAGCCTTGAGTTGTGCTGGCTTTGCCCGTTTTGTCAGCAGGCAGTAGTTTAATGCTCATACGTAGACAACGTAGAGGCTTCAGAATATGTTGCCGGATTCTCGGTTTTGTTGAAACCCGTGCACCTCGTTATCTTTTGCCATCCTAACAAACTATGAAGCAAATTTGTTGCATTATGTGTTTGTTTCTGGATGCAGCTTGCCACAGGTTCCTTGCAAGAAGCTCTCATAGAAAGTATCCAGGAAAATCTTGCATGGAGCTTAATCGCACTTCATATATATGCAATCTTGGGTGTCTTTCGCCGATCACATGGCTCATGCAGGGTGAAATGCCTGTGATGTCTGAACAGCATTGCAGAGGATGCATTTCCGGGAGGAGTATCTGCCCAGTCTACGAAAGGTGACGGGTGACCAGGAATAGCTACCAGTGCTGTTGCTTGCCTGGGCCATCGTGTAATTTGCTTGACCTTGTTGTGTGCTCCTCGTGGGTCTCATTTAGATTAGGTTAGGTTGTTGATAAGCCATTTGCGCTGTCATCGTTCCTGCCTTTGAACCTTAATGTTTGCAGAATTTGCCGTCATGTCCATGTTTTCTTGTGCTTTACGGAGGTTTCGATTTGACGGGCATCATCACTATCCACTCTGAGTCTGTGACGCACCAGAAAATTTTGGCGTATTGTCGTCGGATTTGATCTATTTGATGGTGATTGGTACTAATTTGCTAGCGATGAAAGGATGCCGAATTTCGAGTGTGGTAGCAAGCCTTTGTTTCCCATAATTGTCGTGCTTAACTTTTTGCCCCAGCAAAGTTTCTGACGCTTCATTTCATCCGGATATTTTCAGGTGCCTGCCTAGCTATCGCTTACTGCTCATTTGATACCAAATCAATCAGCAAGTTGCACAAGTGTGCATGTTTATTTCATCATTGACGCACCAATAAACATCAGCATCTACCTTAGCATATAGGTATGGCAATGATTTACCTAAGCAAACTAGATATCTTATCGCCATCTACAAACTCCATTAACTCGTATGAATAAAGTAGTGTTCGGTTGGTCCATGCATTTACTTGATGAGATGGTATAAAGTCTTCCTTGATGGGTTCACCCAGCTCTGGGAATATTCCCTTTAGATCCTAGGAACCGCTGGTTTTTGTTGGATGAGCTCGTCTAGGCTGGGTTAATCATGATCAGTAAGGATAAGTAGTAATGATTAGTGATAATCATCATGTTTTAGTGTTAATTAGTGATTATCAGTGCAAGTTCATGACGACAAATCGATAAAAAGTAGAATATATGAATTCCTTCCTACGGTACGAATAAACATATAAAAAATTTACGCTAAATCAAACATACATCTTTTTGGCAGCGGTCAATGTTTTTTCGACTCTAACGCGAGTGAACTAAATACTGATAATCCATATTAAAAAGATTATCTTAATAAATTATTTTAAAAAGATGATAAAAAATCATTATATTATTTATTTAAAAATTTATAAAGTTATCAGCAGGGGGAAAAAAGTAAGCCTACTAGAGCCACTTTCCACTGGCCGCTAAATTGGCGAGACAAGCCCAAAAAACGAAGAGAAATGGAGCCAGATGGCAAGTGGCCACTGGCAACACCTGTTCCTGTCCAGCTGAGCTCACTGGATTTGCTTTGCCATTGCTCGCTCGGTCCCACACCTCCTCCTCTGCCACAACACGTCAAAACCGGCAATCATCACCAGTGCCAAAGGGATGGCTGGGCCCCTGCCCCAATTACTCTCCTTCGACGTTATCTCCAAGGTAGAGAAAAAAAAACTGAAGGCAAAAGGGTGGAGAAAGGAAGGAGGGTAGTAGAAAATAAAGAGGAAGGGAAGAGAGAAACAACAAAGGCAAGAAGTGCCATCTTGTGTTCTTCCCTTGGTAAGTGGGAACAAGCCTCCCTTTGCAGCATCAGAAAGATTCCTAGTCCTCCCCCCACTTCTGTACCCCACTGTTGCCACCTCGCCTCCTGTCACATCCTCCACCCAATGTGGCATATAAATCCCAGATCCAGATCTCTCACCTCCACTTCTTGCTGTGTATCCACACAGACACATATCTGTTGCATATATGCGCATATCTGATCTTGCAGGTGGTTTCTTGTGTTGTTCTTGGTGTTTTGTTTCAGTTTCCTGCGCTAATCCATGTTTACTTTGTCAGTTTTATCAGGGGGTGATGTCTGGGCGCAGTGGTTTATCGATCCCTTCCCTGCCTTGTGCTGATCCAGGGTGGTGATTTCTTGAGAGGTTTTTCTGCTTGTTACATACAGCTTACAACAACGCGGGAATAGATCGATAAACCTCTGCATCCAGTTCTCACTTTTGTTCAAGGACTTGAGGCAGTAATTGACTGTTGCTTCTTGGTTCTTGCTTATGGGGGTTTAGCGTCTGATATATATCTATGCTTGAGGTTACTGTTACGGTTGAGTTCTTGCATGATTTAACTTGTAGATCGAGTTTTGATGTGTCCTTCAAATAGCTTCGTTTGTTGTGATGCTTGCATGATGGATATATTTGTTGTTTAGTTACTTAGTTCATTCCGTTCATGTATACACAATGTGGCATTTCTACGTATACATAATATATGTACCAGAACCTAACTTCAGTTTATATATTTCCCATACTGGTAGAAACCTAAATAATGTGCGGTGTTGATTAGAGTATTAGATGATTCTTGTATAATTTTTGGTCTATTCTATACTTCGAGCGTATTTCTAGGTTAGGGCCTTAGGGGTGGTCTTTGGTTAGTGGGAACAAGTTCCTTGCTCTAGAAAGTATAGTCCTTGGTTGGAACTAGGAATCATTAATGGAAGGTGGATACCTAGGTGATCTTGCTCCTGCCGTCATACCTGGAATATGTTCCAGTTCGTTAGGAGTGAATGGCATTCAGAATTCGTCCCAATGGGTCTATTCTTGTTTACCCAATATTCTTTTGTTTGTTGCATGATAAAAATTAGGGTGAACAGCTATCATTGGTTTCGAGAAATATTGAGGAACTTATTTCAGGTATCAACTTTTTTTTACTGAACGGTATGTTGTGAACATCGTGTTGTACTCCAATGCAAGGCCCTGGGACGTGGGAATTATACATGGTTTTTACGGGAATTATACTGTTTCCTACCATATACTGTGAATTTCTCTCATTCCAAACATATTTGTTACGGTTAAAAGAGTATATATAGTTACATTTTTTAATCCAAAACTTAACCTAATTGTTATTCTAACTTGATCAAAATTTGAGTTTTACTCTAGTGTGATAAGTCTTCGAAAGGCCTTTTCATTTCTACAATCTTGCTGAGGCAGAGAGCTGTGTTTGTAGGATAGACTATGCAAAACTTGTGGATATGTTTCAGTTGTAGGCCAAGCTAATTGCCATAGCAAGACCGTTGCTGGATCTGGCCACAACATGCATGAGATAGTAAGGGCCTGTTTGGGAGAGCTTCACCACTGAAAACGTGGATCTGGAGCAGCAGCTCTACCATGGAGCAACTCCACCGTGGATCTGGGATCCCACCATGAAGTGTTTGGCTTGTACAACAGCTCCAGATCCACGAAATTGAGGTTTTGGTGGGAATGGCCACTTTTGGTGGGATGGAGGTGTGTAACCAGTGGTATTGGTGGGTAATTACCACCCAACTCCACGGTGGAGCACCTCTTGAGGAGCTCCATAAAATCCATGGATCTGGCCCTCAGATCCAGAATTTTGGTGGATCCAGGTTTCGCGGAGTTGGAGCGTTTGGGTAAAATTTCGTGGAGCGGAGCTGTTTTTTGTGGATCTGGAGCTGGTGGAGCTCTCCCAAACAGGCCCTAAGAGGCGTAAGCTCTACTAGAAAATTGAAGTTATCTAGGATGGGTTGCATTTTTTATGCACACTGTTATTAATGCAAGAAAGTTCGAAATAACCTAGAGCAAAAGGCATGGATTGTACTAGCATACTGTGACTTTACAATGCAAATGTTATTCATCTGTCTCTTGCGTTTGTTATATACTTTTTTTGAATCTGATGCATATGGCTAAACTTCGGCATCTGGCTTACAATCAGGAATTATTTATTCATATTAAATAGTTAATTTGAGTTGTTTGGTGTGGTTAAATTAATCTGTCAAGGTCTAAAAAACAACCACTTGAACAATAGCATGCATGCGGGCACCCTTCTCTCTTATCTCTAAAATTTATCCTACCTTATCTTTTCTACATGTTTAATCATTACAGTCATTTGTAAATTGCATCCATGTTTTCCCATCAATTGTAGATGTGAACTCAGCCATTTGTTGAATGCCCAGCAGTGATGCTGCATGCTTTAGGGTTTCTGAGAATCTTTCCCATCAATTACCCTTCACCAGTAGGAAAGTGCAGGTGGTTGTCCACATTATTCTTAACTAGTTTCTATAGAATGGCAATTTGAAGGGCAGCCTTCCTCGAATCTGATAATGAGCTTCCTTTATTCTGACAAGACTCCCTTTGATGGCTACCCCGCAGCATGCGTCACTAATCATAGATACCTTTCCTCAATATCCGGATGCCCAGTTGCTTTTGCTGCAAGAACGATGATGAGTTCCTCTGCTCCTTGAAGAGTGAATCCGATACAATTTGCTTCCTTTTGATAGCATTAGTGTCGGAATTATTCCCAGACACTCTCCATCGTTTCATAATGGGAGCTTTGGCTATGAAGGCTTCCTGTGGTTGCAGAGAGCAAAGGAAAAGAAACATAAACCATGTCGAGTGAAACCTGGTAATCTTGCTATACTAAGCTGACCCATTTTTTGTATCGGAAATGGAACTTTGATATTACTTGGATGGATTATACACTGATGTTCATCACCAGCCTTTGCTGGTCGGCTTGATGTTGTCGATGTTGCACATGACGTGTTCGCTCGTCGGTTGAATCCCCTGTGCCCACGCACAGGCGTGAGAGTGGAGGCCAAAGCAACAATACAAGATTGGATGCAGGTCTACTCGGTGATCGGTATATTTGTCCGAACTCGCAATCTATGCTCAATGCTCGATGATCTAATTGTCTACCTGGTCATGGTGGCACATTTGTTTTGAGCGGTACCTTCCAAGTGCCTGCTGTTCTTCTACAAGAACTCTGTTCTTCCAAGTCTCGGCAGGTTCATGCAGACTTCCAGTTTGTCGAACCATGCTGCTTTGCTACGTTTTAGTTTTATAGCTTCCTAATTGGGGATGTAAATGCGATGATGCGACCAGTGGCGAGGATAAAAATGGAGTGTGGGCTTAAAGGGCTAAGCTAAATTGACACAAATATAATTTTGTACTCTTATGCAATCTAAATTCGTATATAAATAGAATAGAAGCAAAACCAAAAAAAAAAGAAGAGATACAAAGAAGGTAACTTGCTAAAGGAAAGCACATCTCTAAAATATATAAATATGCTTCTATTAAGTAGTAATGTGTTACTTGGATATCAAAAATTAGCAAACTTTGTAATACAATAGTAAACTGTAAATGAACACGAATATTTAAAATAAATGAAACATACCACTAAGCCACTAAGGAGCTTAGCTTGAATAGCGAGGTAAATTCATTCTTCGAGTTTTCATGGCTTAGAAATGTTTTACGATTATATCATCATCAATTCTTCTAAATATCCTATGAAATATATTATGCAAAGTTCGTTTTCTATTATTGCAAATCTGCGAATAAATTGTAAAATTTATCACTACACAAAATACACTAGGTAGTCTAGCATGCTGTCTAATTGTCTATGTAATACGATGTCAACAAGAGTAAACAATAAGGATTAATCAAGACAATTAGAAATGTCATTATATACCAATGGCAATCAAGACTCAAATCGGCACTCCGAACTATGGCAGATCAGATCCCCTCGATGGCTCGACCCTCAAACCCGTCAGTGGCTCCGCTTGGTCCCCTCCTCGCCTCCTCCAAAGCTCCATAGGCGTTGGTGGCTTGGCCTCCTGGCCACAATAGCATAGCCTGCAGAGCCTGGCCTCTTCCTGCGACTCCCCATCCTCTGTCCTTTCCTCCCTAGCTCTAGGCGGCTTGTCGCCTCGCGTCGCCACCAACTGCCCCCAGGCTAGAGCTTCCTTGCGTGGCCTCCTCCAGTCTGTCAGGCTGTGCCTCCTCATGCCACCGCCCTGGCTTCCATGAACGGCTGTCGGCTCGCTGCTAGGGGTCTCGGGATAGGTTGCTTGCCTACTTGCTTCGGGTGCACACTCCCTTGATCGATCAATCCTTTTTCCGTTCCATTGCATCTAGTGCGTTAGGGTGGATGTGAGGATTAGTTGCTAATTGAGCCTCGTTGATTAGTTGTTATGGGCCGACTACTGGACAAGGCTGATCTTTTAATCTCTTCTTCCCTCATCCATGGACTGGTGATCAAGGCTTCGGCCAAAGCTTGGCGTCCATGGCCATAGCCAATCCTTTAAGCTCGATAGTTACCTAAGTTAGGGGTGCCAAGCTCCCTTAGTTCGGCAGTTCAGTAGGACGTCGATCGATAATTAGTGCTAATCATGAATTCTAACTACCTACCGATCTTGGGGGGCTTGGCAACACTCTTTTTGCTCGATAGATGATGCCGAGCTCTAATGGCTTAGAAGCACCTGTTGAGCTTCTAGAGCATGGTAGGTGATATGTGTTATCTGTCGTGGCTGCTGAGCTGAAGGAGGGGACTAGATTTACAAAAATAGTTGTTCAGGCCTAAATTGAAACACAAGTTGCTACAGGACCCTTTATGTGAAAAGTTCAGTATTGCCTGATTGCATTAGTAGCATGCCTGGTGTTCTCGGTTTCTCCGGAGGACTGGGGGTGCTACACTGCCCAGCGCGAGAGCCCAGCAATGTAGTTTCGGCCCAGCCCGGCTACATGTGGGCAAAACTCTGGCAAGCTTTGTGGTACGTGCGACACGGACGTCGTGGTAAGAGCATCTCCAATAAATCTTCTATAATACTCATATCCCCTATATTTTAGAAGAAGAGGTAATAAAAAAAGCTCCAACAGCTCTTATAAATGATACCCAAAAATATAGAGGACTCCATCCCTGAATTTTCGTCCCCCAAATATGGAGGACGCACGCCATCCCCAAAAGCCTTCGACGGTTTTGTCCCACGCTACATTGGAGATGCCCGCGCGCCTTCCGCGCTCGGCTTCTCGTCCGGCTCCCTCGCGCGATCGTCGCGCGCGCGCGCCGCTCCGCCTCCCGCGCGCCTCGCCTCCCGCTGCTCGCGCCGCGCGCCGCGCGCGCCGCGCCCGTCTTCGCCGCCGAGGCTATCCGCGCCCGCCGCCTCGGCTTCTCGTTCGGCTCCCTCACGCCGCCCTCGCGCCCGCTCCGCCGCCTCGCCGCGCGCGCGCGCCGCGCCGCCGCGCGAAGCGCGCGCCGCCGCCGCGCCGCCGCCGCCCGCCGCCGGCGCGCGCGCGCCGCGCCGAGGCTATCCGCGCCCGCCGCCTCGGCTTCTCCGTCCGCTCCCCGCGCGCGCTCGCTCGCGCTCGCGCCGCCGTCGCCTCTCCCGCGCGCGCGTGCCGCCCGCCACCAGCGCGGCTCCCCTGTTCACACCGCGCCTCGATTCACATATCCTCCATTGCCGCCGCCTTCCCAAGCATACTCGCGATGCCACGACAGCCTCCGCCGCCGCCACCCCGAGCATCCTCTGCGGTGTCCGGTCCCCATTGCCGCCGGTACCCGAGCCGCCGCTCTGTTGGCGCGTTGGCCTGCAAGAGTGGGTCTTCCACCGCCACGGTGTCCAGAGCTCCTCGCCTCGGATGCGCACAAGGGTCGCCACACGCCATCGCCCCGAGCCGCCACACTCATAGCCAACGACCGCGAAGACACCCACACTCCAGCTCTGGGCACTCGGTGGCGAAGAATCGACCACGAGTTAGGCGCAAGTCGGGAGGAGTTCCTCCATCGATACACTGAAGGTAAATTTCTTGATGAAAGATGTGGGAAGGATATTTAGTGGGTATTTTTATTTGAGCAAAAGATCATTATTAAGTCTAAACTACATATTAAAATGTCATGAGCAGATTGTTACCCCAAGTTTTGATACATTACCTGTTTCATATATTCCATACTACCAAGATTAGTATATACTTCTTTCTAAAAGAAAATTATTGAGAAATTGCAATATATATACTAGTTGATAAACAATATTATACTCATTTGGTTCATAAGCGATATTATACTCCATGTAATTACATGCATTTGTGTTGGTTATTCCTTTCTGAAGAATAATGTTATATTATACATGAAGAATAATGTATACTCTTGAGTTGCCTTGGCAGTTGTATTTCAGCAGTAATTTAGAGGAATTAGTGTTTGAAATGATAGAAAGAGGCATTTGCCCTGAAGTGAAGATGTTCACTGCAGTAATAGCAAACCTATGCAATGATACTGATGGGAGGGTTGAGGTAGCCCGAATCTCTTTGACTTATTGGTAAATGCGGTGAGAAGCTGATGTCGCTACATATACTACACTCGGTAGATGGATATTGCTTAGTCGGAAGATGTATGAAGCAATGAAAGTACTTGATGCTTTGATCTTGAGTTGCTTGGAACCTAATGATATCACCTATGGTGCTCTTATTAACGATTACTGTAAAAATGGGAGGATAGATGATGCAATAACTCTATTTGGAAAAATGTTGAGCATGGGAATTGGGTCTCTGATTATAGTATAGAGCATTGTCTTGGATGGGTTGTTCAAGTGCAGCGAGAACTCTGCTGCAAAAGAGCGATGTCGCGGATGATTAATGATGGAGTAAACTTGGGAATTGCCAGCTATAACATAATTCTAGGAGGACTTGTAAAGATAATTGTGTTAATGAAGCAATCACCATATTTGAGAATCTACTTTCGATGAATTTGCGACTTGAGATTCATACTTATTATATTATGATTGATGGCTTACTTAAAGTGGCAAAAGAAAGAAGCAAAGGGCATTTTTGCTGCCATCTCACCAATGGTTTGGTACCTAATTTGTGACCTCTGATTAATGATAATAAGTCTTATAGAAGATGTGTTGTTAGAAGAGGTTTGGTGAAATGTTATTATCAATGGAGAACATTGGTTGTCTTTGTGACTCTGTATGTTAAATGCTATAGTTAGGGTGTTATTGCTTACCCAAAATAGGAGAGAAGATAAAAAATTACAAGAACACACCCAACCATGGCTGTTTCTTAGTCCAACATTACAACAGTGCATTGCAATTCGCAGAAGTAAATGGGTGGAGTTGTGGGCCTTGTGACAAGATAAATCGTAATGATTTCAAGAAAACTAATATTTCTTTATATTAACAGAACAAAATAAAATGAAGTCCCATGAAGACGGCAATAAAATGTGTGTTGAGTGGTGGAACTTAGTGACAAGCTATATGTGGTGGGCAACAGAGGAAGTGAAAGACTAATATAACTAATTTTGTTCAATGCATAGGTAGTACGGATGGAACGGGATATTTCACAGACTTGATAACCGGAGGTTCCAATTCTCAAGATTGGTGAGTTTGCAGCACCACCGAAGAGGAAGAGTTTCCAATTGTCGATGATAGTACATCGCAAAGGCCAAACCAAAAAGGACCAAGAATTTCAGTTCGAGAGGAGGGCAGTCTTTTGGTGTGGCGTGGTTAAATGTTAGTTTGGATGCAATTCAAGGGACAGATCAATCTCATCGCATATTGGGATCGAATTTATGAATATTTCCATACAAACAGGCTTTTTGATTCAGATCGCTCTCATAAGTCCCTCAACAAACGTTGGATTGTCATTCAAGAATCTGTCAATAGGTTTTGTGGTTGTCTAAGTCGGATAGAGAATAGAAATCAAAGTGGTATGACCATTGTAGACAAGGTTAGACCTAGTTACAAAACATCTATGTTTGTTGTCATATTTTCGAGCTTATTTGTACTAATGCTCTATATTTGTTTTCTTTTCGTAGATAGTGCAGGCTGGCGAGTTGTATAAGAGTGAAGATAAGTAAAAGAAGGATTTCACGCTTATACAATGTTGGAATCTTTTGAAGAATCAACCAAAGTGGATTGAAAGGCGTATTCAGATGCGAGCTCCAAAAATATCCAATAAAAAGCAGAAAACCACGGCCTTTTCAAGCCCTACATCATCCACGCCTGCATCTACTCCTCTGCCACATGAAGATGAGAGCGGGAATGCAAATCCGGGTTATGCCAGAACTTCACTTGAAAGACCTTTAGGGAGAAAGAAAGAGAAAGAAAAGCTTCGTAAAAAAGGTGAACGTTTTTTTTATGATTCCTTAGATCATCTATGGGCTAAAAAGAGAGAGGATGATGTAGAGAAGGAATTGAAGAAAGAAGAGAGGTTCAAACAAGCATTTGCACAAGAAGAGGAGAGGTGCAAACAAGCGTTCGCATTGGAAGAAAAGAGAATTGAGCTTGAGAAAAAGAAGTTCGAGTTTAAGAAGATGATGGAAGAAGAGAGAATTATGAGGATTGATACTAGTAGCATGGATAGTCCGCAAAGAAAGTATTACAAGGGGCTTCAAGAGCGTATTCAACGTGATAGTGCTTGTTAATTCTTTGGGGGATAGTACTAGTTAGTTGTCATGAATTTTTTTTTGCTAGTTAATTCAAGTTTGTTTATTTGCTTCTGAATTTTTAAACTTATTGCCATCATGCCATGTGCTGACTGATTACAATTGGAACAATGAATTGCTAGAGTACTAGTTGCAAGCTTTTTGCTAACATTATTCCCAGCACTACAAATGAAACGTGATGACTAGAAAAAGGAAATCTCGTCCTCGCCGCTGCTCTCCGGGCGACTAGATAAATCTCAATCTTTGCAATGCTTGCCGCTACGAAAGTCGCCTGCAGCTTCACAGTTCGCAGCGCCAAAACCTAATGGATAAATCAAAACAACTCCCCGCGTGATTCAATTCTCTAGTCAGAAGATTGGATGGAAGAGTCTTGCACGGAAATTGAGATTGGATGGCAAAATCTTGAAGCTTGATTCACTGATTCGTGTTCCTGGAGATGGATGGAAAAGTCTTCACGTGAAAGCTTCTTGTCTTGACTAGTAGATGTGATAGCTTCTCATCTTCACGGCGCCTGGTCCCGAGATCGAGTCGGTGAAGAAAAGGTCTGCGCGAGCCGCCTCCGAGTCGAGATCCAGGACGTAGCGAGACGAGACTTCACGGATGACTTCACGTAGCAAGTGGGGAGGAAGGGACGGGGGAGGAGATGAGAAGATTGGTTGGTAGTTTTTGTGGACCCACATTTTAATTTAGGGAACTATATTTAGGGGATTTGTTGGAGGTTATATATTTTTAGTTTTCTATATTCTAGATTGTGTCCTCTAAAAAGTGATTTAGGGGATGAGATTTAGAGGACATTGTTGAAGATGCTCCAAGACCCGAGACCGACCGATGCTCGTAGCGTACAAGCGTGTTGCTCGGGGCCCGTTGCGCCGCGTTATTGGGCCAAATTTTGAGTTGCCGTGCTCATACGGTGCCTCCCCGTGCGCCCGCGCCGATCGACCGCGTGCCACCGACTCGCCGAGAGCTCCGAAGCGCGCAGGCGGACGGACGGATCCACCCTATTTGCGCTGGCGCGGCAAAACTGCCCCTGCGCACGGCGCTGCTGGCCTCCCGTGCCGTCCGCCGCATGCGCTGGCCGGTGCGTGGGCTTTCCCTGTCCTGCATGCTTAGGACCGGTGGCGGAATCAGAATTTAGTTATGTCTCGGATCTAGAGGTAAAATAAACTAGTTTATCTAAACTGGACCATAAAAATGTTATCTAGACTGGATTATATTTACCCTGATTGTACACTCGACATTTTTTCATATCCCAAACTGAAGCCTAACTTGCCTCTCTCCTCTGCTTTTATACTCGTACAACCTGAACTAGATATGGACTCAGACTACTATTAAAACTCGGTTACCACTTGTACACGACTTGACATCTACTCGTATACATATACAACAAACTCATACGGACTAAACAAGATTACTAAGCTAACATTTACCATCTTAGTCTTATTTCTTCATCTTGATCACACCAATCTTTCTCTATTATCTTTTGGAACTATCATGCCAATCTTTTCTTATCTTCCATCCCTTTCTTGCACTCTCGTGCATCGTTCCTTCCTAGGTCGACATCGTCCTCAGTGTGCGCTTGCTTTATCTTAAGCCTCGCACAAATCAACACTTGCCGCATCTTGTATCTGGACTAAACTCATCCTCCTTTACACGTTTGCTTGGGCTATGATTAACCCCAAATGTGGGCCTTTTATTTTGTAAGGCAGCGAGGGCCGTACGTGCACGGGAGCGTAGAAGCAGAAAACAAAGCTGAAACATTGCATTACCGAAAACTAATTTTGTTCTTTCGCAAGCATTAGTGAATTAAATGCAGGCCTAGATTTAGATAATCGGACGCAAAAAATATTTTCCTCTTTCGACGACGTGCGAACTCAATCTCAGGGCCGTTCTTAGGGCTTGGGCAGCAGAGGCGACCACCTAGATCCCAAGAGAGCCAGGGCCCAAGCCCATGTATATATAGGCCGTATAGACTTGTAGATGGGCCAGCCGAAGTATGTAAGGATATGGGCATGTATCATCCACTCCCAAGTAGAAGTAGCCACCAGCAACCAGACCACACTCCCAAGTAGCCGCTTCGTCCCAAGCAGTGCCCAACTCGGCAGCTCGTCCATTTGGAAACACCTGTGTTTGGCACGTCACAGGTGAACGAAGGAACGGATGCTCGTTCACAGGATCGATGGCTAGCTCGGCTTAACTCACTTGTATCTTATCTACTTACTAATTAAGCTAAGAATTTAATAACGATGGTTTTTTTATACATTTGAATTATTCTATTCAAATATAAAAAATGGTTCACGATTGGCAATCTAGTTTTTTAGTGCCTATGATGACCGGTTTGTTGTGTTCGACGGACTAATAGAAAGTTCTGTATTAATTGAAGAAATATTTTAGTTAAAGTATGATGCTTTGGGTTTTTCAGTGTGAGTGATGACTGCTTAGTTATATCCCATAAAATGAGGTTTTTATCGGGATATATTTGGAACATATGAATCTCACAGAAAATAGTTCATTTTATATAGATAAATTCTCGAGTTTCAAAATAGACCACCCGCTTGTAACTTGTAAGGGAAGTTTGGCATGTATAACCTTACTCATGTAAGGTATCTTCTTTTCAGTTTTTAAAAGCTGCTTTTTAGTTTTTCTACAGTAACTAGATTTCAAACATAATGTCTTTACAAAGTAGAGTCTACAAGTTGATTGTAGTACACACTATAGTGACTTCATTTATCTCGGCCAAAACTGCAGACGAGTTTCTGTTACTCCGTACTCTCTCACATAAACAGTCTAAAGGGTATAAATTATAGTCAAAAACTATAAACTAAAACCATAACAAACAGACCCGTAGTAAGATGTCAGTTATACGGAATTATTTACACTTGTTGCATATACACATTATCTTTTGATATCCAAAGCGTCAGGAGCGACTCTAAATAGGAGTGAGGTTTCTGAACAATGAGAAACGGCCCTTCACTTTTGTCTCGTCCGACGCCTCCGAAATGTCATGGACGGTCTGCTCGATCGGAGCGCAGTGTTTTTCTTCCCGGCAGGACAGTTGCGTGAAATCTGCTAGTTCTAGGGTAGATTTTTTTATGTGGTTTATAATTTTTAGTTTATAGGTTTTGAATTTTAACTGTGCAAGAGATATTATGAATAGAGATAGGTGCATATGATTTTAACTGATATAGTTAAAATCAGTATATTATATATTACAATCAATTTATAAACACCACCTTGAAAAGACACACCGTTTAAAAGTGTTTTACTGTAGCACCGTACATAAGTTAATAAGCGTGAGCTAAATTGAACCCGACCATATTTGTAGGAATTGTTCACGAAACGGTAGCGTAGCTATTTTTTAATTTAACCTTTGAACATCATTTGTTTACAAATCTAACCCTCTTCTGGTATCTATCGAGTTGCTATCATCGATTAGAGCACAGACCGAGTACCTAACCAAAATGCCCAAGGACATCGGAGAGCCTAAATCGGCGACGTGCTAAAGCACTCAAGGGCCATCTCTAAGCAGTCTCTGGAGATCGCCACTGCTGACGACAATTGCTGACGATAGATATAAGTTTTTTTCTAGCCTCTTCCTAAATTTTCGTTCTCGTCCGCCACTCTCTCACCACCGTACACACAGAAAGACACAAATATCGCTTTGGACGTCGCGACCAGCTGCTGCGCCGAACTCAAGCAGGACGTACCCAATTAAACCGGCCCGCGCGCCCGCCGGCACGAGAGATCGACGTACGTGCTCCCGAAGCACATCCACACCGGCCGGGCGCGCGCGGGTACGTCGCCATCGGCGAGCCATGCACACCGCACATATACGCGCCGTTTAATCCGTGGCCAGCCGCGGGCTAGTTCGCCTGTTGTTTAAGCGAAATTTAAGGAGGTTTTGGTACGTACGTCACGAGGGGAAGGGATAAAACTATCGGGCAACTTGGCGATAAACTACGCCGTTCGTGGGCGCTAGGTGCATGCACCCGGCCGGGCATCTTTCCGGAGGGAACGCGTGCGCATGCAGGGAGATCGAAGGCTCGGTCCAAAGGGGAAAAAAAAAGAACTTTTGTGTACATGTTGCTCTTTTTGCCGTGCGTCTGAACCGATTCCGGTGAATCGCGTGATTCGTGAATGTGCTGTCAACAACAGCACGATGAATCGTCGAAGGATTAGAGATTTATAGTAGGCGTGCGGAGGCTGCAATGCCTGCTTCGCCAGGTCAGTGATGTCGATACATTAGGGGTGTGTTTAGTTACCTGTATATGGACGGCCGGATGCAGCTCCACCGTATTTTGCAAAGAAATCGGGTGTTTGGTTGGATGAATCTACTGTAGAATCCGGGATCCGCTCGTCCCCAGTATACGGTCTCATCCGGGACCGGGAGTGAACGCCAAATCCACCGTAGCTGCTCATCCAGGACCGACGGAGTCGAGCAAGGGCGGGCTAGGGTTACCTCCGCGCTCTCCTGCGCGTCCTCCGCGTCGGCAGCAGGTGATCTCCCTCTCCCTCTCCTCCCTCCTCCGGATCCGGCGAAGGCCTTCGGGTTGGAGTCGCCACCGCCTCCCACGGGTAGAGTCGCCGCCGCTCCCGCGGTTAGAGTCGCCGCCGCCTCGCGCGGTTGGAGGCACCGCCGGCCGTTGCGGCGCGGGAGGCCCAGGGCGGCGCCGGGGTGAGGAGAATCGGAAGGGGAGAGAGAGCGCCGAGAGCAAAGAGAAGGGGAGGAGTTGAGGCGTCGGTGGAAGAGGTGAAGAGAAAAAGAAAACCGAGAGAAGTGGAAAGAAAAATAAAAATAGGGAAGAAAAAGGGGAAAGGTAAAATAAAGTAGGAGAAATAAAAGAATGTGCAGATTAGAATGTTCATTTTATTAATGTTTTTTTATTTAGAGTAAAGTTGTAAATATTTCCCTGATATACATCATCATATTGTCAAATACGTTCTTTTCAGAAGTTAAAAAAATTAATATGTCATTGGGTAAAGAAATTACTATTAGGAATAACTTAGTTTGTGCAAAAAAAAAATGAAAAAACATATGAAGGGGGTAATCACACCACCTCTCACATTCAGGGGTCACTATACCCCATTATACAGCCAACCAAACACCTTCTCAGCCTACGGTATCCGCTCATACAGCCTACCAATCACAGACTCATTCAGCTTGTATCCACAGATACATCGAACCAAACACTCTTCTTTTTCAAAATACGACCCTCCTCATCCAGCTTCCCCTCATCCAGGATATACGATTCCACTACCTAAAAGCAACCAAACACACCCTAGACAAATGTGTATCCAGCTTCAAGGAAAAACATCTTCTAGCGGGTGAAAAGCTTAGAACATAGAGCTATCTAGATAAATCCTAAACTGCTCTCGGAAAACTTAACGTTTGGCTATCTATAAGTTAGCCTGATTTTTTAAAACTCTAGCTAATTCGATTTTCCCAACCTTACGATTAGGTTGAAATTTATATGTGTGTGCCAAATTCTGATTTTGATCCAATAGTTAAAAACGTGGCTTACCAAGGAAGCATAAGTAACAGTAGAAATGGACATGCATCCCAAAATTAAATGGCGGAACCACGAACTTGAGCTACTTAACCAAAAAAATCTTCAACTATTTGTGGACCAAATCGGGCCACATCGACAGGCCAATCCATTAACAAACACATCGAGGGGGTTTTTTTGGTTTGTGACTTATAACTTTTAGTTTATGACTTTTGAATTCTAATTGTTTATGAGAGAGATTATGAAGAGAGAGACAGTCGTGTGTGATTTTGGCGGTATAGCTAAAGTCGCTACAGTATGTATTACAATCAACTAGTAAACTCTGTCTTAAAAAACACATCATTTAAAAACTAGTTACTGTAACAAAAGTGAAAAGTCATAAGCCACACGCACATTCGAATGCACCAACCTTTTCCAGCTCAGCTCAGTCAGCCTTAGGGCATCTGTAGTGTATATAGCTTGCTGGCTCTTAAGGTAGGCCCCGCATCATTCTTAAGACCGACGCTGCAATGTTTGAGGCCACCGTCGGCTCTTAAGGTGGGTCCACTCGGCTGTAAAGAAAGGGGATGTGGCAGTTGGTAGTTGGGGAGAGAGAACAACAGATGTAAAGAAAAATTGTATTTTAATGCTTGTAGCCAGGTCTTTAGCTTGAGGACAGCCTCAAGCCTTTTTTGCTTATGACCTGCTTAAGGTCACCCCTGTAATGTATAAGGTCGACCTTAAGGTGGCTTATGACCCTCTATTTTCATACACTACAGATGCCCTTAGCCTTATAGGCCCTGTTAATTTAGCTTTGGATTTTGCTTTTGACTTTTATCTTCTCCAGAATTTAAAAAGCCAAATATCGAAACAAGGTAATCTCTTCAAATAGATTATCTAAACAGCTTCCCGAGCCTAAAATTATGTGTACCATCTGCATCGGCGTCTCCATTGTCCGCTGTCGTGGTGAAAAGCACGGCCAAAGTCATCAGCCACAGCACAAAAGAACACCCCTATATATTGTTGCCACCATATGTTGGGCAAAAATGGTCGGTAAAAGTACTAATTATTGGCATTCAATGTAATTATAAGAAAAGATTGGGATTTGCCAAAAATTAGGATCAAGCATCGGTTACACTAAGAAGCTTTCAGAAGATGTCAACTAAGGAAAAATAGATGCAAAGAAGGAAATCGTCAACATAAGATTAGAAGCGAGAATATTTGAAGACGAACAGGGACTCTATCCAAGGAAAGTTTGATCGACACAAAGAGAAAGACTTGAAACACAATCTAAGATTGAGTTAGGTGTTTTATACTATAAAACCCTTGTACTGGATGATGGAAAATTGCACACATGCCAAGGTCTACTATCTTTTTGTATCTAATTTTCATGTACCGTACGAGTATGTCATAGCTAGAAGAATCTTACCTTTATAATTTGATTTTGACCAATAAAAATGCTTTACATCGACGTGTTGATCAATCTGTAAGTTGCACATATCTTTTGTTTTGAGATCTCATTCCTATTCATTATTGCTTTGCATCGAATTTTCATCTAAGATCGACTTTTGTTTAGTTTTATCTATCATCAACTTTGTCGATTTGTTGGAAAATCGACTGATACGTCACATACGATGCTAGAAAGCACCCTATATAAGGATGCGGTGCTACTGTCAAAATTTTTTTGACGTCAACACACTCTTGGCACGCCTAATGTGACCCAAATTATCTAATTGAGATTAAGATGTCACCAAAGCCTAATAAAGATTTATCATCTCCTGGAAAGCTATTGGGTAATTTCAATGTCACAAAAAATTGATTTTCTGAAGATTAGAGAGCTTTCTGAGGAAGCGCAAGCAGAGTTTGCTCAGAAGATTGAGGAATTGATAAGAATATTTTGGCGTTATTTTGTCAAGAAGCTTGATGGTCAAATCATTCATAGTAGGGAAGCTCTCCCTAGCATGGAGGATCTGATACCAACTGTCACTCCAACGATTCCATTGACTTCATAGAATTCATTGATTCTAGTGTCAACTCTAACGAGTTCACTGAGCATATATCAAGTTACCCAAAGCAAGCTTAGTAATCTTGTCAATCAATTTGTGCATCAAACTCTTATCAATAATTCTTCAACATTCATGAGTACCTTTGATCCTCTATTTTATGCTTGTATGAAAGGTCTATTATAGGAATTCGCAGCTTTGTTGGAGGTGTTTTTTACATCCTCATCAAGAATAGTCAGTGGTCAGCTTCTACATCCAATTTGCATCAAGCTACATCGGCTATACCGCCAATGGCACCAACACACCCGACTATCAAACAAATATATGGACATACCGATGGAGTTTTCGCCAGGTCTCAAACTAATTCATTGGCCAATGCTAACCTACACCACCCGTCGTAGGAAATTAGTGTCCATAGCTACCAATTGGGGGTTCATCTAATCAGACAACACCAACTTTGGTGGTTTCATCAGCCAATCAAGTTCCATCTGGCTCAAGGTACTAAATAGTGGATAATGGGGTTGTAGCGGATTGGTGTTGGCATAGCAAATAGCGTATAGTGAGCGATATAATGGATACTATATTTCTATGGCAGAATTTGAAGACACTCATGATTTTTTTAGTTAACCATGTATATCTCATAACTCTACCATGGTAAAAAGCAACTACAACATGCAAGATAGCCAAGTCAATTAGAAACTCAAGCATAACTAATACATGCATGATAAATTAGCCAGAATTTAGATCTTGCATAAGATCAATGTTAGAGCAATCACGCAATAACATGACACTAGATGTTCATACTTCAAAGTTTAGACTCGATATTAGCATCAGTTTAGACTTCAAACATTAGAAAATGCCAGACTAGACATGACTTGCAACTTGCAAGCGTGGCTCTCCATTTTAGTTGCTCACCAGCTGATTCGTCAGGCTGCGAGCGAGCAAACGAGTAGTAGAGAAGGAATATTAGGTGCGGTCATGTGGTGACTATGATCGATGGCAAGCACTATTAGCCATAGAGTTGGAGAATAACACACGGTGGTTGATAAGGATGAGTATGGAGTGTAGAGACCGTTACTAATTTGGGATTTCACTTTTGCATGGGAATGATGTAGCAATAGCGGGCTACTAAATTGGCTACATAGTAGATGCTATAGAGCTTGTCAAACCGCTATATTAGCTGCTAAGTTCTAAGCCGCTATTACTGACTGCTACTTCACATCGTTAGTGTTTATACTCCGCTACGCAATTGTGGACGCTATTGCATGTGCTACGAACGCTACTTAGTACAATGATCCGGCTACAACACCCTTATTTTGGTTGGTTCAAAAGGTAGCTTGCCTCATGTGGCTCCTTAGTTAGCGACGCTAAAGTTACCAGGATCTGGACTCGGGGGATAGGTTATCAACGAGGATCACCCAATACCCAAAGGGCAGCAGCAGATTCGACAATATCCACTACTTTAGCTGCACTACTTCAGTAATTTGTGCTCAATAATCGGCAAGAAGATCGTGGTCCAGAACAAGTCTACCGCCAGTAGATACCATAGTGTCAGGTTGATCCACTCCCAACCAAGATCTGAGGATTGCCCAACTCGTCAATTTTGTTGAAGAAAGATTCGGCTTGGAGCCTAGAGGACGGATTCCAGTTTACTATATGTTGTATCCTAACTACATAGATACTATCCCATTCCTACATGGATTTAGAATTTCTGATTTTACTAAATTTGTGGGGGATTGTTCAAATCAACACTTGAGCATATTGACCAATTTGTGGCACAATGTGGAGAAGCCAACAATAATGATAGATTACAACTTCTGTTGTTTCCATTATCCTTTTTAGGTGTAGCGTTCACCTGGTTTACCACACTGGAGCCTAACTCAGTTATTACTTGGGCTGATATGGATTGAAGATTTGATGGCAGAAGTAGTTAAATTCTTCTTTGATGCTACCAAGTGTGATCGAATCTTTGATTTGCTCTTACAGAAAAAAGATTAGGCTTCTAGATGAACACTCTATTTCACCTATTGAAGAACTAAAAAAGAGATCATATTACAAGCGGCATCATTCTTGGTCACACAATACCAATGGTTGCAACATGTTAGACCATGTGGTGGTCATGAATTTAGTGATGATGAATAATTGACATTTGGGTTTTATTGCAATTTGTGTTTGTAAAAGTTCTGGTTGATGCGTTCGTATTGCTAGAGTTTTAAGGGCGGCAGTTGACCATTGCAGATGATCAAGGTCCATCGACCACCACAGTTGCTCAAGGCAGGTCACAAGGTATAATGGACTACGATCAGTAGTCGGCAGGCTTCAACTAAAATGGTTGGGGTCGTGAGCTTTAGTGGACTGGTCAGAAGTGAAAGTGATCAATCGGTGGTCGGTGGTACAGTACCAGGTTGGTACTCGTTAGTCAGTAGTGCTATGATACTTGTGATTTTTTAGTGTTCTGAGCAGAGCAATAATATTTCAAGGAAGCCATCCTTCGCTTCCTTGAAATTGGTCACTGCTACTTGATCAGCAAAGGTATTCATATGACTCTCCATTGCCTCATGAACTTCTAGGGCTTTGCACACATTAAAGAGAAGAACGAGGTTGAGGGCTACTCCCTTTCCCGAGCGATGAAGAGTGTCCTCCGTTGGTGGCGGATGATCAGGTCAAGTTGGCAGATTGAAGCAATGATTACCTAGGGAAGGAGAGCAAGACAGTATTGGAGGAGCTTCTCTAGATGGTAATTGTTGGCACTTGTGGAAGGTTACGACCGGACAGTTCAGCATGGATGAATGTGAGGAAGGAGAGGATGATTATTATAAGAGGGGGCACCATTGTTGAGAAAGGGGATCTTGTGAAGAAGATGAGCAAAAAGTTTGTTCAGAAGTATTTGTGAGTGATGGTACCAAAAAAATTTTCCGCTGCTTATAAAGCCACATAATCGTGTGAAAGATTGAGGGTCACATTGGAATACAAACAAATGAGAGTGCATTTTTTTGACAAGAGACTGTGGGGGGGAGAGTTTGACCAATATGAAGCCATTGCACCTGGACTACCGATCGTGGTTCCAATCTTAACCTTGCACTCTTCAAGTATGGTGATAGTCGATTTGATGATAACATCATCGGTTTCTAATTAAGATCAATGGCCGATTTTCTAGCTCTACTTGGAAATTGCATAGTGGATTTGAGAGGCTTTTTTAGTAGCTGGATTCAGTCTTCCTTCTGAACTATTTATGTTAAGCTCGATGCTACTCGTAGCACTTGGAGAATTCCTTCAAAGAGACCAATGTTACAGCAGAAGACAAGAGACCTTATGACGAGAGCTTTAAGCTGGTTTGAGAAATCGGCTATGATTGAAGATACTTGATATTTTTGTAAAGGTTTCACCTTCACAAAAATGTTGGGGGCATGTACTGCCGCCAGATTTCGGTAGGCAAAAGTATTTTTGGTATTTGACGTAATTATAAGGAAAAATTGGGATTTGTCAAAAACTAGGTTCAAGCATCAGCCACACTAAGAAGCCTTTAGAAGATGTTCACTATGAAAATGTAGATGCAAAGAAGGAAATAGTCCATAGGAGATTGAAGGTGAGAAGATCTGAAGATGGACAGGGGATTTATCTAAGGAAAGGTTGAGTTAACACGAAGAGGAAGACTTGAAGCACAATCTAAGATTGAGTCGACTGTTTTAGGCTATAAAAACCCTGAACCGATTAATAGAAAAACGTGAACACACAAACCTTTACAACCTTTTTATATCTACTTTTCTTGTACCTTAGGAGTAGGTCGCAGCTAGTAGAATCTTACCTTCGTAATTCAACTTTAATCAATAATACTTCGCATCGACATGTTAATCAATCTATGAGTTATACCTATCTCTTGTTTCAGGATTTTGTTCCTATTTGTTATTTCTTCGCATCGACATTTCATTCAGGATCGAATTTCGTTCAAGTTTACTTATCATCAACTTTATTGATTTGCTGAAATATTGGCTAGCACGTCGTATACGCTACTAGAGAGTGAAAGCATCTAGACCCCTAAAAATGATTTTAGTAATTGATGAATTTATGTGAATATGGGACTAACGTGTTTAATGAGTGTTTAAAGGTTAAGTCCATAAGTGGTCAACAAGATGTAAGCCAAGGATCAATGGGAAGACCAAAAATGACTCAAGACAAAGGTATACTTAGAATAGGATCCCTTTTTATTTTTACGTCTTAGGAGAAAAGGTGGAAAATCGGATTATAGGCTAAATAATTGTATCATAAAGAGGGATCATAGAAAGTACCTTGATAGCCAAATTATTGTGCCATTGGGATCAAACTAGGATCATGCATTCATTAAAAATTTGTTTTAAAAAGCCAATATGTGCTCTGTCTGGAAGAATAGTAGTACCGCAATTTTCAATGTCGGAACTACCGCAGAGCGGAAGTTCCGCAGGCAAAAACGGAACTACCGGCGTCCGGAAGCTCCGAGTTCCGAGCGGAGTCTTTTTCTAGAGAGCACCCTCCGGGTGAGGTTTGAGTTTGGCAGGATCGGAAGTACCGGTAATTTTAACGTCGGAACTACCGTTGGAAGCGGTAGTTCCACAGTATGGAGTAGTACTTCCGGAGCCTGGAAGCTCCGGAGGATAGAGCGGAGCCTTTTTTTCCAGAGAGCGCCAAGTTTGGCTCCGGCCCAAGCAGTAGTACCGCGCCGACTTCTCGGAACTACCGCATAGCAGTAGTACCAGATTTTATAACGGCGGTAGTACTGCGTCGACTTTCCAACGGCTGCTGTAGAGCTTTTGACATAGTCGTTCTGCCACGCTAGAGGTGGAGCGGAGCTACTGGCCTTTGGCCGGCGGTAATTCCGCTCGCCCTGATTTTTCTGGAATTTGTTCCAAACGGCTAGTTTTGGTTGGTGAGGGTTATAAATACCCGTACCACTGCTCAAGGACATAGGTTAGAGACTTTATTGAACATCTTTGAGCATTAATTCCACACCTCTTTTCTCTCTTGAGCATTCTATTGAGGTGGTTGAGCCAAAAAGTGCATAGCATTCATTAGTTGATCCTTTGGCACTTGTTTGCAATCAAGTGAAGCCTTGGTTTATTACTCTTGATGCTTGCCGGCACTTGGACGATTGGGCGGAATGTTGATCGGTGATCTTCTCAAAGGAGTTTGTGAGAAGACCCGGTGTTCGTGTGAAGGTTGGAGCTCACCTACCCGGAGCGGGGAAGAGCTACCTCTAGTGGATTTGAGGTGCTTCGACTTAATTCGTGGAGCCGGTCTAATTCGTTTGGGCTAACCTCAACGTGGATTAAGGGAAACCGGCAAATTTTCGAACACCACGGTAAAACATCGGTTGTGTACATCTCTCTCATATTTTCTTCTAGCTCTTATTTGTGAGTATTATTGTGATCATTTGCTTGATATAGAGCTAGTGTTGATACTCTACTTGACTAGAATTGTGTAGGGCTAAGTGCTTTACATTCTTGCTAAATTGAAATTGTAGAGAATTAATTTAGAAGAAAAGAAAATTTAAAAACATCCTATTCACCCCCTCTAGTCGGTTATCCTTGATCCTACAGAGAGAACCATCCATAGGGACACAATGCTGCTGGTAGGAATTTTTGTGGCAACATATCCTACCTGATTGACCAGTAAAACACCACATTCGAACCTCTCGGAGGAATCCTTTGTTTGCAATGATCGACACATGAAGCAATCTTTGACCTCTCCAGCATCCAAAATCAAGTACCCATCCATCTGTTAGTGATATGATCTAGAGGCGATCATGGAGATGATTGTATCACTTCTGTGTTTATGATCTTTTGAATAATATATTATTTTATCCCTTAAATAAATGTCTTTCGTATTAATCAACAAGTATGTGATTTATTTGTGGAGCAAAAACTCTTTATTTATGTTTTGATGTTATTCTAAATTATCTTTGATCTTATATCATTATGTGGGACAATTATAATTTATATATCAACACATGTATTAATTGATGATCATGTTTCACAGATCATGGATATATGGATATTAAATCAATAATGTGGATACATGTTAGAGAACATGGTGTTGGATTGACTTACGATGAGATATTAGGCCTTATACATCGTATATGTAGAATCTTTAGACTTGAGATCGTCATAGTTTCTAAATGTATAATAGTTTACTTAGAGATTGCCAAACACTACTCCGTAACTGAGTGGTCATAAAGGTAACTTTTGAGTGCACTATGAAATATACAGAGAAATGTGAGCAATCAAGATAGAATTTGACTCTCATATATAACCGAAGAGATATCTCTAGACCCCCGAATTTAGTTGTATTAAGGAAGTGCATTGACATGCCGAATGTGGTTAAAGAGTCAATCACAATTAAGTAATCCACTACAATTCGAGTGAAGGATCGAGCTATCATAGGATGACATGCTTCTCGTCTTGAGTTCGATCTAATGCTGTGAGACAAAGAGATCAGTATATGGGCACTATATATATAGGTTTATCCGATATGATCTTTATACATATTTAGAAATCGATATGTCCTACTAGGGATCATTATTGACTTGTGGACCGAAAAAGAGTTTTCAGGCCACAGTTGAATATACATGAACCTATAGAGTCACACACTTAATAGGATAGAACAATCAGCTCGGATTGGTTCCGTTACTAATTGGCCAAGTAGGTTTCTCACCTTGTTGGGTCTCTAATGTAGGGTTTCACTGAGGGGCTATATTAAGATATGCATGGGGCTGAAGGATGCATCTCCTACACACCCACCGAAACCCTAACCGCCACCTCTCACAAGCTCAGCACATCGACACACGACGTTCTTGCCTGGACGTGTGGACTTCGGTAGATGCGCTGCTACGACTACGGCGCTGATCAGGATGATCATGAGGAGACAGTTAGCTCGTGGAGATCGACTACTTTTACTGCACCGACACATGCTACATTGAACCGGGCTACTCAACTATCTTCCGCTGCACCGCGTGTCTAGTGGTAACATATATCTATGATCTCTATACTCGCTAACTTCCTGATTTATACTGTAAAATTTTTAATTTACACCAGTATAGTCTTATCTCATATCCCAACACCATTTTCTTTGAGTAACCAATCGGGTTTCGTCTGTTAGCCTAGCTTGCTGCATCCTGCGAGCTAGAGTTGATGAAACCGGGAGAAGATGCCCCGGTCCCATCTTGGTTTCCACTTGCAGCACCCCCTCTTAACTAGGTGGACCACCCCGGTCGGTCCCCGTGACGCCACACGCCCCGAGAGCCAATCACGCGCGCTCTTCCCCGACTCCGCTTTCCTTCGAAGTCCACCACTTCCTCCCACTTGCACCACCACCCCCCAGCCCCACCCCCCATAGGCCACAATTTTACGCGAAAACACACGCGCAGCTCGGCGGCTCGCCTTGCCCCTTCGTTCGTCTCGGAGACGAGCTGCAACGGGAAGGGCTCTTGCAAGTTCATGAGGAGGTTCTTACCGGCAGGAGGAGGCGGGGAGCCCTCCTCGTCCTCGTCGTCGGGGCCGCACGGGGAGCGCGCGGGCAGCCAGGCTGCTACCGGCCTGCCGTATGGAGGAGGCGACATCTCGCTGGGGCGCGGGCACGACCGCCACAGTCAGTTTCATAGCGGCGGCGGCGGCGGTGGCGGCGAGGCGGAGATGAAGGACGGAGTGGATATGCTGGCCCGGCACAGCGGCTCGCCGGCGGGGTTCTTCTCCAACCTCATGGCGGCGGGCAACGGTAAGGGCTACCTAGCTGATTAATTAGTCACTCCTAATTTGGTGCAGCTTATTTGCCGGATGCCCTTTTTACTGCAGAAGAATGAACTTCTCGCGGTGTATAATTTGGTGTGGCTTAGAAGTTACGTAGTAATTTTCTGTCGCGAATCTTGTTTCTGTCATGGAAAAGAACCTAAAATGGGCATATAATAGCGACATTGTACCACTCGTTTTCGTTCCCCAGAAAGGGCTAGCGATATTTTTTTGCGCTTTCTTCCGCGGAATAAAGCGGCACGGTTTTTCCCTGGGCCGCCGGCCGCCAAGGAAATCTATTGCAGTTCCACCCCCACTAGCTGATCACTCGTTGCAACTTGCACCGTGTGCGTGAAGTGGACCACGCAACTTTACCACCCCTGCCGGTTTTGGTTAAAATAGGAGTGTGTGTATACGCGGCTTTTTGCTGTGCGAGTTGCCTAAAAGAGCATCTTGGGCATTGTGGGCGAGTTTTATGTCACTTGCCATTTTAAAATAAAATTTGCACGGAGTTTCTATCATGTGCTCCCTCCGGTCACAAATACATATCGTTTTGAGATACGCACAGTCAAACTTTTGAAATTTTAACTATGAATATCTTTCTAAATATTTAGAGTTGATAATGAAAAATCATATGTATAGATTTATCTAAAAAATTACAATCATAATATTTTAAATTTATTAGATTTTATAAATATATTATAATATAAATTAGTGGTCAAAATTGCGTTTTAAGGACCATGTCGATATCCAAAACGATATGTATTTGTGGCTGAAATAAGTTGGTTTATGGCTGAAATTGCGTTGTAGCTGGTTGAAATTACACTGTAGCTGATAGTGGCTTATTTGACATAACTAAATTTAAATAAAATTAAAATAGAAAAACATGTTAGTCCATCATGGACAATGCAAACGAATACAGGAAAAAAAAGAACCGGCAAAAAAGCTCAAAAAAGCCAAAAAATCAGAAAAAAAATAAAATTTAAGAATAGTGAAAAATAAGTCAGAACCCAAAAACTCAAGCTGAATTGAGGCTCTCCTTGACAACGAAGTGTGGGGTCTCACGTTTTGAATATCACACTTTTATGCTTTTTACATGTACTTTTGTATTTGTGTGTCGGTAGTTTGTCTTATTTTTAATCCTACTTGCAATTAATAAATTTTTTTGGTGTTGCCACTTGCACCCTAAGTTGATGTGCTAGCTGTTCATGGGTACCTTCTTCAAATTGATTCAATCTTTGCGGTTGCAAAGTCATTATATATTTGTACAGTCTACCCTTCATTAGAACACTTGATATGGACATAGTAATTTGAATATCTAGTGGAGGAGCAAGAGTTGAGGTTCTTTTGTTTCTTTAGTGTAGGGTAAGAAAACCATCCATTTGCTGAATTTGTTCAGAGTCACGCATGTAATTAGTAGGTATCACCAATTTATGATTTGGCCTATGTCGTGATTTGATGTAGACCGCGATCTTGAACTCAAAATCTTTGACTCTGCAACGAGGTTGAGTTTCATGCACCAAGCAAATCACCCAAAAGGTTAAGGTTAATTTATTGAGAAAAAGTTGATATTATACTCATACTTCAACAATTCCATACAAATATTACTTATCTATACTTAGACAATATATTGGAAAACTTTTGTGAAGCACATATTAATTTCACTTCAATGGTAACTACAATGCATACATGTTTAAATTTTTCCTTGCAAAAAAATGCGTGCTAAAATTTAGACATGGTAAAACGTCACCTATTATGTCATGATTTTTCAAATGCTACATTCAGAATTTGTTATTTGTTGTAAGAGAAGCCCTTTTTTTTTTTTGCAAGGAACGTTTTTTTTAAAGTCCATATGTTGTACAAGCTTTTAAGGTCACTAGTCATCAACCCATGCATCCGCACGGGCTACACACTTTAAGTAATATTTAATATGTTAAAGAATATGCAAATCCTAATTGGATTAGGAAAAACATTAAGCGCCACCAAAAAATGTTTCTTAAATATGTATAATTATCTTTAAATACAATATTATAACCAATCTACAAAATTTAAAAATTAGAAGTTCCACTGTGTTAAAAGATTGAAAAAATAAATTTATTTATATGAATTTTTAGTTTTGATATGTATAGGTTTATTTTACAATTTTATATTACGAATTTCAAATTTTTTTGTATGGTCTGTGTAGTAAACTAAAATTTAAATTTGTACCTGCATCTTAGAACATATTGTGTTTTACATAATTCTTAATCCCAAATTTATATAAAATTTAGTGTATGTGTACATATTTAGGTATGGAATTTTAACTCAAAATAGTTAAATTTAAAACTTAACTTCTCCTGTTTCAATCCCCATGTAACTATACATAGACCGATGCCATACTTTTAACGCCCATATATGAATTTGCATATATTTACCATGCCGATTTTAGTTCTAACTAAATCTTAGTGTCCAATTTAAGTAACCATATTTATTTGACATCTTAAAAGTTTATTTTAAAATTTTATTTTAACTCCTAATTTTAATTTGTATTTGCTCCCATTTCATTTTTATTTTCAATTAGCTTTTAGTTGGAATTGATGTTAAACCAAAATTTGAGTTTATACATTCTGAATTTCCTTTGTTTCAAAATTAAGCATTGTTCCGAATTTTAAATTAATAATAATATAAATTTCCAAATATTTTTGTAGCATAGTTTGTATTTATTTTCATGTATATTCCTAATTTAATTTTTATTTCAAAATTATTTGTACTTCTGAATTTAATCATGTAAGTCTAAAATTAGTTTTATTTTGAATTGTTTGTTATTTTGGATCCTAATCCTAATTAACATCTTCTAAATTGTATTTTTTTTAACTTAAATTTAATTGTTTTTGGGAATTTGCGCTTATCCAAGATTAGTAGTCTTCTTTTGAGGGGTATTCCAATGCAACATATTTTTTTAGATAATGGATAGAAATCCGGCCTCTATATCCACACGTGGATATACGCAGCCAAAGTTTACAGGAGCCCTTAGACTCAATTACACAAAACCTCAAAACTGAGGTACGCAAAAAAAAAGAGCAAAAAGACTAGAAAGCTAGAAAGACTGAAATTCTAACTTCTATGTCCTTGCTTCAAACTTGCTTTGACCTTGTGCACTGGCAATCCTTCGCAACCAAGTTTACTTAGAAACTCTTGATGTCAGGCCTCAAATTTTGATCTTGTGCAGTAGCAAACCTTCGCATCCTTGTTTACTTAGAAACTAAGATATCAAAACGAAGCCACCAAAGTGGGAACCAAGTGTGGAATCAGAGAGACAACGCCAGGAAGGAACACGACGTAGCCACGCCGCGCTGCCCGTCCAACATGGACAGGGATTTCTCCCGCAAGATCCACATCGAGAGAGGAGGGGTGCATCGACAGACAAACGCCTCCAAGGAGTAATACGGCTCCCAAAGGTATCGTCATTGTCAGCCCAACAGCAAGACAAAGGCTTTCGCCTGGCACCCAACCCACTCCCAACGACAGCACGCCAACTACTAGCACAATCCAGCGTTGATGGCTGCACAACGACCACAGACACCACCGCACAAACCCATACACCGACGACCGTGCTTAGCGACACCTGGCACTAGGCCGAAGTCGCCGGCTACTCGCCGGTCGCGCCGCCGGCCCCCGCCGTTCGTGCCCGGAGCTGGTCGCCGGAGATGGTCGCCGCCCGAAGCCCGCCCAAAGCGACCGCCGCCTGCGCCTAGACTCTCTTCCAGCTCCATGATCTCCCCTCAGTTCTGTTGCTTGCAGGATATTCACTGCTGAAGCTCCGATCCAGGACAGCAATAGCCATCTGTGCCTTCTGCATCAACTAGAAGCAACTTATCACACGACTGAGTGGTAGATATCCGGCGGGACGGATCTGGGCGCCCTCAGGCGCAAAGTGGCCGGAGCGCGGCCTCCTCCTCCTCCGGCGGCGATGACCCGACGGACGTACGCGTGGCTGGCGCAGATCTGACGGCGGGGGGCTGCGCCGCACGCCTCCCACGGTGGCGCGATTTGTTTTTCCCCCCAATCTCCCCTTGGCCTCTGGGCTTAACGGCCGGCGGCGGCGGCTTCGGCCTCCGTCGGCGCCTCGGCTCGAAGCGCCGCCGCCGCGACCTCCGACGCTGCCGCCGCCGTGCCGCGCCGTCGTGCGCTCGGCGGCTCGGCGACTAGCGCTCGCGCCGCTCCGCCGACGCCGGTCCGCGACGAAGCCGCCGACATCCGCGCCGCCGCCATTGCCGCGCCGCGCTCCGCCGCGCGCTCCTCGGCCTCCTCCTCCACACAAGCCTCGCCGCACCAAAACTCGGGAGCCGCGCGCGCCACCACCAGAGAAGCGATCCGGCCACCGAGCGCGGATCCGCCGCCGGCGAGGGGATCCGCTACCGGGTCCCGCCGCCCCTCTCCGCCTCCCTCCCAGCGTGCCCCGCGCCGACCTCCTCCACGCGGGCCTCGCCGCAAAGCCCCGCCGTCGCCCTCTTTGCGTCCACGGGGACCGGTGGCGCGCTCCGGCGACGGCGAGGAGGGGGGATCCGGGTGGGAGGTGAAGGGAGGGGGGGGGTGGGAGGTGAAGGGACGGGTGGAGTCGGGATACTCAGTAAAGAAAAATGCTTTGCATCTCTCCAATGCAACATATTGCGTGTATGCTTTTCGAGTGCAACAAATTTAGGCATGAGATGTTGTTGATGTGGATCTATGTATATGGAAGTTTTCTCTCTTCCCTTGCCTTCTCTCTTTCTTTGTATATAGATGACATACATGATTAGAATAGTGTATAATAGTGTAATATAGATCAATCATTTGCAAAGTCCAATTAGTCATGTATGTACGTGTGAGGACGATTGGCTTTGCGTGAGTCTATTTGTCACGACATGGTCTTGCTTTATACCATTGAGCTATTTTGGCCAGGAGTATTGTTTCTTTCTTGGCTCCACCCAGTATTAAGCGTACGTATGTCTTATGTTTGTGTTCTACAATTCCACTGAAACTCTTGATTTTTAATGTGTCTCATTTGACACGTTAATCCTAGATGGGAAAAACTAGGTATTATCATATTAATTAATCATAGAAAAGAAATAGCTAGAAATTCTCATATTAATCTAAAAAAGAGAAATAGACTGACTTTAAAGTATCTTATAATCATTATTAGAGTATACTCAAAAGGATAAAAATATATAATAACATTATTTAAGTGGTACATAAGAAATAAGAGTACACACTTGCAGGAGTATGTAATTATTTTCATATATATTGAAGCTTTTTTCTACTCCTGAATGTAATTACTTAATTCCTATGATCAGTATCTCGCAGAGTAGATAGTATCTCACACGACAGAAGGTATGTACGTGTAGTTTATGAGTATACAAGATCATCTAAGTGGTATGTATAGTTTTTTGAACATAATCCTTTTTATGTACAAGTATGAAGGCATTAGCAAAATATACCAAAAATTATATGCTTCCTTGCAATTTTTCATGTGGTTGGTATTGGAGTATTTTAAAATTAGTATGTAAGTATATATAAAACGATAAATGAGTATATTAAATTTATTTATGTGGTATATCATGGTAGAGGTAACTACAATCGAAATAGAATGTATTTTTCATATTAAAAAAGGCTTTTCTTGTGCGAGCTTTGTTCGTATATCTTATATTAATTCTATATATACGTGCGTTTCCAGATGCTATGCACTTGTCAAATCATGGCCTTGGCCCTACTGTTATCCCTGAGAAAATCAAATCATGATGATGCATGGTTTTAGCACTTGTACTATGATAGTACATATCGACGTATCCGACAGCATGCATGTAGGGTGTATGTATCCGTCCTCATGTAGCATGTTTTTTCATACCTGTTTGATGCAGACTTACTATTTTTTTTATTTCTTTGGAAGATATACATGGCAACCCTTTTCCTTGATCGAGTCGAATTCAATTTTAATGCGTGTAACCGGCCGGCTGACACGATATTTTTTTTCCATGCGTCTGATTTGGCCACGAGCTTAGCGTATATAGTATGAATTGTTTCTAGACTTTGATTCGTACACATTATGCGTTTAATCCATAATACTTAATCTAAAAAAAATCCATGATACTATATTATATATACATGTAGCAATCACAACTATTATATAATTCATGTCACAATATTGCTGGCCTGGATCTTTTTTTCTAGATTAATATGTGAATTTCTAGATTTATTCTTTTAATTAATATGATAATTTCTAGCATTTTCACCTAGAATTAACTTATAGCTTTTGAAGGAGCTTTTAATTAGTAAAGATAAAGAAATAAAGATAGTATATACATGTAAGTGTGGATAGCAATCGCTCTCCCAAAGAAAAAAAAAGTTGAAGGGAATAGATAATTAATTTGCCCAAACCAACGCCTAGAGGAAAATAGCACGGACAGTCTTAGAGCATCTCCAAGAGATGCCCAATAAATTCACACCCTAAATCTCTTTTTACAGATCCTAATCATGATATAAGGTCCCAAAATAATCATTCCCTCCAACAGATACCCTAAACCAGAAAAACAGTATTGGGAGCCTAGATAATCCTCTATAAGTAGAGAGCGAATGCCTATTTTTTGGGTGTGTTCTATTTTTGGGAGTCTATTTGGGAATCTATTGGAGCTACTTTTTACCCTTCAACTCTAAAATTTAAATATTAAGAGCCATATAGAGTATCTCTTGGAGATGCTCTTAGATGCTAGTTAGACTGAAATAAATTAGTCTATAATTAAAATTACACTATAGCTAATGATGGTTTATTTGACGTAACTAAATTTAAAAATAAAAAAGTTAGCATATCACAAAATAATAATAACGAATACAAAATATCAGAAAAAAACTAAAAAACTAAAATGTATAAATAATAAAAAATAAATTAGAAATCAGAAGATCAGTCGAAATCGCGCGGTGCCCCAATCGCTACAAAGACTTTAGAATAGTCGATGCTTTCGCTTGGGGCCCACACGGCAGTTTGTACACTGTTTTTTGGAGAGTCAGGTTGTAAAGTCTAGATTCTGCTCTAGTAGGCCAATTGTGAATTATGAGGTATTACTATATTAATGGATCTTAGCGCCTCAAACCCTAGCCAAGATGGGATTAATTAATGCCACTTGGCGCGGCACCACATGGCACGTCCACTTGGCGCGGTGGGCCCAGCGCTCCTTCCGTCCAAGCTGACGGTTCCTCGATGACGTCACGGTGGTTTAGCTAGAAATAGTAACCATGCATGTGCGTGGGGCTTGGCTTGTTTCTTTTCCTGCTGCGCATCGTGCGCTGCTCACGTACGCGAAGGCCAACGATTTTATGGTTCCGTTTAGGTTTGGACTTTTGACTTATTTTTTTTTATTTTTATATTTTGTCTATTGGTTCTTTTTTTCATATTCGTTTGTATTATACGTGTTGGGCAAGTCTATTTTTTTCTATTTTTAAATTTAATTATGATAAATAAGTCATTATCAGGTACAGTGTAATTTCAGCCAGTTACAGTGAAAATTCAACCATAAGCCACAAAAAATAAGTCCAGCTGAGCACACTATATAATTGTTGGATTGGATAGAAATAGAGGGATAAATAGTGCCAACTTAATTTTTCCCTAAATATTTAAGATTCTATTATCATACAACTACAGAGTTACAGGAAATAGAACTTTCATTCAAAAACTCAAGACAAATGACTTAAAAACATAAAACCTTGAAGCCAATAATCCCAAGTGGTTTAACAAGCCCACAAATGGCGGTCTGATCGGACGAGTGGTCTGACTACTCCTTCACAATAAAAGTAGGGAACGAATATTATTTTCAACATGATTTCAAAAACCAAAATCGAGAGAACTTTTAATCCGCAAATTTAAATGACATGAAATTTTACACAGATCTTCTCTAGGCTATTGTGAACCTATTTTAACAAATGATCATGAAAATTGTGGCCGAAGTTAAGACATTTTTTAGTTTGTTGGAAGGTTGCACCAAAACCGAGCCAAAACCCTAAACGACGAATACAATTTGCTCGTGAATAGATGATGACCAATAAGTGTCTAGATATGTTCTCACAAGTTACAACAAGTTAGATCACTATAGAAACCAAGCTAAAAACTCTCAGATCAAGACATGGACCAAAGAGACCACAGTCTAGCAAAACCGGGTTTTCTAGTGAATCTTGCTATCAAGGTGCCTAGATGAGTGGAGTAGTATTCTTAAGGATTATCTCATCTCTTACACGTCCTTAGCACATCAAAATCACAAGAAGGAAAGAAGAGACATCAAAACCAACTAAAAGTCAAGCACATCTATCAAAAACAAGAGGTATTCAAGAGTTGCATAAAGATTGTTGTACTGCTTACATGGGAAGTTAAGTTTTACAGCCACTCTACCATAGAGGACAAAGAGCACCCACGGTACTCACTCTCAAACCCCTAACCAGCCACCTATTCACCTTAGTGGATACTATCCACTGTTACAATGAGAAACCTGTGAACCTCACGCACATGTGTTTTACTCACACAATCATTAATGCACATTTTTCAAATTGCATAAGTGTGCAGCATTGATCAAACCAGCTCCACCTTGACCTAAACCACTCTCCAGCGCATCGCCCATGCGCCGCGGTTTTGATCTGAGATGATTTTTAGCATTTTGGTCAAATTACAAAATACCCTTCCTTAACGAGGTCATCACCAACTACTGCAAGCAATCGTTATGCTTGCCACGTGTAGGTGCACCACTAGCTTGCCATGCGCTGCCAAGTCTCTCCTATCCCAGTTCCACCGAACCACAGCTCACTTAGCTCGTGCAAGTCACATGGCACCATCCCACCATTCAAACTAACCTTCAACATTTTCTGCCTTTCTCGTGCCATGCTTGAGCTCACCGTCTCACCTGGCATTCTCAATCGTTCTAGGCCTTAGCTCCTCCTTGAGCCTAGACCCAATCATCGCCATTGACCAAAGTTGACTCCAAGCCACACTGCATATCCAAAACAAAGAAATCATTTTCAAGCACAAGTTCTTCACAACCTGACCCACGTTAGCTGTAACATAGCTCATGTAATATAAAACCACTGACCATACTCACCAAAACGCCTTCCTCAACTCAAAATCCATAAATATGAATTCTGACCGAAAGTCCCTATCTGGACAATCTTCATCCAATCAGACCGCTAACCCTCGGGTAGTCAGACTACTGCACCAACCGGTCAGATCGGTGGCACACTGCCAGTCTGAGTAGCCTTCCCCTAACCAACCAGCAACACTGCCAATCAAAGTTTTAAATCTCCTAAATTGCAATGGCTCATCATAAACTAGGACATTCTCACATGGTGCTTCAGTTATTCTTCCTGTGTTTAATTTGTGGAGAATGAGATTCCTTCGTCCAATAGCATCAGGGTTGATAATGAACTGATAATCGCCGAAAATTGATTTTATCGGACATCCTAAGTTAGAGTACAAATCGGTCTCAAATATTTTGATCAAATTTGAATCTGCACTAATTTACATCGATTTACACCGAGTTATACTGATTTACGTTGTTTTGCTTTTAATTTTTTGGCCCAAAAACTCAATGTTTTTCAATTTTGGTGATTTTTAATTCAAATTTTGATTTAAAAATTTTAGACCGAAATTCTCCGAAATTTTTTGATTATAGGTGAAATTGGTCTAACCGGACCTGGTTAAAAAATCAAACCAGATTTCAAAACCCTATATAGCACATCATGTCCAATGGTGAAATGTCATTGGCAGATGGAGTAGTTGCATAAGAGAAGGAATCAAGTTATTTGGCAAAAGTTGGAATTGCCAATGTATTATGTAGTGCTCCCTTGGTTCCTGAATAGATAACGTTTTAGGATTTTGCACTTCAACCAAGATAGGTGTACAAAAGACCAAATTACGCTATTTTATTATGTCACTTTATTGCTCTTGAATAATATGTATTACTCTAGTTCATATCGGTAAATGATCTTGAAAATAGCCAAATAGGAGGGGTATATAAGAAAAAGAATTGTAAAATGTCATCTAAGAGCGGAGGGAGTATATGGTTCTTCGTAAGTGTCCGAATATAGAAAAAAAAAAGGAAGAAAGAGTTTTAGTATAAAAAATTAAGCAATCATTGACCTTTTTTTATGCGCCTGCTTGGGATAAACTAAGCAGGCTTTCCAGGATCAAAAGCAGGCGCAGCTGGAGGCGGCGGCGCCGAAGCCCACCACCACCACCATTCCATGGCCAACAACAACACCAACAGCAGGAAGATGAAGTGCACCCAGCTGAGCTTCACGGCCGGGCCGCAAGGCGACGCCCACCTCTCGCAGATCTCCGAGGACGGCGGCGCCGGCTTATTCCCGGGCGCTGACCGCGCAGCTGGCCACCCCGGCGAGAACTCCGTGCCGCGCTCCTTCTCGGCCGGTGGCGGAGGCGGCGGGGGATTCTCCATCGCCGGGCCGTGGGACGAGTTTAGCGGCATGGCGAGCTTGTCGACGCTGGAGATGGCGGGCGTGGACAGGTACATGCAGCTGCAGCAAGACCAGGTGCCGTTCAAAGTGCGGGCCAAGCGCGGCTGTGCAACGCACCCCAGGAGCATCGCCGAGAGGGTATGCATGCACATGTCTACAGACACAAACACACACGCTGACAGATCACTCATCCCGTCACGTCGTTAACTTCTGCATGCGAACGTACACGTACCCACCTGTTGGTTAGTTTAGATGGCCAAATATTAGGTGAAAATGCGAATCCGCTACGGTGTAAATTCCATTTTAACCTAACTTAAAAGTTTCACCGAGAATTGCTGACACGAATATGCATGTTATTCCATGGTGTTGATGGTAGGAACGGAGGACGAGGATCAGCGAGAAGCTCAGGAAGCTGCAAGAGCTAGTGCCCAACATGGACACGGTAATAGCTAACCACAACGCCGATCGCTGTATATGTGCAAGCATGCTATTTGCACAAACTCAAGTACTTCTATGTGATTGTACTGTTTGTTTACATGCAACTAACTGAACTGATCTTGTTTGTCTGAATGTAACAGCAAACAAGCACCTCGGACATGTTGGACCTCGCAGTTGAGCACATCAAGGGCCTCCAGAGCCAGCTGCAGGTATACATCCATATGTTACACTAGCCTAATCTCAACGAAAAAGATTTATTTCACACAAAGCATTTGATTATTTCTAAAACATTATTGAACTAGTTAGTTCATGTCTGTGCAGACTCTGAAGCATGAGCAGGAGAAATGTACCTGCTGCAGCAAGCGTTTTGACTGAGCAGATGGAACCAAAGAACTGATCAAAGGTATCGATCTTTATCAATATCAAGGATGATACCTTTCCTTGAGAGAAATGCAAATGGATGATGCTATTGGTAACAATCCCGATTGATCGAACCAGCCGAAATTTGTAGTACATTTTTAGACACAACATGGAGGGACTAGGCGAAGATGGATGACGCACGACCTTCGCATATATCATGCTCGAAGGTGTGTGTGGATCGAAGATCCACATTTTCAATTTGCAGCTGTGTATCGGTAGATCCCAATTCCCAATCATGCATGCTCAGCTAGCTACTGCAAAATGGCAGCCATATATACGTTCTGATCCTTTTACTTGTTCCCAGCTTTCGGCTTATGATCACTAGCTAGTTTAGGTAAAAAAAATCGAAGATACTAGTTTACGTACTTCTTACGATGACATTTATTTCCTTCAAATTTTGATCATCCAAAAATGACTATATGTGCCACTGAATCTGGGGGCAGCTGTCTTGGAACTACTATTTCGATCTCTCTTTTATATATATATGAAATTTCCGTCAGTTTTCTGTAGCAGCTAGTATGCAATTATGCATGGTGACCTGCATGCTCGGAGTAACCGAACAACCTTGGCCGTGCATGCAAGGAGCACCAAACTAGTTAGCATGGAGCGTTGGCCGCAGGGAAATCATTTTCTGCTGAAATTCGGAGAAATTCAGTTTTTTTTTGTCCACCACATAAGAAAAACATAATTTGGCTAAAAATTTTGGCCCATTTTGAAAATTTTCGACCCATCTACCGACCGGTTGTAGGATCTAGGATACCAACTAGAAGGGGGTGAATAGGAGGTTTTTAAAATTTTCTTGTCTACTTAATTAATTCTTCACAATTTTAATAGCAAATATGTAAAGCAATTAACCCTACACAATTCTAGTCAAGTAAGCAACAAAACTAGCTCTAAACAAGCAAATGATCATAATAATATAAACAAGTAAGAGCTAGAATAAAGCAAGAGAAAGATGTACATAATCGATATTTTTACCATGGTGTTCGGAAACTTGCCGGTTTCTCCTAATCCACGTTGAGGTTAGCCTAAACGAATTGGACCGGCTCCACGAATTAAGCCGAATCACCTCGACCACTAGTTGTAGCTCTTCCCCGCTCCAGGTAGGTGAGCTCCGACCTTCACACGAATGTCGGGTCTTCTCATAATCGCCTTTGAGAAGATCACCGATCAAACACCTCCCAATCGTTCAGCTGCCGACAAACACCAAGAGTAATAGACCTGGGCTTCACTTGATTTGTAAACTAGTGCCAACGATCAACTAATGAATGCAATGCACTAAATTTGCCCAACCACCTCAAATTGAATGCACAAGAGAGAACAAAGGGTAGAATGAATGCTCTATGCTCAAGAAATATTCAATGGGTCTCTTCTTTCTGTCCTTGAGCAGTGGTACAAGTATTTATACCCTCCACCAACCAAACCTAGCCGTTTGACACAAATTCCTGAAAAATTCAGGATGAGCGGTACTACCGCCGTTATGGGGCCGGTACTACCGCTCCTATTTCTGGTGCGGCAGAACGGCTATGTCAGAGCTCTGCAGTGACCGTTGGAATGTCAGCGCGGTACTACCGCCGTTGAAACTTGCGGTACTACCGCTCTCCGGTAGTTCTGCAAAGTTGGCGCGGTACTACCGCTTGAGCCGAACTTCCAAAAGTCTCAAATTTGGCGCTCTCTGGAAAAAAGGCTCTGCTCTGCCTTCGGAGCTTCCGGGCTCCGGAAGTACCGCTCTGGATAGCGGAACTACCGCACCTTGCGGTAGTTCCGGCATTGAAATCGCCGGTACTTCCGCTTCGCGAAATCTCAGATTGCATCCGGAGGTGCTCTCTGGAAAAAGGTTCCGCGCAAGTTCCAGAGCTTCCGGTCGCCGGTAGTTCCGATTTTACCAGCGGAACTACCGCTCTGCGGTAGTTCCGATGTTGTAAAGTGCGGTACTACCGCTCTTCCAGACAGAGCACAGTTTTGGTTTTAAATCAAATTTTTATGAATGCATGTTTCTAATTTGATCCAAATGGCACATAAAATTTGCTATCAAGCTATTTGGCATGATCCCTCTTTATGATACGATTATCTACCCTATAATCTGGTCTTCCACCTTTTCTCCTTAAGACCGGTAAAAATAAAAAGGATCATATTCTAAGTATACCTTTGCCTTGAGTCAATTTTAGGTCTTCACATTTATCCTTTGGCTTGCGTCTTGTCACCAACATATGGACTTGACCTTTGCGCACTCATTAAACACGTCAGTCCCATATTCACATAATTTCATTAATTACCAAAACCATTTTTAGGGGCCTAGATGCTTTCAATCTCCCCCTTTTTGGTAATTGATGACAACACAAATTTTATATAGAAAAAATGTTTTTGAATATACCACGTGTTTGGCAACTAGTTATATATTCCATTTTGACGTTAAATAAGAACAATTTTTGCAACAAATTTTTGCTATGATATTTGGTGAATTGTTTCCATTTTAAAGTTCAAGAGAGGAGATACTCCCCCTAAATATGTGCATGAATATAAAGAGGATAAAAAAATTATCGCATATGAGACAAGATGCACATGACAAAGAGATATCATATTGAGGAAATAAATGAACATTAAGCAAATCAAGATAATCTTCCATTGCATCCAAGCAACTAAAGATAAATTGTTCATTACATCAAAGCACACTCAAAAGTAAATAGTTCATTACAACCCAAAAGTATGACAGAAAAGATAGATATGTAGTAAACGCCCTCCTAAGCCCCACTATCTCACTATCGATTCTTCTCCCCCTTTGGCATCAAGTACCAAAAAATCACTCCTGAGGTCCGGAGAGAGAAGGGTCGCGACGGCGACGTAGAGTGTAGCGCTGGGGCGACGGAGGCGGCTGGGACAAGGACCGCTCTAAGGCTGCAACTCTGTCGTCCAGTGAGCTCATCCTGCCGTCCAAAGTGTCCAATCTCCCATCAACAGTGTCCATCTGCGAGTTCAGGGTGGAGAAACCTTGAAGGATGGCCGAATAGATCTAGGAGAGGGAAGGCTGGCCTGCCTCCTGTGGCTGAGCTGCTCCTGCTCCTGCTGCGGCTGCTCCTGAAGATGATCCTGCTGCTGCCGGATCTACCTGTCGAGCTCTAGCAGAGGTAGGAATGGGAGGCTCGGGTCTGGGCTTATAAGGCTTATGCACTCCTCCACATCCTCCCCTAAACTCCATCTTTGTCTTGATTAGTGCCATTATACAGGGCGCATAGTTAATGCACTTGATCCTGTCATTCTTGGATGAAGCTATTTCTCTGATGATTACATCCACAACATCAAACTTTTGACCCTTCATCAAGCGTGACCTCTAATGGCATCAAAATTACCGCTCTTGGGGAAGATGGTATGGTTAATAATTCTATTAACCAAACTGGGAATGGGGAGCAGACCTACCAGTTTCCCTGGTATGAATCTCTCGGCAGTGTTGTAGTAGATCACCATGTCAGGAACATCAAAAGCAGGCTTGTCAGAGACCTTCTCATGAGCGCTCAACTCTGCCCTCAATGCCAGCTCAAAGTCATGCTTGGTCGCTTCTAGCTTCTGGCATACTGACATCCAAGTGAGCTGCTGAAAATCCGGTGAGATATACACCGTGGCATAGAACTGACAAATAAGCTCCTCATTATAGTCACATGGTAATGCCACCAGCTGGTGTATACCTGCCCTCTGGAATAGCCTGTATGTCCCCTCATACTTGTCGATGGAGTCCAGATGATCCCAATTGACGTACTTATGGTCTGCTGAACTAAGGCATCATTGTGTCTGGCCACCAAGCCTCTTTACCTTTGTAAGATCGAGGAGGCCGACTAGAGGGGGGTGAATAGGCGGTTTTTAAAATTTTCATCTAATTCTAATTAGCAATTTTAAACTAGATGGATGTACTAGAGCAAGATAACACAAACACCACTAATCAACCTAGTAAGGCTCAAACAATCACTAGCACAAGTAATCGACTAAGAGCAATATCAAATAGTAGAGATCAACAATTGCTACTCTAACTAAGCAAGAAATCAAGTAATATGAATGAAGAGTGTTGCTTGAATGGAAATGATCACAAGAGAGCAAACCACAAATGACACGATTACTTTTTACCGTGGTGATCGGAGACTTGTCGGTCTCCCCTAGTCCACGTTGAGGTAAGCCCGAACAAATCGGACTGGCTCCACGAATGAGCCTAATCACCTCGGTCACTAGTGGTAGCCCTTTCCCTCTCCGGGTAGGCGAGCTCCGAGCCTTCACAATCTTCCGGGCTTTCTCACAATCTTCTTGAGAAGATCACCGGACCTCCGCCAAGCCGTCTAGGTGCTGGCAAGCACCAAGAGAACAGATCACAGCGGCTTGATCTCACTCAAGTGCCTAATGGATCAACTAGATTGCAATGCACTTGAATTTTTGGGTCAACTACCTCAATTTGAATGCACAAGTGAGTGAATGAGGTGTGAGAGGTTGCACTAAGCTCAAATGTATTCAATATAGGTTCAACAACACATACAAGTTCCGGTGGGGATGTATTTATACCCCCACCAACCTCAAATAGCCGTTATAATAAACAATCCTGAAAAATCAGAAATCCGAACTACCGCAGTATAACCGCGTACTTCGGATTGTCGTGACCGATCGAACGGCTATGTCGAGAGTCGGCGACCGTTGGTCAATGAGTGCGATACTACCGCCGTTGAAATCGCGGTATTCCGGAGTCCGGAAGTTTCGCTCCATGACCCGGTACTTCCGATTTTAGCGAGTTTAAGTTTTATTCCCAGCGCTCTCTGGAAATAAAGTTCCGCACGGGTATCCGGAACTTCCGCACATGCGGTAGTTCCGCAGTCAATCCGCGGTACTTCCGTTTCCGAGAGGCTAATTTAAAACTCCGGCGCTCTCGAAATAAAGTTCCGCTCGGTTGCGGTACTACCAAAGAATCCGGTAGTTCTCGCAGTCAACCCGCGGTACTTCCGTTTTCGAGAGACTAAGTCCGAGTCCGGCGCTCTGGAAAAACGTTCGCCGGCGCCAAGATTACTCTGCGCCTGCGGTAGTTCCGCCAATTAACACCGGAACTACGGATTTTTCGACAATGCATGATTTGATTTGATTTTAATTTCTAAGTGCATGCATGATCCTAAATTGATCCATAGGGCACATTTGAACATGATCAAGCAATCACCATGATCCCTCTTAATAGTATAGCGTCTATCCTATAATCCGGTCTTCCAACCTATCTCCAAGACCGGTAAAATAAAATAGATACCTAAACTATTTACCTTGTCACCCTAGAGATCTTTGAATCTTCATGGGATATTTTGTGAGCCTCTTTCTTTGCCATTTGAACTTATCCTTCCAAACACTTAATGCACACATTAGTCCCATATTCACATAATTTCATTAATTACCAAAACCAATATTTTTAGGAGCCTAGATGCTTTCAATCTCCCCCTTTTTGGTAATTGATGACAACAAGAGCAAATTTTGAGAAGAATTTAAGATTTGGATATACTCCTAGTTTACAAGTTGTATATCACAAGGTCTTTGAATTTTTAGCAGTCTAGAACATGGGGAATTTTTGTAAATTTGAAACTGATAAGAAAGAGCTCCCCCTAAACATGTGCATCAAATTATATAAGAATTTATATGAATTCTAAAAAATAAAATTAGGCATGAATCACATCATAGCATTACAGCACATTCACCAAAATTCAAAGATACACAATAGACAAGTAAATAAGCATTGCATTAAGGGCATAACATAGTTCATTACAATGCATCAGAAATTAAAATACTAAACATCCACAAAGTTTAAGCAACACATTTAAGCATTACATGGTTCATTGCACCATAATTTATTACATAGCCAATAGATAGATAAAAGTCTTAAACTTCTCCTTGCTTCATTCTCCCCTTTGGCATCAAGTACCAAAAGAGGAGCTAGTCCCTGAGCTGCCGGGAGAAGGAGGACCGCGGCGACGAGTGCGACGAGAATAGCGAGTGGATCCACAGCACTCTCAAGGGACGAGACGCGATCACCAAGAGAAGACACGAAGTGATCAACGTGGCAACCGACCGTAGTCTCAATCGCGCTCCTCAAGCCCGAGAATGGCGAGTAGATCCGGGACAGAGAGACATCACCTCGCCTCGGGAGGAGGATCGCAATGCTTGAGGCCGAGGCCGAGGCCGGGCCGCCACGAGGACGAGCGAAGGAGAACAGGAGGCTCGCACGAGGCTTGTATGGCTTGTGCGGGGTGCAGAGTGCTCCTCGGTATCCGGTCTTGCGAATGATCAAAGTCATAATGAATGGTGCAAAGTTAATCCTCTTCTGCTTGTCATTCTTGTTAGCATCAATCTCCCTAATGATGAGGTCCACCACATCAAACTTCTGGCCGCGCATAATGTAATCAATCACATTCCAAGCATGGCCACGAATAGCATCATAATTTCCACTCTTGGGAAAAATGGTGTGGTTGATGATCCTGTTGACAAGGCTGGGAATAGGGAGTAGTCCAATTGTCGTCCCCAGCGTCTTTTCAGCTGCTTGGTCATAATACTCTGAATATGCAGCAATAGGAAGAGCACGCTTGCTGTACACCTTCTCATAGGCACTGGTTTCCGTCCCAAGTGCCAACTCAAACTCGTGCCTGGTGCACTCAATAAGCTGTGTTCCAGTCATCCAACACAAGTGCTCGAAATTGGGAGAGATGTACAAGGTAGCATAAAACTGCCGAATCATATTGTCCATGTAGTTGCACTTGAATGCAACAATATGATGGATCTCGGCTTGCTGAAAAAGCTGATAAGCGCCGTTAAACTTGTCAATCTGTGACAAGTGATCCCAATCCACATACTTGTGTACAGCAAACTTGCGAGCAGGACCATACATCTCTTGGTACACCTTCTCTTGAAACTTGGAATGAAACTCGGGGTTCTTAGAGTTGCGAGGGCGGACATACTGACTGCGACGACGAAAAATGGCATAGTCCTCATTGGAGATTTTTGAAAGGTCTATCTCTTCATCTGCAGTTACCTCAGGCATCTCCTCGTCCGAAGCCTCATACTCCTCGCTCTCATGCGAGGCCTCGGATCCGGTCTCATGGGAGCCTTCGGACTCACTCTCAAAGTCCGCGGCGGGGCCCTTGCCCCTATCCTCATGTTCCGCTGTCGGAAGAGCGGGAGTCGAGGAGGATTGTCCCGGAGCTCCTCCATAAGTCTTGTGAGAGACATTCTTCATCCTCGGCATCTTCAAACATATTAGGATAATCAAGGTGTGAGGTAGGATAAGCGAAAAATAGGTTTGAAATTGAAGGTAATGAGTTTCTGTTGTTCCAGGAAAAACGGAAGTACCGGCGGCAAAACTGCGGAACTTCCGGGAAAATCCGGTAGTTCCGGCATTAAACATGCGGAACTTCCGGGACCCCGGTAGTTCCGGCCGCTCGACCGGTAGTTCCGGTTTTTCTGGGCATTTTTAGGGCATGTTAAAAATTGAATCTTTTGGGGTATTTCTTGGATTGAATCCAATGCATGTATGAACAAACATCCTAATACCCCAAACAAACTACTTTGCCCAAAGAAACTACAGCAAAAATCACTACATTTCAAATTTGACCTAATTTCAACCTTAGGGTCCTTAGAACAAGACAAAGAGGGATTTGATCCGTTTTACCTTGTGGAGTCGAAGGAGAGGAACCCTGGGAGTGCAAGGAATCGCCCAAAAACGAAAGGCTCCCCTCGGATTCGAAGATCGAGAGAGGAGGAGGAGTTTTGGGAGAGAGAAGGTTTGAAGAGAGGAGAGGAGGAGGAGAAGAAGGCGTCTGCGGTTTGGGAGTGGGAGAGAGAGAGAGAGAGAGAGAGAAAAGAGATAAGGAAAAGGACTAACGGCCGGAGGATTTGGCGGTTTTGGAAACCGCATTAAATCCCGCAAAAAGCGGTAGTACCGCGCGTAACACGCCGGTAGTACCGTTTTCACAGAAATTCCGGAAGTTCCGCAGATTGCATTGCGGTAGTTCCGGATTTTCTGTCAGGAACGGAAGTACCGCACAATGAATCGCAGAGTTCGGATTTTCGGAACTTTTCAGATTTGACTTTTAGAACTTGAAATTATGCAAATGATCCCTAGTTTTGCATCCAAATAAAGTCATTCAGGATCATTGTGCATCAATTGAGCTATTGCTATATTTTGAAACTAGTTTTTATGAAATTAATCGAATTTTTGACCAAAAGAGGAAAAACTCAATGAAATTCCATATAAGCACAACAAATGAGCAGAAATGGATGAAATGAGATTTCAAGCTACATTTGAGTAGTCTATGACATTTAATTCATTCCTCAATTTGCAAAAGCGGCTTTCATCTAATGGTTTGGTGAAAATGTCCGCTAGTTGATTTTCGGTTCGGATGTGGCTAATTTCAATATCTCCCTTGCTCACATGATCTCTCATGAAATGGTGGCGTATATCTATATGCTTGGTTCTTGAGTGTTGCACGGGATTGTTGGATATTTTGATATCACTATCATTATCACACAAAAGAGGTATTTTTCCGAATTTAATCCCATAATCCAACAATGTTTGCCTCATCCAAAGCAATTGAGCACAACAACTTCCCGCGGAAATATATTCGGCTTCGGCGGTTGAAAGTGCTACGGAATTTTGTTTCTTGGATGACCAACACACTAGTGACCTTCCTAGAAATTGGCAACTACCCGAGGTGCTTTTTCTATCCACTTTGCATCCCGCATAATCGGAATCCGAATATCCAATTAATTCAAATTTTGCACCTTTGGGATACCAAAGCCCTATGCTTGAGGAATGCTTTAAATATCTTAGAATTCTCTTCACGGCCACTAAATGGCACTCTTTTGGAGAAGCTTGAAAACGTGCACACATGCATACACTAAACATAATGTCGGGCCTAGATGCGGTAAGATAAAGCAAACTATCAATCATGGATCTATAAAGCTTTAAATCTACCGACTTACCTTCTTCGTTGAGGTCTAGATGCCCGTTTGTTGCCATGGGTGTTTTGATGGGTTTGCCTTCTTCCATTCCGAATCTCTTGAGTAGATCCTTCACATACTTTGTTTGGCTTATAAACGTCTCATCTTTAAGTTGTTTGATTTGAAGTCCAAGGAAGTAGCTTAGCTCACCAATCATCGACATCTCGAATTCCCTAGACATCATCTCACCAAATTCTTTGCAAAAGTCTTGATTAGTAGAACCAAATATAATATCATCAACATAGATTTGACATACAAAGAAATCATCTCCAACAATTTTTGTGAATAGAGTTGTATCTACTTTACCAATTTTAAAGCCTTTTGATACAAGAAAGTTACGAAGGCGCTCATACCAAGCTCTAGGAGCTTGCTTTAAACCATATAGCACCTTTGATAATCTATACACATGATTAGAGTATTTAGCATCTTCAAATCCCGGGGGTTGTTCCACATATACTAATTCGGAAATTGTACCATTAAGAAATGCACTTTTGACATCCATTTGAAACAATTTAATGTCAAAGCATGATGCAAAAACAAGCAAGATTCTAATTGATTCAAGTCTAGCAACAGGTGCAAATGTCTCATCATAATCTAAGCCCTCGACTTGAGTATAACCTTGAGCTACTAACCTTGCTTTATTTCTTACCACAATTCTATTCTCATCTTGTTTGTTCCGGAAGACCCATTTTGTGCCAATGACATTGTGCTCCTTGGGTCTCTCCACCAAAGTCCAAACATCGTTTTGAGCAAAATTATTCAACTCTTCATGCATAGCATTTATTCAATCCGGGTCATCTAATGCTTCTTCTACACGCTTAGGTTCAAGTGAAGATACAAAGGAATAATGTTCACAAAATGAAGCTACTCTAGAGCGAGTTTGAACACCCTTACTCACGTCACCCAATATTTGGTCCATTGGATGATCCTTGGCTATTGCATTGTGAATCTTGAAGATATTTTGCGGTTGATCCTTTTCTTCATCTTCTACAACTTGAACATCGTTTGTTGTGGAAGAGGAGGGTGGTTCTACTTGTCTTGATGAGCTTGGTGACGTTAGATCCTCCTTTGGCTTGATGTCTCCGATTTGCATGTTCTCCATTGCCTTGCGAAGACTTTCATCTCCTACATCATCCAAGTTCTCATGCTCTTCTTGAGAGCCGTTAGTTTCATCAAATTGAACATCACATGATTCTTCTAGTAAACCCGAATTTTTATTAAAGACCCTATAGGCTTTACTATTTGAGGAATACCCTAAAAGGAAGCCTTCATCACATCGACTTTGAAATTTTGAGAGCCGAACACCTTTTCTTAGAATATAGCATTTACAACCAAATACTCTAAAGTAAGAGATGTTTGGTCTCCTTCCAACAAGAAGCTCATAGCAAGTCTTTTTCAAGAGTCGATGTAAATAGAGGCGATTTATGGCATGACATGCGGTGTTGATAGCTTCCGCCCAAAACTTGTCGGAAGTATTATATTCATCAAGCATTGTCCTAGCCATTTCAATTAATGTTCAATTTTTCCTTTCTACAACTCCATTTTGCTCCAGAGTGTAAGTTGTGGAAAGCTCGTGCTTTATTCCAAGTTCATCACAAAAGTCTTCAACTTTTGTATTTTTGAACTCGGAACCATTATCACTTCTAATTTTCTTTATTTTAAAATCAAATTCATTTTGGGCCCTTTTTGAAAAACTTTTGAAAATCCCGGAGGTTTCACTTTTGTCATTTAGGAAGAAGACCCATGTATATCTAGAGTAATCATCCACAATGACTAAACAATAGCTATTACCTCCAATGCTCTTATAGGTTGTTGGCCCGAACAAATCCATATGTAAGAGCTCTAATGGCCTAGAAGTTGACATGATACTTTTGGAAGGATGAGAATTAGCGACTTGTTTTCCGGCTTGACAAGCACTACAAAGTCGATTCTTCTCAAACTTCACATCCTTCAAGCCAACTACTAAGTCAAGCTTAAAAAGCTTTTTGAGTTGAATCATTCCCACATGACCTAGCCTTCTATGCCACAACCAACCCAAAGAGGTTTTTACAATTAAACAAGTTTTTAAACAAGACTCATTTGAAGAAAAATCTACCAAATAGAGATTCCCAAATCTAAAGCCTTTGAAGACTAGTTCATTATTATTATCTTTTGAGATTACAACATCTTCTTTTGAGAATGAGCATGTTAAGTCTAGATCACATAATTGAGCAACGGATAGCAAATTAAAATTTAATGTTTCAACTAGTGATACATTAGAAATTGAAAGGTCGTTTGAGATAGCGATTTTACCCAATCCCAATACCTTTCCTTTGCTATTATCTCCAAAGGTGATCTTGTCATTGCTTCCACTCTCAAAGGTGGTGAACATCTTCCGGTCTCTGGTCATGTGTTGAGTGCAACCGCTATCCAACACCCAATGCCTTCCACCGGTTTTGTAGTTCACCTACAAAAGAAAATCAAGTTATTTTAGGTACCCAAATTTGTTTGGGTCCTTGGAGGTTAGTGACCAAGGTCTTGGGTACCCAAATGGACTTCTTTTTAGCACCCAAAATCGAGGTGCCAATGAAATGAGCAATTACATTTCCATTCTTAGACTTTTTGAGCATATAGCAAGAATCATATAAACCAATGGAATGCATGTTATTCTTAGAGCAATCATTTTGAATATGTCCAACACACCGGCATTTTGTGCAATACTTACCATTTTCCTTTACAAACCTTGGAGGCTTGTATACCGGCTTCTTACCCTTTTGGGGAACATATCCAAGTCCCACTTTGTTAAAGGAGCATCTTTGATCACTTAGCAACTTATCAAGGGTTTCCTTTCCCTTGTAAGCCCTCTCTAAACTTTTGTTTAATTTCAGCACTTGTTCCTTTAAATTTTTGTTTTCATTAGCAATAACATCATCATGAACAAGATTTAAAGCATTTCTAGAATCTATACTAGATGAACAAGGTATGGCTGGTAAATCATCACAACAAGTAGATATGCTAGACTTTGAAATTTCTATACTAGACATTTCATTCAAGATATTGCAAGTAACCCCTATGCTAGTACTAGATTTGTGATTTTCTTGGAGAAGCAAATCATGAGCTTCCTTTAGCTCCTCATAAGAGTCTTTGAGAGAGATGTGTTCTCTCTTTAAGACCTTAAACTTTGATTTTTCTTTTCCAAGAAGTTCATTCAAGTCAACTAACATATCCATCAAGTCATCATAAGAAGGCTCATCATCATCAAGCAATTTTACCTTTTCTCCTTTAGCCATAAGGCATGTAGGAGTGGAGAATAGCGATGGAGCCTCCTTTATGGCGATGTCCACAAGCCCCTTCTTCTTGGGAGATTCGTCCTCACTTGAGTCGGAGTCCGAATATTCCTCCTCGGAGTTCCACTCACCAATATGGACTTCATTCTTGCCATCCTTGTGAAGCTTCTTGAAGAGCTTCTTCTTGCCGTTGTAGTTCTTTTTCTTTGATGACTTCTCCTTGTCATCCTTCTTTGTTGGACATTGAGAGGCAATGTGTCCATTTTCATCACATTCATAGCAACGAATGTTGCTATACTTCTTGTAGGAGGAAGATTGCCCTTTCTTGGTCTTCTCATGGCTTGTGCTTCGATATGGGCGCCTTCTCATGAACTTCTTCATTCTCCTCACTAGAAGCGCAAATTCTTCTTCGGAGTTCTCCTCATCATCTTCTTCGGATTCTTCACTCATCACCGCTTTAGCCTTGAAGGCGGTGATCTTCTTATTCTTGGAAGAAGATTGCTCCAAGAGCTCTTCCTTGTCTTTCTTGTAGAGCTCGTTGGTGATGAGGTTGCCCAACAATTGCGTTGGTGTCATTCTTGCCAACTCCGGTGAGTTGAGGAAGAGAGTCACCAACACTTCATATTTCTCCAGCAAGGCCCTAAGCATCTTTCGAACAATATCAAGATCGGAAAGGTTAGTTCCAAGGCCTTTGAGCTCATTTACAATGTTGTTGAGCCTTGAGTACATCTCATTGATGTCTTCATGGGGCAACATTGTGAATGTCTCATATTTGATTCTAAGCCGATGCAATTTGGCCTCTTTGACTGTGGATGTCCCTTCATTTATTTCCGAGAGGGTAGTCCAAATAGCATGAACCGTCTCAAGATTGCTCACTCTATTGAACTCATTCGCGTTCAAAGCTCCAATAAGGCATTCATGGCTTGGGCGTCTAAATGAGCGTTACGCCCATCTTGTTCTGTTGGGTGATCCGGATCAAGAGCCATAACATAACCCTCATTTACGACTTTCCAAACTTGAGGACTCATAGCCTTCAAATAAATAGACATCCTAATTTTCCAATAAGCATAATTTGAGCCATCAAAGAAAGGTGCCTTTCCTATTGCTATACCCTCACTAGCCATCCTTTTCTCTCTAGACGGTTAAGTCTAAAAATGAGAGACCAAGCTCTGATACCACTTGTAAGATCGAGGAGGCCGACTAGAGGGGGGTGAATAGGCGGTTTTTAAAATTTTCGTCTAATTCTAATTAGCAATTTTAAACTAGATGGATGTACTAGAGCAAGATAACACAAACACCACTAATCAACCTAGTAAGGCTCAAACAATCACTAGCACAAGTAATCGACTAAGAGCAATATCAAATAGTAGAGATCAACAATTGCTACTCTAACTAAGCAAGCAATCAAGTAATATGAATGAAGAGTGTTGCTTGAATGGAAATGATCACAAGAGAGCAAACCACAAATGACACGATTACTTTTTACCGTGGTGATCGGAGACTTGTTGGTCTCCCCTAGTCCACGTTGAGGTAAGCCCGAACAAATCGGACTGGCTCCACGAATGAGCCTAATCACCTCGGTCACTAGTGGTAGCCCTTTCCCTCTCCGGGTAGGCGAGCTCCGAGCCTTCACAATCTTCCGGCTTTCTCACAATCTTCTTGAGAAGATCACGGACCTCCGCTAAGCCGTCTAGGTCTTGGCAAGCACCAAGAGAACAGTCACACGGCTTGATCTCACTCAAGTGCCTAATGGATCAACTAGATTGCAATGCACTTGAATTTTTGGGTCAACTACCTCAATTTGAATGCACAAGTGAGTGAATGAGGTGTGAGAGGTTGCACTAAGCTCAAATGTATTCAATGTAGGTTCAACAACACATACAAGTTCCGGTGGGGATGTATTTATACCCCCACCAACCTCAAATAGCCGTTATAATAAACAATCCTGAAAAATCAGGAAATCCGGAACTACCGCAGGTATAACCGCGGTACTTCCGGATTGTCGCTGACCGGTCAGAACGGCTATGTCAGAGAGTCAGAAGTGACCGTTGGTCAATGAGTGCGGTACTACCGCCGTTGAAATCGCGGTACTTCCGGGAGTCCGGAAGTTCCGCTCCATGACCCAGTACTTCGATTTCAGTGAGTTTAAGTTTTATTTCAGCGCTTTCTAGAAATAAAGTTCGACGGTATCCGGAACTTCCGCACATGCGTAGTTCCGCAGTCAATCCGCGGTACTTCCATTTTCCGAGAGGCTAAGTTAAAACTCCGGCGCTCGAAATAAAGTTCCGCTCGGTTGCGGTACTACGGCAATCCGTAGTTCCGCAGTCAACCCGCGTACTTCCGCTTTCCAGAGACTAAGTCGAGTCCGGCGCCGCTGGAAAAACGTTCGCCCGGCGCCGTGTACTACCGACCTGCGGTAGTTCCACCCAATTAACACCGGAACTACCGGATTTTCTGACAATGCACAGATTTGATTTGATTTTAATTCCTAAGTGCATGCATGATCCTAAATTGATCCATATGGCACATTTGAATATGATCAAGCAATCACCATGATCCCTCTTAATAGTACGGCGTCTATCATATAATCCGGTCTTCCAACCTATCTCCAAGACCGGTAAAATAAAATAGATACCTAAACTATTTACCTTGTCACCCTAGAGATCTTTGAATCTTCATGGGATATTTTGTGAGCCTCTTTCTTTGCCATTTGAACTTATCCTTCCAAACACTTAATGCACACATTAGTCACATATTCACATAATTTCATTAATTACCAAAACCAATATTTTTAGGAGCCTAGATGCTTTCAACCTTTAGATTGGTTTTAGATGCGTGCAAGTGCAATGATGTATAATATATTTCACAAATCTGTTAACATTCATTAATTCAAAAAGGCATCAATTTAGAAATTAAAGGAAGTCATTAATTTAGTATACTGAATCAATCATGGATGAAAAGTCTCAATTATAGAGTCTGAGCACTATGGTGATATATATTAGGATTACCCTAAGCGTAGAGTAATTTCATTACCTGCCTTGATTCGGATTGCATGGTTTGGTCGGATCGATTGCTTCGTGAATCACTTCGGCATTGCCTACTTCGATTCAGATTTCGATTCCCGTTCAGAACGTAGAGAGGCGAACATGTCCGAACGGAGATGGAAGTCGGGAGCAGCCAGTTGCATAAACAGGGACGAGGCCATGGTCACAGGCTTCTCCACATCGAAACCTGCGTACCACGTACCAGCACATGGACGTACTTACACAGCTCGCACTGATGCAATTTGGCAGAACGGACCTTATTTGTATGTCAGGATCTAACCAGATTTTACTTCTCAAACTACATATTCAAATAGATTAAGCATCTAAATTTATGGACTACCGTATGCAAGCTCTAAATTAACAACCTTATAAGTGATATTGTGTCTTCTTCCTTAAAAAAAAACTAGTCTAATAGATAGAGTCTCCCTCACACTTATCAATTATGTTTTTTTCTTTTTCACAACCAATATGTGACTATTCCCAACATTCTTTTCCTCATACATTGGTTTGGCACTTCTGCAACCAAGGAGATGTGCGTCTGGGCGCTGTTACCACTTGACAGAATACCTTGGCCGTATGTCTAGATCCAATCAGGTTTTACTTTCCGGGCCATAGGTCCAAATGGGATAAGCACCTAAACATACAGGCTGCCGTATATAAGTTCTAAAATAACAACTTTATAAATGGTATTAACTCTTACTCTCTAAAAAAACTAATTCAATAGATAAGGTCTTTTTAATATTTATAAATTATGTTTTTTTACAACTAAAGTGAGACTATTCCCAATGCAATTGCAACATGGCGATGGTTGCAGCCGTTCTCCGCTTTTTGCTCACGCTCATCCTCGCCATCTGTTGCCTTGGAAGGCCACCTCCGTCTTCAGGCGCCGACGACGGTGGACGGCATCACGGCGATATACAACTTTAGAGACTCGATATCGCACACCGGGTACCTCGCCATCAAGCTATACCTCGACAAGGGTGCCGACTTCACGCACGGCGTCAATTTCACCGTCATGGGCACCACCGCCCTCGACACGGCGGCCCTCGCGAGGATAGGGATCAACGTGCCCCACACCAACAACTCCCTGAACGTCCAGCTTCAATGCTTCGAGGATTTCATAGCCAGCACCACCAAATCCCCTCTCGAGATTCGTGAGAAGCTGACGAATTCACTGGTCATGGTCGGAGAGAGCGGCGGAAACGACTACAACTACGCTTTCGCCATGAACCGTCCGCAGGTGAACGGCGGACGCAACATCTACAACATCGGCCGTATGATCACCGGTGTGGTTGAGTCGATGGTCCTCGTCCCGGAAGTGGTGGACAGCCCATAACAAACGCGGCGAAGGAGCTGCTTGACATGGCGCCACACAGATGGTAGTTGCGTCGTCCCGAGCTACCTAAGCGCGGTAAACGAGAAGGACTCGACGGCGTACGACGGCAACGGCTGCCTCATCGGCCCCGACCTCTTCGCGCAGGTGCACAGCGTGTTGCTGCAGCAGGGCATCCGGAAGCAATGGCGGATTTTGGATTTTATGAATGGATGTTCGCTAATTACATTGTGTTATATTTTTTTAATATATATTTATATTGGTTTATAAAAGCTGAAGTCTATTGAAAGTCAATAACACTAAAAAATTTGAAATAATAAACTAATACTAACACTTTATTTGGTGACAGCACAATGACAGCTTTTTAGAGTAAAACTATTACAACTTTAGTTGACAACATAAGTCTGCACTTTGTTTTTAAATAGATATTAACTTTAACCCACTTCTCTATTTATGATTTACCTCTCTCTAAGAATAACAATTAACATGGGCACTTTGAACATATTGCTTCCGAGAAATAAAATATAAATATTTATAAACCAAACTAACTCTCCCAAATGATGTATATTTTGGATTGAAAGGATTATATAGATTCTTGTGACCACTAGATTTATGACAATTGGCACCATCAAATTCTTTCGAATAAAGCATCTAAAATATCTAGATATTTCTACGAAACTATCTGGATTTAAGATCATGTTCATGGGATCTCTAGAACCCTTAATTATCTACATCTTTCATGTAGATAAATCATCCAATATTTTATCTAGTAATTTTAATCTACAGATTAATATATGGTACTAGAAGATGATAAATTTACCAGATAGCCGGATTACAAAATTCATAGCTTAAAATCTATTTATCTGATCAACATAAATAAATATTGTACAGAAAACTATCGAATTTCTCTACAATTATCTAGTAGATAACATTTTTAAATTACTCTCATACAGTACCAAACATTACAGGAGAACAAAATACCAGATTAGCCAATATACTAGTCTTTTCCCTAATGAATAATTTTCACTCTATCTAATCCCACTCTAATCTCTAATTAAATTAATAAACATAGAGAAAGTCAAATCGTTACCCAAGCGAGAAGCGAGAAAGCCATGATCTCTTTCTGCCTTTTCCCCGGCTCTTGTCCCGTTGCTACTCCTCCTTTTCTTCTCTTGATTGACACCGATTTTCTTCAGTCTGCTTGCTGCTCTCTTACGCCAACAATCAGCAACTGGTCCTCACGGTCCATGTGTGCATACACCAAGGCAAAACTGACGAACCCGGTAGCCGAGCGATATAGTGGCCAGCGTTAAGTAACATGCATGACATGTGGGCCTTCAATGAGTCTCTCTAGAATAGATCCCAATGTTCCGCACGAGAGACAGACCATGTCAAGATTTCTATCCTCCTCCCTCCTCCCCAAATCCGCAATCCTCATAGCCCAATCCCAAAGCTCTCTCGTCTGTAGTTCCAGCCCATCCTTTTCCTTGAACTCTTTTCCATATCTCATCGCGACGGTGGCGGCGGCTATTGCTTCGCCGTTTGTCTCAAATTCTCACGCCAACGTCATTTAACCCTCGAAGCGAAGGAATTATTCTCTCCTAGGCGTCGTCATCGTCCTCCGCTCTGCCGGATTTTTCTCTTCTTTCGCTGGTAAGGAAGCCCTAGCTTGCTCCTGAGGATCTTTTCTTTTCCGTGAGCAATCTCATCCAAATCTTCCTTTCTGGGATGGATAGTCCAGTCCATGGAGTTTGTGGTGGATTTACTTGCTGCTTGGTGGATTACCAGTGGCAGTTTATTTTGGGAAAATTGAATATATAGGACCAAGTTGAGAGTGCTTTGATAAAATAGTACCAAGTTTATTGTCCTTGTAAATATAGGACTGAGTTGAGCACCTTCTTGCAAATATGGTATTTTTCCCATTTTAATTTTATTTTCATTTTCTAGCCCATTTTTCTATACGTGAAATGACTCTTTTGCCCCTTATCTTTTGCCCCAAATGAACCATCAGACACGGCGCTACACCGCCGCCGCCGCTCTCGGCGCGCCTCGAAGGCGCAGCAGCGCGCCGCTTCCCTCGCTCGTTCGCGAGCGCTGGTGCAGCGCATGAGCTTGACGCAGCGAGGGCGCCACGCCCGGCGCGGCGTGAGGTTGGCGAGCGTGGAGGGTCGCGCGATGAGACGGCGAGCGAGGACACGGCCGAAGCGCGGCGCGAGGCGCGCCGCGATGAAGGCGTTGCGCCGGCGATCTCCTCGAGATGGTGGAGATGGTGCGCGGAGGACAAGACGAGGCGCCCGGCAGCGGCGCAGAGGAGAGGAACGGTGCCCCACGGTGAGATGAGCGGCAGTCGAGGCGATCGAGCGCGGAAGCGTAACTCCGGCGGGAGGAGCAGAACGGCGCCGGCCGGGGTCCTCGCAGCAGCAGCGCCGCCGCGCCGCCGCCGCCCGCCGACGGAGCTTGTGGCAGGCCAGCGCGGCCCGGTGGCGCGACCGTGCGTCGGTGAGCAAGCTCAGGATGTGCAGCAGCAGCGGCTCCGGCAGGTCCAGGATGGGCGCCCGCGCTGCCTCCTTCACCGTCACATCGACTTCGTCGTCGTCGACGGCTATGCGCGATGTGCCGCCGCGTCCGGCAAAGTCGTCTGAGGGTTCATTTGGGGCCAAAGATAAGGGGCAAAAGAGTCATTTCACGTAGAGAAAAATGGGCTGGAAAATGAAAATGAAATTAAAATGGGAAAAATACCATATTTGCAAGAAGGTGCTCAACTCAGTCCTATATTTACAAGAACAATAAACTTGGTCCTATTTTATCAATGCACTCTCAACTTGGTTCTATATATTCAATTTTTCCATATTTTTGGGGTTCAACTGAACCCCATGTGCCACGTTAGGTCCGCCCCTGTCCGGGAGCTGCATCGCCGGTTGTACCCAGCCGCGACTCTCGCGTATGCCGATTGCTTCGCCTACGTGCGGATGCTCGAGGTTGCGCCCAAGATGGGCTTCGCGGGGTGGCCGTGACGAAGGCGTGGTGCGGCGTGGGCGACGGCCCGTTCAACTTCGACGTGGACAGGATGTGCGGCGCTCCGGGGACGGCGGTGTGCGCGAAGCCGGACGAGTACATCAGCTGGGATGGCGTCCACCTGACACAGCATGCGTATAGTGTCTCGAGCGAGCTGCTCTACCGTAAGGGTCCCGCGTCACCTACACCAGTAAACCTCCCGCGTTCATAGATCACCTGTGACTAGTCTCACAACCTGAAGTTCCGCATTCGTATTATTTCTTTTTTAGTCTTCTGCACGATGGTTTACTAATGTAAGAACATCTCTGGCTAAATCAGACGGATATATATAAGCGAATTTGTTGGACCGGTGATAACAGAGGGAGTAAATGATACCAACTTAAATTATTCTCTAAGTATTCAACATTTATTCTCACATAACTACAGAGTTATAGAAAATAAGGTTTTCATCCAAAAACTCAAGACAAATGGCTCAAGAACATAAAACCTTGAAGTAACTACTTCCCGACGGTCTAATTGCATAGAAACAACGGTTTGATCACAGCTACAGTAAAATCAGTCAAATGAATAGTATTTTTAGTCCGATTTTAAAAACCGAAATAGAAAGAACTTTTGGTCCGTAAATCCAAATGACATGAAATTTTGCAGCAAACTTCTCTAGGGTATTGTGACCCTATTCCAACAAACGATCAAAAAATCATGACCAAACCTGAAACCTTTTTCAGTTTGTTGGAATGTTGCACAAAAACCAAGCCAAAACCAAAATCGGTGAATACAACTTGCTCGTGGGTGGACGATGGCCAAGATGGCTTTAAATATATTCTCACATGTCCCAGCAAATAAGAACATAAAAGAAATCACGTCAAAAACTCTCGGATCAATAAATCACACTTTGAAACCAAATCAAGTAAAAATGGGTTTCTTAATGAATTTGCTATCAAAGTGCCTTGATAATAGGAGATTGACTTTTAAATGTTATCTCCATCTCAATCACATCCTTGGCATAGTAAGATCAAGAAGAGGAAAGAAGAGATATCAAAACCAACTAAGATAAGAGCAAATCACTCAAGATAAGATAGATCCATGAAAATGCACAAAGATTGATGTATTACTTATTTAAAAGATATATTTACAGCCAATTCCTCAGGATAGCAGAGCTCTAAATCTAGAGCATACACATATAAGGCTCCAACACAAGAAATCCTAATCTCACATGGGAGGGACAAAGAGCTAGCCACCAAAAGGCCTAGCCAACCATCTCAAACTCTAACTCTTGCCTCTCCTCCCCTTATATAGCCTCATAATCTGAACCGAAATCTAATGGATCCATCCATTAAGCCAAATCGGGTATAACCCTTAACCCCACCCAACACTGAGTTTTACTCTCACGCACGCTTCTCAAAACGGCTTACAACCATTAACTCATTAGTAAATCAACATTTGATCTACTTCACATTTTTAGCACATACAAGACATAAACCACTTAGGCCAACACCGCGGTTTCACATACTACCATTTTTCTGGTATTGGGCAATTTACCAAAATGACCCTCTACCGTTTTCCACGAACCTTCTCGCTTCCTTTGCCATGAACCATCGCCCATGCTTCGTCATCTTCCACGTGGCCCCAATGAATTGCCGCTAAGCCTCTCACGCGTCTAGATCCCACCGGACCGTCCTCACTTGCAAATGATCCAAGTCACTTGGCGCACCACATGCTTCTCCATGCACATGATGGCACCTGGCTTCCTTAACTGCATAGGATCTCATCTCCTCCCTAAGTCTGTCCCGATCCACCTTTTCGTTGCTCGTCATGTCTACCACCAGTAGCACCCGCTCCAGTTTCTCGTCGTCCTGGCTTGCTACCACCTCGCATGTCTCGATCATTTTCGACGTCTCCCTGATCGTTCTAGACCTTAGCACCACCCTGTGTCTAGTCTCGGTCCTCGTACGCCTCACCATGACCTAGCTCCAAAGTATGACAACCAACCAAACAAGCAAACCGTCACGTAGCACCGCAAAATACATAAAGTCATCATCATGTAAAATGTATGCAACCAAACCATTTATCCGAAGCCTAGGACCAAACATTAAACCCATTGCACATAAGTAACAACGCCCATGCCATGACCACATGGCCACCTTAACTCAAAACTCTACAAATACGAATTCTGGCGAAAAATCCCCATCTGGACATTCCTCAGCTGGTCAAACCGCCAACTCTCGGACGGTCGGATTGCCGATACAAACCAGTCAAACTGGTTGCACAATGTCGATCTAACTGGCCTTCCCCTGATTGACCAGCAACACTACTATTCTAATTTTTATCTTTCCCAAATTACAATGGTTCATATGCGACTATTTTTCTGTGCTTACTACCTCTTGTGAACAGGCAAAATTCAAATATTTAAGTCATAAGCCATCAACCCAAAAGAACTCACCCTTAGACAGAGAGAGAGAAATTTGCAAATAAAGCAACAAATGGTCAAATGAAGAATGCACTGAACTGAAAATGACCATTTGAGGCAAAACTGGATGTCTGGATGGAAGCTACTGAAAATGACAATTTTCACAAATAGCTTCAAATCCACCAAATGAGTTAGGAAATCTCATTTTAGATCCATACAAAAGAACAATTATTCTGTTTGACCTTGGTTATAGTGAGAAGAAATCCAAAGCCCTGAGTTAGCAAAATTGATCACAAAAACTCCAAATCATGCTCTAAAAATGTATTTTTATCAATATTTCTCCCCCTTTGACAATGGAGTCATCAAGATGCATGGAAGAAGATAGAGCATGAATGAAATGAAGTGACTGTATTTTATTCATTTTTAGCATTTAGGAGCCTTAAAAATTATCCAAAGTGACTTTTTAAATATTACACCAAGCCATAAAAAGTGAAAGTATTATCTAGATTATAACAAACAATATATATAGCAAAGCTAAAGCCAAATGAGCCATAATCTAAAATTAAATGGATTATTTAACGTGTCAAGTCACTCAAGATCATAGTCTAGTTAAAGGTATCTAAAAATGAGTTAGACCATGTCAATATTTTAAATGGAACCAAGAAACTATAATTGAGTCAATTTAGAGTGCTACGAGTTCAAGGTTGAAATATTTTGTTCAAGCACTTGATACCACATGTAATTGAGTAAATTTAGCACATTTGGCATTTTCTGAAATTTATTTTGTATCATTTTTTATTTGCTTAGCCAAGTGCTAGATCTCAAGCCTTATGCGACCACCCCAAGCAAGAAGCTTAAAGAAGTGATCTTGGTCATTCAAAACTCCTATTGAGTTTATACCTAGTGCAATGACAAGGTATCTTATGAGAAAGAATTGATGAGATCAGTTTTTTCGCACAAAAGAGACCATTTTGTATTTTTTTGACTTAGTTCAAGAATAAAGAGCTAATACTAACTCATACTTCAATAAAAAAACTAGCATAGCTTATTTAGAGTTAAAACTCAACATAACTTATTTAACATAGCATGAATCATACGAGGATCATTAGATCAAAACTAGTCACAAGATCCAACAAGATGTGATTTAATTCAAGTTGTTCACATATAAGAAAGCTTGCATGGTAAAAGCTAAGCTACACATAGAAGAACATGATAAATCTAGCAAACTATCACAAGATATGGTAAGATGATCATGTCACGTAAGGATAATAATCAAAGCTCTACTGTTTGTACAAGTATTCATGTATATACATGCACGCTAAAATTAAAATGCAACATGATACATATGAAAACACAAGTAAGCTCCCTCTGAAAAGCAGCCTGAAAAGAAGAAAACTCCAACTCCCCCTAGAGAAGGCAAATTGAGAATAATCAAGAAATTTGGCGTAAAATCAAGAAAATGAAGGTGCAAATTCAATGAGATGACTCTCAAACAAACCCTTCCCGCACGGTCTCTAGCCTATAACCTCATATTATGGAGTAAAAGACAACACCAGCTATTATAATACAAAACACTAGTGACCAAGAAGAGAGCTCAAACTAGGCAGTAAATAAGCCTAAAGAACTATTTGAATGAGAAGTGTGACTAAGACAAAATAATCTAGAATTGATTCCTACCTACGCAAGCCAACCATCCCTACCACTAGAACAGGAATGCTATGCGAGACCAGTAGTGGAAAGCAAGAAACTGAAGGTCACAAGGGAGCAAACCTCCATCACATTGCTTGACGATATGGTGTAGTTAATGTGGTGGAAACTGACTGAAGTTGCATAATGAGATCAATAGAAACCTCCACCATAAGCTCAAAGGAGGTGAGAGACCTAAAGCATTCACACAAGCCATATGGTCTCTCCCTCACATCCACAACCTATAACTCAAACACAGGAATAACTTGTGTTCCAGTACTCGGGTAAGTGATATACAAGTATGGATCCAGTACTGAGGCACATGACAACAAAGTAGCATGACAAGTGCAAATAACAAAAAATACATGAAAACACACCCCCACGTAAGATCTATCTATACCTCACCAAATCATGTAAGACAACAAAGCATAGTGCAAACCAAATTTAGAAGAAGCTTGAGGACTAACCAACGTTCTCATGATATCTAGGCATAAGCACAATCTAAAGATACCAGAATGTCATATAGACTTTTTCATGCCAAGACAGAAATGAATAAATTCAACATATGCATGCATCCCAATGAATCATAACCATACACACATTACAAATAACAAGGAAAAGTCACAAAAACATATGCTACCATGGATACGAGTATTAGCATGTACACATGAATCAAAAATGATAAAAAAAAAGCATGAATAAATGTAGCATCATAATATAGGAAACTATCCAAGATATATTCAAGCTCAAAATATCCATAATCAAACACACATCATATAGACATACATCATGGCATACAAAATCATGAAAAGCATGCTAACATATATAAATAATAGTGAATGGATATAAGGAGCAAGATGTAGGCAATAAAATAAGATAGATACAACAAAGTACAAAATCATGATGATACTTGACTTCTAATACACACAATCAATAAATAACTCATGCTCATGAAATTAATCAGGTTAGAACTTAAGCATCCAATAAGTTAATGCGTATAAATATGATAAAATAGATGCAATAGAATCAAGCTCCCCCTCAAAATAGGCCAAAAGGACTAATAACCCCTAACTCTACTCACAAAGAAGCAAAACGAGAAGAATCAAGATCCTTAGTGAAAGTATTCGTAACCTGCTGCTCGGACTCTATAAAGTGAAGCACAACATCACCTTTCTATACAAGGTCTCTAAAAAATGACAGGAATGGCTAAAAGAAGAGAGCTAAGTTGTATACTCCATATGGTCTTTAGGAGTGGATGACTCACAATTAAGGAGCGAATCTAAAACACTAGAAATCCCCCACTACTAGATACTAGTGATTGAAGAAGCAAGCTCGACCTAGACTGATGTGCCTAAGAGAAACTCGTGCAAAAGGTGATCGTATTCTTAGCTCAACAAATCCTCGAACTACAAAAGCCCCCTAGATGATATACAAGGCATGAATCAAGGACAAAAGTAATGCGTAGGACACAAATCTGCATCACACCACTTGGCGGTGAGATATAGTCGAAGGAATAGAAGTTGAGCCAAGTTGCATTCCAAGGTTGATAGCATCACTGGATGCTAGGATGAGGAAGAAGGCTCAGAAGCTCCAGAGCCAAGGGGTCTAACCACTCCCCTGGTACCCAGCTGCAATAATGCACACTTGGTATTATGTCTCTCATGTAAAGCCTATATCACTAGAAAAGAAGTTGTTTATGCCTTGGAACTAGTATTAGTGAAGATAGACATGCAAATTCACTTCCAAGACACATGACAAGCATGAATACTATAATCCAAGGTGAGAGGTAGGTAATAACAATTCAATGCTCACATAAACATAAGCAACCAATTTTGAGCATGAACAAGAATGTACATAGCGTGGTAATGAGTGAAATATGAACACTACATACTATAGAGATAAATCAAGCTCTATGTATATCCATGGTAGATATGAAGCACATGAGCAATAAGACTGTCAGACCCCAGATTTTACCATCCGGAATCCACTGTGATTTTACTGCACTATTCCCTGGATCAGTAGATAGTGCTCACAGTTACAGCAATGAATATCAAAATACATATCATGTGGAAGCGTAAATATGGTAATAGACTTACTCATGGGCCGATTAGGCCGAAATCAATAAATTGCAGCAGCGGAAAAATGAGCACACAGATGGGACCTTCAGGACATGCCCACAGACAGCCAACTGGAGGTGCGCGACCTAGCCCTTGACATCTTCATCTTTTCTGCCAGCTTGTCCAATCTTGTTGCTGAGGCGAGGTGATTTGATTCCTGATGCTGAATTTTATCGCAAAAGCGAGTGTGAGCACTCCAACCCCGTGCTCCGCGAGCCAATACACAGAATGCAAATAAATAGTATGCATGGCTTAACAAAGGAGAGGCTCGGGTTATTTTATTTGCCAAAAATCGGTTTTAGTAGCTTTGTTATTATTTCATCATAGTGTTATTGTTACTGCCTATACACCACCTAATGACTACCATAATCGACTTAATCCACCAAAATACACTTTCTTTATTGATTGCTGTCTAAGACTCCAAACAACGAATGACATCATTTAATCAGTCCACCGATCATGCTCTTTCCATATTGATTGCTATCTATAACTCTTAAACAGCGATTATCATCAATTATGCAATCCACCAATCATTCGCCTCGGGACTTCCTAATAATTCAATCCTTTTTGTTATTGATCCAAAACCATAATTTGTTCTCCCAATAATCAATCTTATTTTCAACTGTCTGTCTCTAATTAATTCACTAGTATACATCCACCAAGAATATCATTGATCAAAATTAATCTCCCATAGTTATTTTCATATCTCCAAATTTTCCAGAAATTCTCAATTCATCTATCTAGAAATTGTTCGAATCCTATCAATCCCAATATTGTCAACATCTCCCAAGAATTTATAACAAATATCGGTGTTGTAATCCAACCATTACCTTTGCATTTCCTAATACTCCAAAAAATCATATAATTCATCTATCTAGTCTATAAATCCATTTGGGCTCCACCAAATTTATTTCTCCTAGACTCCGCACTATCATTATCTCTCTTATGATCAATCATGAATCCACCAAGTTCTTTATGTGATTACCATAAACAGCCATATTTCTTTCTTACGACTCTATTTATTCTTCCTGACGTTTTATTTGTGACAAAAGTTACCATTATTCAAAAATATAATACATAGAAATTTCCTAAGACCTAGCAGTTTTGAACAAAAGCATAATGTTCAAGAAAATGCAATAATAATAGCGATCCAGATTACATCCTCCGTTACATGGCATCTGCACCATATGGCATCTTTCAGTGTTATAGCCGCTTAACTTAAACATGTACTTTGCCAGCTTGTGGTTGTACTTGTTGTACACTGGGAGGTCATCATAAGATTCGGTCCTTAGGGCTATCTGGGCGGTTCTACCACTATCCCCCTTTGTGCTTGCACTGCACCACACTCACACCCTCGAACCAATCCGCCCTGATAATTAAGCAAGTTGGAGGTTTTTGGGGAGCATAAAATAATCATATCCAACATACACCAGTCATTACCACCATGACTGCCCAACCAACTTTTCTCATGATTAAAAATGATGCTTGGGGCATTTCAACGCCCCCGTGTATCTATGCAATACTAAGCATGGCATACAATTACAGACTTATTTTCGAAATGATACTATTATAATTTTTACTAGGGCGACAAGGTTCACATACTCAAATATTCCAAAGGAGATGTAATATTAATCAAGTCAATAATGGGCATATAACTAGAATTCTGAATTAAACATGTATTTCCATATAAAATAACAGCATGCAATTTGATAATTTAAAACAAAATAATTTGCAGAAAATGTAGGTTCAACATGATCAAAGTATTGACTCGCCTGGCGCGGTTTACCGCAGTCTTGAGCTCACACGATGCTTTCTCTTGAGCTTCTAGTCTTTTTCTTCACTTCGCTCTTGATCTTGCGTGATCCTTTGATTCTTCACGACTCCAATATCTAATTACGTGCTAAACGACTGAATACAAATAAAGGCAAATAACTCAAAAGATCCAAATAAATCCGAATAAACTCATTTTAGTTTTATTATGAGTTAATGGGTGATTTTGGGTGATTTGAGGCAAGGTTAGTGGTAGAACATGATGACTTGATCCCTTTTTATTAATAATCTCTTTTATTATTTTTATATTTATCAAGGAAGTTCCATGAGTTAGGTTAGACCTATGAATCGGTGTATGAGTCTAGTTAAGTACCATTTTGTCGAGCGTTAATGTTCCGGGCATATAGCATTTTGTAGTACGACATTTTATGTACCTTAAGTTATCCCTAAGCTAAGTTTAATTTGAATTATCGTCTACTTTTATGGGTCCCAGCTTGCTATATATATACATTTATGCTCAATATTATTATGTATCAAAACAAGTGTTAAGATTTAATCATGGCACCATTATCACTCTGTCTGCACCTTTGTTATTATTAAGCTTGGCATTATTTTTAGTTCAAGTCTATTTTAGTTATTCTCATAATAAGTAATCAGATATTAAACAGTAGGTAGACTTATTTTAACTCCTAATTAATTTTTTTACATTCCCTAGATTATTCCCAAATTATCCAAAATTTTTACCAAAAATTCATCTGAGTTCTAAAATTCATGGTTTCGGTTTTATTAGATAGATCTTGAATTTAATTGAATTTAGAAATTTGTTTCACTCAACTTGGAGTTAAAATGAAGAAGTTATACCCATTTAAAGTTCTCAGTTTTATTAAATCCAAAAATTATTAGAAATCTGACAGGTGTTGCCACTGACATGTGGGTCCTGCTGTCAGTGGGCTGCTTGGGCTGTAGCCACTGACAGGTGGGCCCACCTGTCGGCCCAGGAAAAATAGAGAAACTCAACCCGACGCTGCGGAGCCGTAGGCTCGAATGCACGACCGGGGAGTTGGGGGGGAAGGAGTGAGCGTCGCTAGCCAGGAGAGCCCAAGGGTGTTGCTTACCCTATAAGAGGAATTAATTCCCCTATACTATCTCGCGGAGGGAGCCGGGCAGAGGAAGTCGAGGGCGGCGGAGGGGTTGCGGTGCCGACGGTGAGTATCGCTCGGGGAGGGTCGGGAATGTGCAAAAACACATTCCCGGTGCGAAGAGGATGCCGACGGTGGGGTCAACGGAGGTCGGGGTGCACGGTGGCGGGGCGACGGCGGAGAGCTTGGAGAGGCGTTGCTGACGGCGAGGTACAGGCAATGAGGTGCTCGGGCGAGGTCAGGGATGGCTTTGCGGTGTTCCGGATATGGTGCTGGCGCGGGGAATCGAGCTCTAGTGCCATGGATCAACGGGGAAGCTTCGGCGGCCGGAGTTGGGGACGAGGGGGCTCACCGGCGATTTAGGGGCTCAGAGCGCGATTGCCTGCGGTGGGAGGGAGTGCATGGTGTGGAAAATCCGCAGAGGCCCTCGGGGGTTCTTATAGGCAGCCGGGCGGGGTCGTGCGATCATGTCAGGGGCGGACGGCGGTGATAGGCAGCGGGGTTAGGCGACGGCGACAAGGCAGCTGCGGGAATCCTGGCACGTGACTACTCTTACCCGCTCTGCAGCTTTGCTCCGCACGCGCGCGCTGGGCAGCAGGAGGCTTGCGCCACATGGCCGAGCACTATGACCGGGCAGAAGGAAACCACGAGCGGTGGCGCCGTACCGGGGGCGGGGGCGATGAAACCAGGGGCGGTGGCGGTTTCGCAGGCTCTCCAACCGGGCGACGGGACGGCTCGGGCAGGGCGACGCCGGCGCATGAGCGCCACGGGGCGGAGGAAAACTGAGCGCGGCGTCCGGGAAAAGAAAGAACAAAGAGGAGGGGGAAGAAGAAGCTGCGCGCTGGGCGGGGCCCGCTGGCCAAAGAGAGAAGGCGGGGAGGAGCGCGGGGTCCGCGTGACAGAGAGGTGAGGCGCAGGTGGAGGCGGGCTGGCCGCGCGGGGAAAAGAGACGGGAGAGGGGTTGGGCCGGACCTTCGGCCGACCTGACCCTTTTTTTCCTTTTCTTTTTGTTTTCCCTTTTTTATTTATTTCTTGTATATTTATACATATGTATGTACAGGTATGTTTGCATATGTATATATATTTTTATGTATTTCTATTTTTGCATATGTGCTTATACTTATTTTGTATTTTATTCATTTACTTTTTATTGCTATTTATGTCATTATTTTCCAGAATGAGATTTTATATTTTAACTCAGGTTTCTCTCTTTTTATACTGGATCATCTTTTCAGATTCGCATTTTAAATCTTGATTTTCTATTATTTAAACATGTTTGTTTCCTTCTTGACCCTTTTAACTCTTTGGAACTTCAACCAAATTTTCAGAAAATATCATAAACTCCAGATTCAAATAAAACATATTGCAAAATAATTCAAAAACTTCGCACTTTTCAAATTTAAATTTTCAGGATGTTACAAAGACACAACATGACAAGCATATAATCAAGGACAAAATATGCAAGAAATGCTATGGTAAAGCTCATCTATCCATAATTAGCAATACCACTTATATTATCAATACTATGTAAGCATAAAACATATCAAAGAATAAAATATACTTAAATTATACTAATAAGGATCAAGAGAAAGATATGCTAACATGGATGTTTAATAGATACATGGATACTTAGAGCAAAATATCATAAAAGCATGGTAGTAAATATATCAAGATAACACAAGCTCATGATGAAAAACCAAGCTCAAGTATGCATGACAATCATGATCAAAATTCTAGCTTATGCATATCTGAGTATGAACAAGCATAGCAAGACATAGAATAACATAAGAAAATCACATGCTAATACCAATGTGAAAATCTCATGCATCCACAATTGATATATCACAATACCAAGTATATAGAAAATATGACATGGAATAATTCATACAAATACATGGTACAGTGATATCAAGCAAGCACTTGAATATATGAAACACAAGCATGGTACATAATGTTGCAAGAATAATGCATGCTCATGAAGATAAAACTAATATATCCACAAAACATGAATAATTAGCTACCATATAGATATACAAGCAAAATACACATAAAGGCATAACAAGAATGTAACATGAGTAATATATGCTAATATGGTACAAGTGAGCACATAGATAAGCATAACATACCAATTATGATCAAACATGAATATAATGGCATGAAGGTATAGGATAGCTCACAAAGTAGGTGGAAACACCAAGCGTGAAAACACATGCCTCTTAGAGGCCATCAAAGGAAGTGAAGAACCAACAAGTGTTCAAATCACGTGATGAAGCAAAAGACCGAAACCCAATCAATCACATGTTCTAGATCCTGCATCTTGATACCTACACATAAGAAGAACAAGATGCCTAAGTCTTGGATCTCGAAAGGTTAGTAAGCAAGTACTTGGAACCCAAAACATCGACACACCAACACTAGAAGTATGCAAGTTAGCATGATGCAATGGATGTTTATACAAGAAAATCCAATCTTGGAGGCACGCCGTAAGTTAATAACTCGATGAGTAAAACGAGCGCCATCTCTGGAAAAACAGTGAATGCCTTGCTTGAAAGCTCCAAGATGAGAACCAATAGGAGCACCAAAATAACTCATAACTCCTCCTTACCATGGGTGCACACCTCGATAGAGAAAACGAGCTCCACCACTTGAGAAACAGCGGAAATTCTTCCTCAAGACAGCACGTGAACTAAAATCAAAATCATAAGAACCTAGTCCACGACTCCATCCAACATTACTAGAAAAGGTGGCACAAAAGCTATCAACAAAGAGTTTTCACACTAGGCTCACGAGTGTTTATGACATGAGAAAGGCTATACATATTGGAGACTTAAAGGCATGGGTTCGTCGCACACGTTTGGCATACTGAAAGCAAAAGTCTACATGATATCCATCCTTCCCATAAAATAAACAATGGTGCAAAGGTCTATAAGGAGACACGGTCCAAGAGGACAAGGCACCATCCTTGCTCAAAAGAGAAGTCCTTTGGGACAAGTATGAAGACCACGTGTCGACGCTAGGTCCACACATGCTATGAGATGGGCGATGTGTATTCCTAAAAACTCGATGACGAACTCGACGCCCGTGCTTGACTCGGCTAAAGCAAAACTCAACAATGTGTCCATCATTCTTACAAAAGATGCAATGATACTTCTCTTTGAGAGATGTAGTATCATGTGAGAAAGAAACACCCTTGTCTTTAAAAGTCCCTTGAACAACACCGGAAGAGCCACAAGAAGCATCGCTAGTCAAGCTAGAGTTATCTAAAATAATGGCATAAGTGCCAATATTAAGTGACTCAAGAGAAGCATAAGAAAAATCCAAGTTTGATTGCAAAGAAGCAATATCATCATTTAAAATATCAATCTCAGATTGGAAAGCAACGCAAGAGTCATACAACTTGGCGCTTATATTATCTCGCACTCTCTCAAAGAATCAAGCTCATTCTTCAAGACAATGCAAGATGTACAAGAGATTGAAGATGCATTGATAATGTGCATGGAATGCAAAGCATCAACATCATTAATAAGCTAGCATGTTCTAGGAGGACTGGAATTAAGCCCATCAATTTCAGCCCTAACATGTTCAAGTTGTTCTATATATGTTGCATGAGCCAATTTTAACTTCTCAAGTTCAGCAAGCATGCTAGAACAAGAATCATGTTCATTCTTAGCCGAGGCTCTAAAATTGTCTACTTCTAACTTAACACAATCAAACTCATGATGTAAGGCAACACAAAAATCACAAGGCGCGGAAGCATTTGATTTAAGCAATTCGTTTTTATATTTCAAACATGCAAGAGAAGTTATTAATTTACCATTATCCACATGCAAGGATTCACATGTTAAACCAAGCTACTACATCAAGCAAATCATTCTTTTTTTTACTAGATTCTTCATCTCTAATTTAAGAGCAAGCACTTTTGAGATGAGTTCCTCCTTGCTCACCATTCTTAGGTTGAGTTAACGATAAACTTTGGAGACCTTCTCATGATCATCCTCCATAATTACTCCGCTCAAGCCATCAGGTTCTATCTCCTCCTTTAGCTCCAAAACCTTCTCATTCGTGTCACAATACCAAGAGAAGTGGCCAAAAATACCACATAACTTGCAAGTGTCACGATTCATCCTTTTGCATTTTCTCACCATTCGATTAATGAATTCAAGATCACCGGCCTCATCTAGGTCATCGGCTAAAGAGCCACAAAAAGATGAAACAAAAGACTCACAAGAGCTCACACTAGTTGTCATTCTCATGATCGGTTAAGATCACTCAAAGAGAAAATCTTGCTCTGATACCGCTTGTTGGATCGGTGGCAACAGAGGGGGTGAATGGTGCCAACTTGAATTTTCCCACAAGTATTCAAGATTCTATTCTTAACCAACTCCAGAGATGTAGAAAATAGAGTTTTCATCCAAAAACTCAAGACAAATGGTTCAAGAATACAAAACCTTGAAGCAACCACTTCTCGGCGGTCTAACTGGCATAGAAATGACGGTTTGACCGGTACTGGGTGGTCTGATCACTACTTTAATGGCCGTCTGACCGCTGCTACAGTAAAATCAAGCAAATAAATAGTGTTTTGAGCCCGATTTCAAAAATGAAAAATCGAGAGAACTTTTAATCCGTAGATCTAAATGATATAAAATTTTGTAAAGATCTTCTCTAGGGTATTGTCAACCTGTTCCAACAAATGATCATGAAAATCATGGTCAAAGCTGAGATCTTTTTCAGTTTGTGGGAATATTGCACCAAAACAAGTCAAAACTAAAATCAGGGAATACAACTTGCTCGTAGGTGGACGATGGCCAAAATGGTTTTAGATATATTCCCACATGTTTCAGCAAGCAAGAACATGAAAGAAATCACATCAAAAACTCTCGAATCAAGAAATCACACTTTGATTCCAAATCAAGCAAAAACAAATTTCTCGATGAACTTACTATCAAAGTGCCTTGATGATATGAAATTGATTTTCAGAGGTTATTTCCATCTCAATCACGTCCGTGGCAAAGCAAGATCAAGAAGAGAAAAGAGGAGAGATCAAAACCAATCAAGACAAGAGCAAATCACTCAAGACAAGATAGATCCATAGAGATACACAAAGATTAATGTATTGCTTACTTGATAGTTATGTTTACAGCCAATCCCTCAGGATAGCAGAATTTTAACCCTAGAGCGCACACACACAAGGCTCCAACTTAGAGAAGGAGTGAGAAAGAACTAGCCACCAAAAGGCCTAACCAACCATCTCAAACCTTAGCTCTTGCCTCTCCTCCCCTTATATAGCTTCACAATCTGAACCAAAACCTAATAGATCCATCCATTAGGCCAAACCTGGGATAACCCGTTAACCCCACCTAACACCGGGTTTTACTCTATCATGCACGCTTCTCAAAACAGCTTACAACCATTAACTCATTAATAAATCAACACTTTTGTTGGTGGTCAGTAGTGGATCTTCCTCCTGGTATGTCTACTTTTGTTGGTTGTGTACGTATTTTTTTGCTTTGTGTTCCTCCGTGTACGAATTATCTATTGCATCGTAATATCATTTACCTTTCTACTTATGAATCGTTACTTTCTCAATCGTCTTTATAAAATTCTTCAAAAATTTCCCATACTACAATAACGTACGATGAACAAAAAATATTATTACGACTCTAACATGCTTAGACCATTCACAATGTACGAAAATCACAAATGCATCAAACAACATTGTCTATCCTTTTATTTAGAAAACCACAAACAAGATTTCTTAAATAAATTACCTACCAAACTTTCTATTTACTCCCCCATAATTATTTCCATCGGAATAATACAATAATTACATGATTATTTAAAGGGAGATTGGATCATATACCCTCCCTTTAGTTGGGAAATTGAGGATTTGCCCTCCACATCTCAATGACACGTGGGGTCATCATAAATCACTGACACGTGGGCCAGGAGGGTAAATCCTCAATTTCCATCTAAATGAAGGGTATATTATCAATTTTTTCTTATTTAAAATCGCTCAACAGTTGGACGACTAGGATCAAAGTCGCCTAATGATTGGGCTACTAGGTTTAAAGTCGTCTAGTTGTTGAGCGACAAGAACTAGTCGCGTAACCGACGGTTAGGTAACATGAGGTCAAAAGTGAAAAAAAAATCGTAAGTATATTTTTATAATTCTGAATTAAAAATAATTATTTAAAAAATCATATATAAGCCATGAGATTACGTGATTTGCCGTATCTCGTCTTGTTATTTTTTCACGTAAGCTGATACCGAAACAGAGATCTCATCACTTCAGCAAAAGCAACCACTCTTGAAATTAAAGTTGAAATTGGGCAGCTAAATTGTTCATATTTGTACTTGAGTAGCAACTCAGCCAAGGCAACATTTTAACAAGGCAATGGGAAGTGAGAAGTGGGTACTCTCAGATAGCATCTTTATGTTGAAGAGACTTATATTCTTGAATAAAATCACCATTGTTGCCTATGCAGTAATCCCAGATAGTACTGTTAGACTACTACTTTAATCTTCTACATGTTATGTACTTGCTGTAAGCAAAAATAGATAGTCTAATTTCCAAGTATACCCTGACATGATTTCAAGAAGCTTCTAAGTTGCTTATGCTTCATGAGGGTGTTGCAGACTCGCAGCCACCCCCTATTTCTACTTTATTTCTCAATTGATGTACAAAATGTGTAGGGATGTACTCTATGTGGGTACACTATTCTCAGCTAGTGCATTGTTTATGGACTACAAATCAACTACAGGCTACAGCCTACTCCTCAGCAGGAGGATCCACCCAACGGCCATGGTCCTTGATTAGCTGAATCAAGGCTTCAGTGGCTTGCTCCATTGCAATGCCCCGCTGCACAACGGTCTTCAGCAAAAAGATACGTTGTGTTAGTGGAAAGGAAATGACAGCTTTAATATTGGTTTCAGGACAACGAGCATTTTTCATGCCATTACGACCACATCTATAGATGGTGTTTGCAAGATCAATGAACAGAGATAAATGTACAACTATTGTTCAACAAAACACCAGGATTTCCATTTGATATGAATATGATTCGATGCCAGCGTATTGGAATGGTTACCTTGCCAACATAAAGATCAATCTTTCCAGGAGCACCTCCAACGTATCCAAAATCAGCATCCGCCATCTCTCCTGGCCCATTAACAATACAACCCATGATAGCAATCTGCCAAGCAAATACAAATATAGTCAATCAGGCCGATATCTGATTTGAGAAATAGGAAATCGTGAAGTGTTTTAGAGAGTTTACAGAGACGCCTGGCAGATGAGAGGTCTTCTCTCTAATCTGAGCACTGACTTCTTGGAGGTCAAAGAGCGTTCGCCCACAAGAAGGACAAGAGACGTATTCCTGCAGTTTTCATTAACAGTCAGAAATCACTACAAGAATATTCTGTTTTCAAAAGAGAGAATCATCAAGAGTTACTTTTCTTCTTTGGCTATTTTGGAAGGTTTTTTTATTGCGATAGGGAGAGCGTGTTGCACCTTTTCACAATAATTCTCGAATTAGAGGTGGTGTTGTTTAGGGGATCTACAGAGTTAGCACTATTTACTAAACACATAATTCATCAACATACAGTTTTTGTGTTGCGCATCCTGCACCCCTGTAGCAAGTTGAAGGACGTGTCCCTCAAGAATTCAAATTCCTGGTCAGCAGCTTCAAGAAATACGCCGTCACCAAGACCATCAACTAGAAGAGCACCAACATTGGTCCCAGCACCAATGACAAGATCATCTCTTCATTCAGTTGGAACATAATAAGCACAAGAAAACCAGTAGTAAGCAATTCCAGGGGGGAAATGGGAATATTTAAGAGTTACCTATCGATGCTTTTAGGGAACTCTATGTGATGGATTACAGGGAAGTTCAAACCATTGGTTTCTAAGTACTCGAATAACCTGCAAAAAAAAGAATATATAATGTACTTGGAAATAATCCCTAGAAAACATTGATTTGTTTGTCAGCTAATGATCTTCTGTAGAGTTAAATCCACTTGTCATGCTTAAACAATAGCTTAGACTTTTGACTATTAGGACAACATGATTATTGTTTGATATGGGCCTATTCTTTACGACTTCTAAAAGCGGCTTTTAGCTTTTGCTACAGTACCTAACTTTTAAACGAAATATTTTCTTAAAACGGGATCTACAAGTTAATTGTAGTACATGTTAAAAGCCCAATGTCTGTATCAACCAAAATCGCAAACGAGTATATCTCTCTTCGTAATCTCTGTCGCAAACAATCAAAATTCAAAATTTTCAGCCAAAAGCCATAAGCCGTAGCCATATTAAACAGGTCCTATAGTCAGTTAGAAAATTGTGCAATGATTCATCTTATCGAATTGTAATAATGCAGAACATACTCAAGTGAATGATGAATAGAACTTTTTAATTGGCCGACTGTGTGAGTTCACTTACCTCCTAGCAGCGTGTACTCTGCCAGTCTTCTCTTCACCAAATGGAACATTATGTAGCAACATTGTTATATTATCAGCACTCTTAAGAATATCTAGCTGCTTGTATGGCTCATCTCCACGAAGGGTGACAGCCAATCTAGTGCCTACAGGAAAAAAAAAGCAATCCACAGATAAAACAGGCTAAGCAACAACTTAAATACAATAATTAGCAAGAACAAATTTTCACAAGAAGATCATTATCTAATTTGAATAGCTACCTTCTGGCAAAAGTTTGTGTGCACTGCTTGACAGTTCGTCAAGGTTGACAAGCGCAATTGCATGTGGGAGTGGCTTTGTCAATTGTTCTGATAAGGGAGTCAACACGCCCATGCTGATGTCTACTAGTCTTTTGAGTGCAAGCCTCTGTACAAATTTACAAAGTTATAACAGAAAATAAAAAAAAGGAATAGAAAGTGATATATATGCACATGAGGAGGATAAAGAAATGTAAATAGAACTCACAGCTTTAGCATCTTCTACAGGGGGGAGCTCCCTCAAAAGAATAGAATCTACAGTTGCCAGATCCTGATGTTCATAGAAGAAATAAAGGCAGTTTAAACAGAAGCCCCACCAAAATAGGTCATGTGCTAGCACATACAACCATATAAAAGCAGACCTTGAAAGGCATGCCAACCACAAGCTTTGCTGCAAGAGACCTATAAAGGAGCTCAGGAGCCTGTTAAAATAAAAGAAGCTATCATCATTACAAAACACATTGATAGATGGCAAAATCAATAGAGCTTGGCTATTACTATTTTCATTTCAGGCAACACTGTAGTAGGCATTGCTAAATGAAAAAAGGGCACTGAAGTTATCCTGGTGTAGATTACAAAACAAACGATATTGCGCAGGAATTGTTTTTTGGTGTTACACAAAGAAAAGATCAGTGCATTCCACACAAATAGTAAACAAAAGGTGTGGGTTACCTTCAACTGATCCAAAGAGACTGACATCAAAACAGAGCCATCGCGATGCAGGACACCTCTGTAATCTACTTCCTCACCCTGCCATAAGAACAACTGATAAGAAATCTAGTACTATGTTTTTATGATCAGACTGGAATTATTTTTGAACTAACCTCCTTTTGCAAAGGCAACTGACCACTTCTACGGTGGAAGTCGAAATAGTGCCTGTGCTTTTCTTCAAATGGGGCCTACAAAAACAAGATAAATACATTAAAAATGCTAAAACAATCACATAAAGCAAAGCACTACTAAAAGAACTGACATTTACTGCATGGTGACTGAACAAGACGTACGTGAAAAACTAGGAAAAGGGAAAGTGCATTACCACCCCTATTTGTAGGTTTGCAGCCTGCGTTCCAAGATTTGCCAATCTCCGGCAAGGATCAATCTCTTCCTCTGGTGGTTCTGTGAGGGAGACACGGATTGTATCGCCCAAGCCATCCTGTAAGACAACAAACAGAAGATATAAGCCATGTTTCCTTTTGTAGCTCAGCACTAATAATTGGAACTGGTCAGTTTACATAAATTAATTGCTTTAGAGGAGACTGCTAGTCTCTCATATTTTTATCATGTGTCAGATGATAGCATGGCAAATGTCTCGAAATACAATAAGTGCAACTTATACAAGCATGGTACCGCAAAAGTGAGCAAACAAATCAAGGGAATCACATAGCCCAGCCAGCTCATTCACAAACCAAATTTCAATACTCTGAAACTCTTGTTTTCCAACAACTGTTTTCTAGTCAAAATATGCATCCTCAGAACTTCAAACTATAAGCTTAAAAAAAAAAGCAAAACATCCTTCATTGCTGAGAAGAAAAAAAACTAAGATTTCCATTATGTTCATCTCAAATCAAGAAGACTTACATGAAAGAAATTCATTTCATGCAACACTGCAAAGTAAAGATGTAAATCATGTAATTACCATTAGAAGTGTTCCAATGCCAATAGCAGACTTCATCCTTCCATCTTCACCCTCTCCAGCTTCTGTAACTCCCAAGTGCAAAGGATAATACCATCCTAGGTTATACATTTCTGCTACAAGCAGGCGATATGCTTGGACCATGACAACAGGGTTACTTGCTTTCATTGAAAATACAAAGTTATGAAAGTCCAACTTCCGACAGATCCTAGCGAATTCCAAAGCAGACTCAACCTGAAATTACTATGCGGAAAATGTCACTCATCTGCCAAATGATAGTTAAATATATCCTCAGAAGGAGATAATCACCATTCCCCGTGGAGAATCACCATAGTAGCTCATTATGCGGTCAGAAAGACTGCCATGATTTGTTCCTATACGCATGGCTCTTCCATACTGCTTGCATTTCTCAACCAATGGAGAAAAGACCTGAAATGATATTAAGTTGCTGTGCAAGTAACATAACATACAGTATGTTCGTACTGATTGAAGCAGCAGTATGAGTGAATAGATTTTCAACCTTCTCAATGTGCTCAAGCTCTTTTTGGTAATTGTCTTCAGTATATTCCAGCTTCTCAAATTGGGCACGGCGATCAGCTGCAAGTAAAGTTCTCAGCATTTGCACAAAGTTGAGAATATAGCCAACACTAAAATGAGAGACATCATGATTTCACTCACCAAAATTTCCTGGGTTGACACGAATTTTGTCAAAGCATTCGGCCACTCTTAAAGCTACTGTAGGAGCAAAATGAATATCGGCCACCAGGGGGATGTTGTAACTGTCGAGATACAAGGAAAAAAATGTGTGGACTCATTCATGCAAAGGCACTGAATCTGTGAGTTTGAATCTGTGGAGAATCGACTACGTACTTCTTCTGAACAAGAGTGTTCTTAATCTCAAAGCAAGCATCAGCTTCCTTCCTACCCTGGACAGTTATTCTAACAAAATCAGCTCCTTTATCTGCTATCCTCATAACCTGCAACAGTGTGTTTAATATACTTCATTAGTTCACTAGTAATAAAAAAGAAAACATCTAAATAAAGGACGATTAATGCATGCCCAACATCCACAGACAGTACTAAGAACCACCAACAAACATTTTAGACAGTAGCGCACCTCTTCTACGGTCTTAGCAACATCCTTAGTATCTGATGTGGTCATTGTTTGAATCCTTATGGGATGATCACTGCCAAGTGCCACATTCCCGACCATCACAGTACGGGTTTTTCTCCTCCTTGTCTGGTATATAGATTCGCAATACTTTTGTCTGGGAGCTAAAGAACAAAAACAAAAGGGAAATTCATTCAGGAAGATAAAAAGGGCATAAACTAAATCTGGAACAGATCCTTTGACATGAATATAGGACTTATGTACATGTGCAAGGCGAGTTACAGCATGCCAATTATACCTAAAAGCGGGCTCCCTTCGGAAGATGGCTCGAGCTCCACAGTATCAGAACCCGCACTAGAGCTCCTCACCACGAGCGCCTTGCCTCTCGAGGAGCCCGTCCTCAGAGCGCCGGGAACGGACAAGACCTTTGCGAAGTCCACGCTCCTCGTGAAGCCGACGCCGCCATCATGGACCCTGACATGTGGAAGAGGAGCCGGCGCCACCCCGGTCCCGGCGGCCGTGGCCATGTCCAAGCACTAAATGCTCACTCAGGCAATCCTACAAACACCTGCAGGGCAACCAACCAACACTGGAGGTGAGCACAGGCTCATCCTTGTGGCTTTGCAATTGGCACAAGATGGAATATTCCCCTGTTGCTCGGTGTGCAGGAACAGGACAACAATGGTGTGTTTCTATCAAAGCAAGAGTATTTAAACAATTCCCACACCAAATTGACGACAAAATTACAAAATCAACCTGAAACAAAATTAGGAGGCCGATTCAAGTGCCTTTCATGGTTAAGGAGAAGGAACTGGTTTGAGGGTTAAAATGGCATAATCCTTGTTGGCAAAAGAACGGGATAAGTTTCGAGATCCTCCTAACCTAAAGAGAATTCTCTCTACGCTCGATCAAATTACGAGTTTGCAACCAATTGGGGTCAGCTCCAGTCCTTGCAGCCACAAAATTCAATCAGTTTCCAACACAAAAACGTGAACAATAACCACCAAATCGATCCCTGCAGCATCCCTCCCGGCACCGATTCGGCCAAAATCGCAACAGAATCGGACTAAACCCTGCACGAACTCCACCCAACCGCGATCGGAAGCGCGCAGAGCTACAAGATCTCAGGCCAAAAAAAACAACACCCACCAAACCTCGCAGCTCCGCGTCGCGGTGCCTCTCCGCCTCCCTCCTCACCCTTTCGGCGACCACGAGCCAATGGCAGCGACGCAAGCAGGATGGGAGTGCCGAGTTTTTGTGAGCAGCGAGCCAGCGACGAGGGGAGGAGCACATGTGGAACGCGACTGGTGGGGTTTCTACTGGTAGCCCTTTTATCTTCCGGAATTGTATAGTTATCATCTGGATATTTTTTTTCTAATTATCTAATCTAAACTAATAATCCACCAGTTAAAATTATCCTATATCCACCCAACAATTATCTGCTCCATAGTCATAACCTTAACTACGTCTACACCACAATATGCACCCAGAAATACACCATCCTAAAAACATGCGCACCAGATTAACTCTCCTCCATTCTCTCTCCTTACTCAACTATATCCGATGATCATCCTTCAATGGATCTGCAATACCCCTCCCGCGTCCCTACGCTCGTAGCTTGCATGCATGCAGGTGGATCGTCTTCTGTTCCAGACCCGCGGATCGTTCTGATGTTCATCCCCGCCTCCCCCGAAGGGCGCCGCCTCCCCCGCCTCCGCCGTCTCCCCCGAAGGCCGCCGCCTCCCCCGTCTCCCCCGCCTCCCCCGTCTCGCCTCCCCGTCTCCCGGCGCCGCCGCCCCGTCTCCCCGCCTCCCGAAGGGCGCCGCCGCCCCGCCTCCCCGTCTCCCGAAGGCCGCCGCCTCCCCCGAAGGCCTTCCCCAAAGGTCGCCGCCTCCCCCGAAGGCCGCCGCCTCCCCCGAAGCGAAGCGGGGCGCACCCGGCCGCCGCCTCCCCCGAAGCTACTCCCGACCGCCAGCACGGACATGCTCGGAAGGGATCCAGTGCCGGGAGCGGGATGGCCTCGCACGCACTCCGCCTCCCGCCCGTTGCTCTCCACCGCGCCCCGCCCCGCTCGCCCGCCGCGCGCAGCTGCCAGCCGGAGCTCCGCGCCGGCGTTCGTGGTGGTCCGGTGCTCCTCATCCGGGGCGCCGTCCGCCGCCCAGGCGCTCAAGGTACGGCCCAGATGGTAAACCCCTTCCGCTTCCCTGGTTCCTCGCTCGTGTGGCGCTCTGGTGGGGGGTGAGCGCCCTGTTCTGTGCAGGGCGTTCCCCTGCGCAATTCGGGTGTTAGCCTTGAGTTCTTTCGATGATTTGGGTTAGCAATGGTTCTTGCCGTCGTCGGACGATGCGAAGGAGACTCTTTTTCCATGGAGCACCGGCATTAGCGCTGTCTTGGCTGCGGTTTCTGTGGGTTTTGGTGGTGGGATCCGGAGTTTTGTGGTTTCAGGTGTTTCTCGACACCCGTCATGTGCAAAGCCACCGCATCTGTGGCGTTCTTTGATTATCTACGTGCTTACCCATCCATTTCTGTGGGCTCTAGCGATATGACTGTGTGATTCATATGCGTTTCAATTGCACTCACCTTTTCTCTGATCTGGAAGGGTTCACAATTTCGGTGAAATCCCGCCAAAATTTCGGAAATTTCGTTCCTTTCGCTACCCAACGAAAAAAAATCATTTCGGCCAAATGTTTTCGTTTCAGTTTGAATTATGAGGGGTTAAAAGAGTTCGAAATCCCTCACTGAGGACAAGGTTCCTTCTAGCCCAATAGCAAGTCTCCCCGCGCGCGTCCGCTTGTTCCAGGGATCGAATCCCATGTCTTGGACATCGTAGACTTTGATGGTGTCCTTTGTGTGGATTGTACTTGTTGTGTGATTGACACACAATATCATAGGTTTATTGTAACTTTTTGTGCAGATCAAGTCGATCCCGACCAAGCCCGTTGAGGCGAGAAGACGGAACAGTGGATTGAGGAAAAAGGTACATCTTTTCTGCTTTGTGGTCATGAAGATTTCAGAGGCTTTATTTTCTTGTAAAATTCTCTTAATGGATTATGGAACTGCTACATCATGCTTTGGTGTTCTTTTCAGTCAAAGTTTTCCGGAGGGAACTACCTCGCCAATTGGATTCAGTGTCTTTGGAGTGTTTCTTTGTTGCACACATAAATATTGTTTTATTTTTTGCGATGTTTCGTGGCAGATTCAATTATATTGATATATCCATTTTGCATGGTTTTAAGGCTCTGTTCAATTCATTGCCCGGAGGATTATGTGGGTGGAACACTTGTACTTGGGGTGATGGCGGTACTTTAACCAGAGGTGCTCAGAGTCACTGAAATGAAGCATGAAGCGACATGTGTTTCTTTGCACAATTGTTTATGCATATTTATGACTACTTTTCTGTGGGAATGTAGATTATTATCATTAAGATCACTACCGAAATGGTGTTGGGAAGATCCTTGTTGGCGGTGAGGCATCGCTTGCTTCTTGGCTTAAGGAAATGCAACAAGAATCGTTAGAAGTAGGTATATTTGTTGGAACTAATATTCCAAAGCATTAGGTAGGATAGGATGAAGTAATAAATCCACTTATTGCCCTTAGCATACTCATTAAAGGTAGCAAAATGCAACTTGTGGAAGGCATAAAACATCCAACAAGAATAACCATACAATGTCACTAAAACTCATTCTGTTAGGTTAGTCACTTGATGTTCTATCTTATGTTTGATAAATACTTTGTATCCTGGAATTGCCCAAATGTATAACATTTTTTCGCAGCATGGGTCTTTGTCAACACTTCTGATCTGCAGTAATTCGTAAAAGAGAAGTATGATTTTGAGTTTTGACCTTTTGTCGCTCATTATGTGCATCACCACTTGTTTATCTATTTTTGATCGGTTGCGTTTTCATTTTTGTCGTGCCAATGGCGGCCGTCATGAGTGCGAGTCATAATCCAAAGCGGACTGCACAATGATTGGGGTATTAAGGTAATGCCGTAACAAAAAATATGGTTTGCTTTATTAAAAGAATTTTATTTACTTTAGGAAGAAAATGACATGGAGTGTTTGAAGAAACAAAATCAAAGAAACACTTTGTTGTTTCTAAAAATGAAGTTAGCAATCATAGACTCTCAAGTATGAGTAATGCCAAGCAGAAAACCATATATATATATATTTTGTGGTATGGTTGTATTTGTCAATATTTCGGTTTCTTGCCCTGGAGGCCTGGACAAAATGAAAAGAAATGGTTATTCTGTATTTTACACACACAGAGAGAGAGAGAGAGAGTGTGTATACATATATGTGTATATATATATTATATACATGTGTGTGTGTGTTTTATGTGTTTGACCTTTTATGAATCAAATGGTTGACAACATAGCTACTCATGTTTTAACTTTGTATTCGCAAAATCAAATGGTCAATATGTGACATATTCAAATGATGCAATTTGCCTTGTCAAATATGTGCGTCTTGACCAAATATATGGGAACACACTTTGGTATAAAGCTTTACCATTTATTATTAGATTATTAGTCATTATATTTAGGTCTATTACTTATTTCGATTATGATGTTCCTCTTGTGCAATGCAAATCTTCACGCAGATTTACGAAATAAAAATAGCAGATATTCCGATGTTGATTTGACCTCTCTAGGAGTTGTAAGCTATGGTGATTTCACCGTAGAAGTGATAGATCATGTTCGGACTATCTTGAATTAATGGAGGTATGCAATGAAATAATTTAATGATGATAACTGTTTGCTTTCTAATGTAATCATTTGATTTTTCATCTTGCGAGAATGTGTTTGACTTCCAACTTATCAAAAATTTGCTTTCTCTACGGATTTCAGGTTCTATTTCTTTTGCTTTTCACATGTTGTTATTTCTTCATGAATAAGTTCTTGCAAAATATAATTACTACTCTCTCAGGTCACAAAAGAAGTCGTTTGGGGTATGTGCGATTAAACTTTCTTAAGTTTGGCAATCAAATATTTTTCAACATTTAGATGAACACATGACAATGATATGTAAAGATTTATCTTGAAAAGAAATTTCAATATTATAATTTTATTAGGTTATATATATATATATATATATATATATATATATATATATATATATATATATATATATATATATATATATATATATATATATATATATATATATATATATATATTACAATAGAAATTAACGGTCAAAATTGTTAGAGAGGCATATTTCTTTTTGTATTTACTTATATGTGTAGGGTGGTCTTTGCATATAGTCCCTTGTATTATCCTGATGAGGTAATGAAACAGTTAAAATAATGAGCTCTCCTTATACACTTGATTGGGTGTTTAATTATCATTAACTATTTCATGAGTTTTGTTCATTTGTTCCATAAGCAGGCTGGTGACTATCTCCAAAGGAGATATAGAATAGTAATAAGGAGTACAATGGGTTCAATTGATCTTTACTTGGTTAGGTAATGTTTCAATCTTCTCTTGAATCTTGTGTGTCAAAAGGTAAATTGTCTGATTAACATCCTTATTATATTATTAGTAAATTTGAGGAGAAAATGGAGGAGCTGATTGGTGTTGCAACAACTCCAAGTCACGCAAATGTGGCAAAACTCGCTTCATGGAAGGCTTGAACAAAGTGGACAAAGCAAAGAGATCGAAGGAGGCGTTGTTGAATATTCAGCATATCCGAAACCCCAGATCTAAATGCTTCACATGATTTTGGAGGGATGACGAGGATTACTCGGATGTTGATGTAAGTTAGATTGCAACAAATGTGTGCTTTACCTTTTATATAATTTACTACACAAGATGACAAAATTCATAATATATCTCAAACAACATCAAATTCTAACTTTTTTAATTCATCGAAATTATTCACACATCTTTGAACTGCAATGCTGCATTAGTTGCATACTCTTGAATTTCAAGTGTCTTGAATTCTTAATCCTTGTAGTTTGCAGCATTGTTACTTGTAGAAGATACTAATCAGTCAACTTTCTGGTAGCAGTAACAACAAATTTACTTGCTGGTGATATACATGAGTGTTTTTCAGATTATATACATGGTGATATACAATTGCGTGAAACTTAAACTATGAAAAAAATATCGTCATTTGGTTGTTTTCATGTGCATCCCTGAAATGCCGCCGTGGCGTTAGCACAGCACTATACTAGTTATCTAAATTTGTGACTTTTAGATTAGATATCAAAGAACCCCTTATTTTTGAAGGGGGGAGATTTTTTTCAAGAGTGAGGGGATAGAATTCATGGCTATTAGATTTCTAATCCAATGATTCTAAATTTAGATAATATTTAGGAAGAAAACATCCGGATGATGTTTAACAAAACCCTTATCTTCGAAGCCGCAGGGGCGTCGAAGCCGCCGCGGGGACTGGGCGTTCCCAGTACCAGTGTATCGTGCTATGCGCTTGGGCATTGGTGTTTGTGGACGCGGTGCGGGGAGGGTGCAAGTTTGGGGTTGGAAGCGTGGAAGTGGGGTTTCGGGCGCTCCCGTCCATGGCTATGGCTTTTGCTTTTGCTTTTTTAAAAAAATTGTATTGGAGCGACTAAAAGAAGTTATGGTTAAAATTAAAAGTGTTTAATTCAGTCGTTAGTTTTTAGCTTTTACTGAGATGGTCTGAAAAGAGAAAAGAGAAAAAAGAAAAAATATAATAAATATTAAAAAAATTAAATGAACATGAAAGAAAAAAGGAAAGGAAAAAATCAACAATGCGACATGCAGGAGCTACGCCGATGGGGCTAAGGGAGGAGGGACGAAGGCGAGGACGATACCAACGAGCGCGACTAGGCGACGACCACCAGATTTAGTAGGATCTGCATGGACCCGACCAAATCTGGCCACGGAGGAACGACGACGATGACTAATCAATAGCAGCGGTGATAGAGTTAACGAAGACAAAGCAGGGCCACAACGGACGGGAATGACAATTCAAGCAAGACGAGCGTGGACGTGGTGGCATATCAATGAACTGACCAATCTTCAGTGGCAAATAAAGAATTCTCTCTTTATTTTGTTTCTCGCGTACTATTAGAGCTTGTGCTTGTTTATTGCCGTGCTGCTGTATAATGTTATTGTGTTTATTCCCAGTTTTTTCGTAGCTATTGCAGATTTGTAGTGTGGCAAGTTTTCTTCCTCTTTTTTTTATTGAGATGGTGTATGGACCAGAAATTTTTTGCGATTACTGTCGTTCCTAGGGGAGAACAAGTTCACGAATGTTCTTGGGATCCTTTTGCGAACCGCATTGTTTTTGTTCCTCAAGTTCTTTTTTTGTTTCAATATTTGTTGTTAATTTTGGGTATGACTTAATAACATCTTTTGCTATGCCATATCGAATTTTGGTTATGACTTGGTAAACATGTTGTGCTGTGTTATAGCGACAGTTCTTGGTGACTCGGATTGTAGCATTACGGATAGAGAAAATGTTACAATTGGATACTATCTAGTATGAAATCGATAAGAGAAAGCATAAAATTAATGAAGAATAATCAAGAATACGATATAGAGATTTAATATAAAAAAACATTTTCGGGTGAAAAATCACGAACGCATAATCGGCGTAATCACTATACGAGGAGAAGTTGCATAACGTTCTTAGCGTATATGTGTTTCTACACCTCTACCAGACAAGCTACAGAGGATATAAATAACCTTGAGAACAAGAGTCCTAGACGAGGTAAGGAATAGAGTCCTAATTGGCAACAAATTAGAGACCTACTCGGAAACTGAAATAGTAACCTCAAAACTGGGAACAGCACCCCACTCAGAAAGTTTCAAAAAATAAAGGTGAAGAGTTGTGGTTGAAAAATGCCTCAAGTAGCCACATATGATTCCAATCGGTACATGCACTTTAGAGCATCATGTCTGATGCAGGTTAGTGTAGAGTCAATCATGGACATGAAGATGATCCTAATCATAACCTCCGATCAGTTCGTATTACTTCCCGATTGAACTCTTGGAGTGGTCGAAAAGACTAGTAGTGGTCAGACCCGACCAAATATAGATTGTAAAATACAACAATATCTTGAGCCACATTCCTCCTATAGCAAAAAAAAATCGAAGAACTTTTCAATGAAATAGTAGAATATCTTTTGTGCATCAAACGTTCGAAAGAACTAACGAGTAATATTGATCAAGTCTGAGCAAATATCAAAGTTAGTAGTAGGAATTAACTTTGTCGTCATATCAGCTGGATTCTCATGAGTACTAATCTTGCAAACTTTAATATCACCTTGTGTAATAACTCATCGGATGAACTGATATTTAACTTCAATGTTCGTTTTCTCTTATGGAATATTTGGTCTTTTGTAAGACAAATAACACTTTGATTGTCGGAGAAAACGTTAGTGCAAGATGTACTAGTACAAAACTCAGTGTAGAGACCTCATAGCCAAACAGTTTCTTTACAACCTTCTGAAATAGCTATCTAATAGGCTTGAATGGTCGAGAGAGAAACAATAGCTTGCAGACTGGCTTTCTAACTCACGGCACAACCTCCGACCGTGAAAACATAACCGGTAAGAGATCTTGCTTATCTAGATCTCCTGTGAAGTCTGAATAAACATATCTGACCTGCCCATCACTAGTCTATCCAAAATGCAAACAAGCATCAAAAGTGCCCCTTAAATACCTAAAGATCTAGTGAACAACTCTCCAGTGGTTTTTGCCAGGATTGGTTATATATCTGCTGACAACACACAAAGAATGAGATAGATCAGGGTTAGAGCTAACCATCATGTACATCAGTAATCCAACTACACTTGCATATGGAACACTTGACATGTATTTGACTTCTTCAATTGTTTGCAGACTTAATGCTGAAGAGAACTTAAAATGTGTGACTAGCGGTGTACTAATCGGTTTGGCCTTATGCATATTGAAGCGACGAAGAACTTTTTCAATATATTCTTTGACTTAGGTATAGTTTCCTAAATTGTCGGTATATAATGATTTCCATACCAAGAATCTTCTTTGCTACATCGAGATCTTTCATCTCAAATTCACTGCTTAATTGTATTTTCAGCTTTGAAATTTCATACTTATCTTTTGCTGTGATCAATATATCATCAATATATAAGAGCACATAGATAGCTGAACCGTTGATGGTCTTCAAGTAAACACAGGTGTCATAGTTAGATCTCTTAAACCCTAGAGAGATCATAAAGGAGTCAAATCTCTTGCACCACTGTCTGGGCGATTGTTTCAACCCATAAAGAGACTTATTTAACTTGGAAGCAAAAAACCTCCTTTCCCGAAAAGATAAAATCTCCCAACTGCTCCATATAAATGTCTTCTTTCAATTCTCCACGTAAGAACATGGTCTTAATATTTAGTTGCTCAAGCTCAAAATCATGCATAGCCACAACGTTGAGTAGAGTACGAATGGAACTATGTCTTATTACAGGAGAAAAGATATCAGTGATGTGCCTTTCTTCTTCTTGCAAATCCACTCACATTGTATGTGTTTCTTTTCAATCGAGAGCTCGACTAGCTCCCAAGTAGAGTTCTTCTTGAGAGATTCTATTTCCTCATGCATGGCAGATATCTACCTCTCTGACTCATCAGAACAAATAGCTTTTGAATAAATTAAAGGCTCATCAGTCCCTTCAATGTCTTCTGTCATGTTTAAAAATAAAGCCACAATATTTGCTTCTTCAATTAACCTCCTTGGAGGCTAAATAGTCCTCCTTACCGGATCAGCTGCAATGGATTGTTGGTTCTGACTAATTTCTGTTGGATGTTTACTAGTTGGAACTTGAACAAGGACTCAATGTGAATTTTCTTTGTTGATATTTGGTGAGAATCCAAAATCAATAATGTGCTCTACCTACACATTGATCTTCTGCTGCTTCTCAGAAGCAACACATGTTGTATTCTCTTTCATCATAGCAAACTCATCAAATATAACACGTTTGGTAACGACCACCTTTCTAGATTTAGGATTCTACAATTTGTAACCTTTCACAACAGATTTATAGTTTAGAAAGATGCACTTAATAACTCTTGGCTCCAATTTTCTATTATTGTCATGGGCATAAGCAGGATAGTAAAAACTCATCAAATTCAAATAGCCAGTGGGAGAACCCAACCACTCCTCAATCAGAGTTTTTCTATCTATGGCAATATTTGATGATCGGTTGATCAAATGACTTACAGTAGAAGTGGCTTAAGCCCAAAAACTCCTTGATAGACCTAATGTCGATAACATATAGCATGCCTTTTCTATGATGGTTCTATTCATATGCTTGACCACACCATTTTGTTGTGGTGTACCCAGAATAGTATAGTGTCACACAATGCCTTTCGATCGGCACAATGCTTCAAATTCTCCCAAGCAAAACTCTAAGCCATTATCTGTTTGGAGTTTCTTGACATGCTTGTTGGTTTGTTTTTCTATCATAATCTTTTGCTCTTTGAATATCTTGAATACATCTGACTTATGGTTGATGAAGGATACCCAAACTCTTCTTGAGTAGTCATTAATAATGGTCAGCATGTAGTTTATGCCTCCAAGAGATGGAATGCGGGATTCTTCCTACAGATCGAAGTGAACATAATCCATAATACTTTTTTGAAGAATGAGTAATAGTGCTGAAACTTACCCTCTTCTACTTGCCAAAGACACAATGTTCATAAAATTTCAACTGGTCGACGCCCGATCATCAAGCAAGCTTCTTTTGCACAACTCCTTCATGCCAGCTTCGCTCATGTGTCCTAGATGCATGTGCCATAAATAAGTCCAATTGGTATAAAACAATTTGGTTAAAGAAACAATAGTGATTCCGACCAGAGTAGTCCCTTGAAGATGATATAAGTTTGATGCCTTCATATCGCCTTTTGACGAGGATTGAGTAAATCTCTGAATATGGCTTTAATATATAATTAAGGCCAAGAGATCTCCATGGTTGTAAATCTTTAGAGGTTGCTCCCTAAGTACCTTGGTCAGAGAAATACTATGCATGTTGCCCAATCAGATGACTTCTGAGAAAGTCTATGAACTAGTCCTTGGACCCAATTCCAGAATATCCCTTTCGTGCGATGGGTGGAACACGTGTTTTATCCATTCCAAACAGCACGATACTTCGGCCACAAGTCTCTAACAATAACTACCATACGGTTATTACCCATGTTCGTCTCCCACTAATAACATCCGATGATTGTATATTCTCTCTCTAACAATAACTGCCTCCTCAACCAAACGCGTTGATTTCATAAGGTGTCTTCCTCAGTAGAAAGTCAAGCGCCTTTTCATTGGTATTTAATGTGGGATATGAGAAGGACGAAAATATGGACAATTGATCTCGAAGCAACACAATACAATTTACTCACAATTGATCAGTCTTATTCAATTCGATATAATTAGGTCTAGTCTCTTGCCTTGTTGAAGCAGGGGCGGATCTACCGTGATTCATGGGTATTCAGTTGAATACCCAAAATTTTTAGACAAAAAACCAGTATATACAAGATATATTGCATATATATACACTTAGTCGGGCCGAATTCTTTATTTTCGAAGTAACTCTCCCCGTCAGCCCGTCTCCCGCAGGCCCGCACGCAAATGGGCTCCACACGCAAATCACCCGCATCGCAGCGCTCGGCCATTCCCCCCACACTCGCAGCTCTGGCCCGCATCACAGCGCTTGAGCTCCTCCACTCGAATAAATCGGCAGCAGAGACAGTGGCGACCTCGTCACCTCCACACACAAATCGGTAGCTCTACCTCCATCCACACCTCGCCGTCTCCCCTTTGGGGGCGACTATAAAAGTATAGGGAGGTCGCCGCCGCCTCAGACCCCCTCTCCGTCCGCCACTACTCCGCTCCCCGACCCCGAGAGGTCGCTAGGGTTCCTGACCTTGCTGCCGATTTTTTCGAGAGGAGAGATTTGAAGAGGCGGCACCATGGTCGTGTACCAGGATCTGCTTACTGGTGCGCGCTTTCACTCCCGTTATTTTTCTATGATTTTTTTGGGGGTTTTCGGGTCGTTTTTAGTTGGGTTTTGAGTTGGGGAGTAGGAATTTGGAGGAGCCATGGTTAGATATGATCGCTCATGTGTTCCAAGAGTTAAACCGAGTCATTTTTGCTAGTTTTTGGTTGCCGATCCGGAATTACTAAGAAAAAACTTGTGATTTGTTCGCTTGATTGAGCTCAAATCGTCAGATCTGCGTCTGGGTTCGAATTTGAACTTGATTTATGGCGTCGATGATTATCTCTGTGGATATATGTTGTGATGGATCTGACCGAATCTGTTGTGTTTGATGTGTTGCAGGCGATGAGCTCCTTTCGGATTTGTTCCCGTATAGGGAGCTCGAGAACGGCATGCTCTGGGAAGTCGATGGCAACTCGGCAAGGTGCATGCGTTCATCTGGATAGGCGAAATGACGAATTCGCCAGTGCTATACTGCTAACTACTTAGTTGTTCTGTGCTGTGCTTGATTAGATTAGTGTAGTATTATGTGGACTTCAGTTAATCGGGACCTATTGGTTAGTTAAATACCCGATCTGGATTGGTCGATTGGACATCCGTTTTGTGTTAACTTGGGTTGTTGACTGTTTTAATTGCTTAGTGTGGCTTATTTGTGCATAGTTTGCTTAGTTATGATTTGTCAAATCATTCAGGATAGATTGAAAGTGCTTGTTTCTACTTATGCATATATTGGATTACTGTCAGGCACCGTCTTAAGTCTTATGTACATATTGAATCTGTCATGGGTAAACGAACCTCACCTTACATGATCCATGTGTTGTTCTGTATGCTAGAATCCTAGAATTAGTTTTTTCCATTGCATAACATTATGCCAAGGAATATGAAGTGCTCTGTATGCTAGAATTAGTTGTTTATAAGTGCCAAGGAATATGAAGTGCATGCAATCACTAAAGAAGTAACAAACGCAAACTTTGAAACTTCGAATACCCATTCTAAAATTCCTGGATCCGCCACCGTGTTGAAGGCACCTCTGTAACCAGTTCATAGTAATAAAGAGTATCCCTATTCTCTCCAAGGATTTAGCCATTTTTTCTTACATTATTTTGTACGATCGATGACTCAATCATCGACACCTTTCATCATAACGAGAGCACCTTTAGAGACCTTCATCACTCTATTTTCACCTGAAAACTTGCACTTTCTGACATCAAGAGTACTTAATGAGGTAAGGCTCCTTTTTAAACTTGGCATATGTCAGACTTCTGATAGTGTTCTAATTGTTCCATCAAACATCTTTATTTGGACAAAACCAACGACTACAATCTTGCATGGAGTATTGTCTCCCATCAACATGGATTCACTCAGGGGCACTTTATAGTTAACGAACCAATCACGGTTTAAACTCATGTGAAAAGTGCAGGTTGAATTCACCGGCGAAGGCAACAAGGACATCTTCTTCAGAACCTTTCTTAGTAACAATGATGGCTTTGATTTCTTTATCTTATTGATCTTTTTTAGGACTGTAGTTCCTTTTCTCCTTCTAGTGTTTCCAGCATTTGGATATGTTGTTGCCACTTTTCTATAACGGCACGACTTCTTGTTCTTTGACTTAGAACAGCCTCAAAGTTTACTCCTGCTCCTGAAATCCCTAGTTGGAGATCTCTCAGTTTGTCTTTCAAAAAAAATAAAAAATTTTGTATGCGAACTCGAGCTTTCACTCAACACTATAGTTTTCAGCTTTTCCTTTACATATAGAGCATCATAAACCTCTTTGACGGTGAGAGTGTCCCGACTATAAATAACTATGTTTCTGAACGTAGAAAATGAACTAGACAATGAGCAGAGTAGAATAAGATCTAAATCTCTATCTTCATATTTGACCTTTATTGCTTCAAAATCAGCGACGATATCTTTAAAAGCGGTCAAGTGATTCGACACAAATACACATTCTGCCAATTTGAGCAATAAAATCTTCTTCTTCACAAGCATCTTGCTGGTCAAATCCTTAGTCATTCAGATCTAGTTTAGCTTTAGCAATAACATAGCAATGGTAGTCTCCTTTGTGACCTTTTGAAGAATATTGTTAGATAAATGAATATCTGAGAGAGCCTTACGATCTCTTCTTTGCTTCTATTCGGCAGACCATGCAGTGGACATCTTTTTGATTCCTAATAACGTATCATCCCAATCGAGCTGTGCTAGAATAGCTCGCATCTTGACTACCACAAGGAAAATCTTGTGTCACGAGGAATTGGAAGATTATACTTCATTATCGTCATGTCGAGAGTACCCTAGATTGATTTGGGCATAGAACGTGGCTCTGATACCAACTGTTAGAATCAAATATCTCATGTTATGAAATCGACAAGACAAAGCATAAAACCAATGAAGAACAATCAAGAACACGATATAGAGATTTTATGTAGAAAACTCTTTTGGGTGAAAAACTACGGACGCACTATCGGCGTAATCACTATATAAGGAGGAATTATAAAATACTCTTGGTGTATGTGGGTTTCTACATCTCTACCAAGCAGCTTACGGAGAATATAAATAGCTTTGTTAACACAAGTCCTAGATGAGGCAAGGAACATAGTCTTAGTCGGTAATGAAATAGAGATCTGCTCAAAAACTGGAACAATAACATTCTCGAAGATGGGAACAGCACCCCACTCGGAGAGTCTGGAAAGATAATAGTGAAGAGTTGTACTCGAAAAACGCCTTGACTAACTATGTCTAACTCCAGTTGACGCACGCACCTTAGAGCATCACGTCTGATGCAAGTCACTGACATGAAGATGATCCTAATCATAACCTCCGATTAGTTTGCACTGTTTTCTAATTGAATTTTTCAAGTGATCAGAAAGACTAACGCAAAAAAACAGCAAATACAATAGAAAGCATTAGGAAGCTCAAGTCGAATAAACGCCCCTATTAATCGTCAAACCACATGGTCAAGATTAAGAGAATGTGCGTTTGGTCCGCCCTTTGGCTTGTCTGTTTTCCCCTAAAGAAATCAGCATGTGAAAAAAAAAAGAAGTTAGAGGAACGCCAGCCATGAGCCCACGACGGCTGCCGCAGGCTGGAGCCGGGCAGATGGAGGGAGAGAGAGGTCGCAGCACCTGTATTGACGTGAGACAGAGCACAATTCACGTTTCAAGTTCGCTCGGTCCAAGCATCGACACCATGTGGGAGAAGATTTTAGCACACTTGTTTGGCACTTGAGGACTTTGAGGACTACGGACTGACCAAACTCCAAATTTCGATTTCGTACCCGTACGTTTTGGACTTGGAAGCCATTAGTAGCAGCAGTAGTAGATGCCAATTAACCAATCGCCTCCTCATCAGTCCTCACGACGCCACTCGAGAGTCGAGATGAAGCAGAGCTTTAACAAGGAAACGACAGAGTAGCACGTTGAATGATTGAGATATGGAAGTGTGACTATCTGCCATGAAGGCGGCTTTCGACCTGGGCTAGTCCCGTCTAACGTTTTCTCGCTGGCCTCGCTCTCGTAAAAGAAGAAGAAGATCGATGATGACGATCTGTTATTGCCGCCGTTGAATTCACGACCTCAACGTAAATTGTCTGCATCAAACATACGTTAGATCAGAGCAACAAAACGCCAGGAGAGCGCCTGCCTCATCAATCTACGCGCAATCCTTCTGGCCCGGGAGTTTTATCGGAGCCGGGCACGCGAGGCCCCCGCGGTACAGCAGCTCGGCCATGACACCGTAAGCGTGCTGCGTCAGGTGGACACCATCCCAGCTGACACGCCTGCGCGGGTCCGCGCACACCGTCGTCCCCGGGGCGCCGCACATCCTTCGGACGTCGAAGTTGTACGTGCCGCCGCCCGCGCCGCAGCACGCCCTCCGCACGGCCGCCCCGCCGTCGAAGCCGAACGCGCGCGCCCCGCGGAGGATCTTGACGTAGGCGGCGAAGTAGTCGGCGTACGCGACCGTCGCGCGCGGGTACGACCGCTGCAGCTCCCTGATGGCAAGCTGCAGCCACGCGTTGTGCAGCCGCGCGAAGAGGTTGAGGGCGATGAAGCAGCCGCTGCCGTCGTACGCCGCAGAGCCTGTCACGTTCGCCGCGCTCAGGTAGCTTGGAACGCACCCGAGGGGGAAGTTGCCGGGGATGACCACCCGGACAGCACCCATCTCAAGCACCACCTGTGACGAGTACCAAAATTAGATACTTTCTGTAGTTTCGGATGTGAAAAGCGTTCGAAGATTTGAGTCGCACACATCCATTACTAATGCCCTGTTTGGATCCCATGGTCTAAAATTTAGTTGTCTAAAGTTTTAGACTAAACTTTAGTTGGCTAAATTTTAGCCACTAAACTTTAGTTGAAGGTTCTGTTTGGATCCTGTACTAATGGATAGGACTAAAGTTTCAAAAAGATTATACTATCTCTCCTCGTTTTGTGCGTCAGCCATTAAATAGGAGGTGAGAGACCAACATGCATAGGTAAACACGTCTTTGTGCCTAAGAATCCAAAACTTTAGACCACTTTAGTTTACTTTGGTGGACTAATAGTCTAAAGTGTTTTTTAAGGGTTAGCTAAAGTTATCTAACTTTAGACCACCTGTTTGGAGACTTTAGATCTAAAATTTAGTGACTAAACTTTAGATGGAGGGATCCAAACAGAGCCTAAGCAACTCAGACTAATTAACTTTATATACCTTGGCTGCGTTTACTATGGATTGCACGACTTCAGGTACAAGTGCCAGAGCATGTGCTATGCTTTCTGTCATACGGGTGACGTTGGTGAGGTCATATCCACCTTCCGTTGGCCAGGTCTGTAGGAAGGCGTAGTTGTAGTCGTTGCCTCCAATCTCCCCCAACATAACAAGTGAACTCGCTAGTTTTTCGCGGATGTCTATGGCACAGGACACATATAAGAAACAAGAATCGGTGAATCGGTTAGATCAAAATGTTTGCATGATCTTATTGTTTAGAGATGACCGATCAGTCAACAAGAAGGTAAAGGTAAGTAACCTTGAGGGGAGTTCGTGGTGGAGCTCATGAAATCTTTGAACCATCTGAGCTGGATGTCAAGGGAGCTGTTGGTGTGAGCAATGTTGATTCCTGTAGTGGCGAGGGCTGACATATTGAGGGCGGTGGCCCCTGCGACTGCAAAGTTGACGCCGTGCGTGAAATCCGCACTCTTGTCAAGGTATGGGTTGAGCAGAGGGAGACCAAGATCCTTAGCTGCAATCGATTGATCATTCGTTTAATTGAAAGACACAAATGCTAATGGTTACACAAAACGAGGAGTTATATGCATATCGCACACAGCATGCATGGCATACGTACGTACCGAGAAAATCGATCATGAGGTAGCCGTCGGAGCAACGTCCGGCAGGGTGGCCGATGATGATGCCATAGGGAAGTTTTGTGGCGTACTGCAGCAACCCGGTGGCGCCTTGTAACGCCCCCGTTTCCAGGGGCGCGTACGGACACGGTATTCCACAACTATTCACACATGAACAGTTCTGGAACGTCGCGCAAGAGTATACCATTGCATGCTTACAACCAAAGTCCAGCATATATTTGACATAAGGATTAACATCCAGTTTTCCACAGCGGGGCGTGCAAGCCCAAAGTATATTTACATTACAAAAGATTTCCAGAATCCGCTTGAGCGCGGCGAAGACCTAAAGCCAAGGGTTCTCGTCGAAGAAGAGACCCTCCGGGACTTCCTCAACGGGGGATCTTCACCTTCGTCTTGATCCTCTAAAGATTAGATTAAGCAAGCCGTGAGTCAAACAACCGGCTCAGCAAATCCCAAAGGGATCCTAACTTACTACATGCACGGAAAGTCAAGGAAGGTAGTATATTTGGTTTATTACATTTGGTGGATGCAGTTTTATTTGCAAACATTTTACAAAACGGGCCCAAAACTACTTCTTAAGATCTCAGGGGTTTTTCATGAAGAGTTCATTAACCAACCTAATCAAGTTAAAACCATTTACTAAACTACTTAAGCTTTGCGGCTGGAATCACCCAAGTGACACAGCTCCAATAACCGGGAGCACGGCGTATTCGAATACCATTTATTTGACTCTGCAGAGTTTGCTTAGCTTTACCCACACGATCCCTTAACTCCCGCTAAAGAGTTAAGAAAGTCAGGTCGTTTCACTGCTCAACGCTTTATATAGGCTCTACCCGGTAGAATTCACTCGGGTCTGGCTCGCACACACACATACACACCCACACAAGAGAAGACGGTGCCGCTTCGAGTGAACTCTACCGTTGTTAGGCACCCGCAACACGGCTTGCCTAACCTCCCTGCTAAACCTCCTGTAGAGTTTCAATCGAGTTGAGCAGCTACTAGACAAGTGTTGACAAGTCAACTCCTGTGGTTGAGCGATCACTGTGACATTTGCTCAGCGTAAGGGTTTCAGTCCTTATATTTTCACATAGTCCGTAACCTCGCCAGGCCCGCGACCCAACCTAAGGTAAGCGATGGGCGTAGACCGTCTCGCGGTTTCCCACTCACCCTTACCCTACTCCAAACCTAAGATAAGCGGTGGGCGTAGACCGTCTCGCGGTTTCCCACTCACCCTTACCCTACCTTGTGCATGCCGGCACTCTCCGCTCTAAGATACGGTGTCCCATACCACCCTACCTTAGAGTCGGGTTTTTCAAATTCTATTGGCCCACAACCACAACCTTATTAGTGTAACACTTTGCATGATAATAATAATCTACAGTTATCTAGATTAACAGATAATTATTTCTAGGGTTACAAAGGCGTGGCTACAAGTTTAACAGGGCATTTATCAGTGGTAGGTTTAACTACTTCACATGTCATTCTAACATTTTATTTTATTTTCGAACTAACATTTCACAACTAGCATAATGCAAATAGCATAACTAACATAATTAAATAACATGGGTTGCAACATGGTCAAAGGATTTGGGACTTGCCGTCAATCCGGATGATCTCAGCTAGCTCGAACGTAGAAGCACCGGGGTCCTGAGTCTGCACATGGTCTTCCTGGATCTCCGACACTAGCGCAAACAATTAAAATAAGTAAGCCCGGCTTGCAACTAATCAAGCGAGGAAAAATAAACTAATTAAAAAGGAATAAATTGCATAAATCTCCGAATGAGGAATTTTAGGAATTTATTTGGGATGATTTTGTGGGAAAGGAGGCCAAAAATGGGTCCAGAATAATATTTGGAGAAAAGTGGTGAAATTTGGGAGTTTTTGGGATTTTCTGTGATTTTCTAGGATTTATTTGGATTTTTCTGATTTCTGAAAATTGATAAATCACTGGAAAATCTAGTAAACAGTACTAGGCCGGCCCAAAGCCACAGCGCAGCCAGATATGCAGCCGCGCGCGGCGAACGGCGCGCGCGCGCCGCGAAGCGACGCTGCGCCGCAGCGCGCGCAGCGCGCCGCGACGGAACGGCGGTCGAAGCGACCACGCCGCGCGCGCCCACGCAGTTTGGATGCGCGACGCGTGGAGCTCGCGGACGGGGGAGATGGCGAGGAAGGCGAGCGGATGGAGCGGCGCGGCGATCGAACGGTCGAGCAGGACGGCAACGATCGATGCGGCAAACCGAGATGAGACGGCGGCGATGCGGTGGGAGATCCGGCGAGGAGAGGCGGAGAGTTTATGAAGATCGGACGGTCGAGGAGGGACAGTCATCCGACGCTCCGAGTTAGACGGCAACGGGAAGATGGACGGCTGGGGGGGCGGCCACGTCGTCGTCGTCTACCTCCAGCCGCGCGTGCGCAGCAAAGGGATGGGGACGGCGGCGCCTTCGCTCTCCGGTGGCCGCAGTGGCTCCCGACGGCAACGGAGGACACCACCGTGTCGAGCTTGACGTGGGGAGTCCATTTTGGGGCTTGGGAGGAGAAGGAGATCAATGGAGGGAGCGGGAGGCAAAAGTGGGTAGTTCGGGTTTGCGGTGGTGAGGGAGGTCACCGGCGGTGAGAAGGCCAAATCGGGGGCGGTTACACCATCTGGGGAGTTGGGAGCTCACAATGACGATGGCGGTGGGAGCTGGGAAGCTTCGGAGAGGTCTGGCCACGGTGAGGGTGATTCGGCCGGCGAGGTCCTTCGGTGCTGGGACTCCTCGAGTGAAGACCTGGCCAGGCAAAGACACCAATGTGATTAGGAGGTAGTAGGGATGCTTCCAGCGAAAGAAATCGAGCAATGGTGGGGAGGAGAGGGGGATTGCTTTGTGGGGGTCGTCGGCACAGGGGAGGACGACGGCGAAGCTCCGGGCAATGGGACTTCAATCGGCTGCTCTGGGGTGTTCTTTGGAGTGGTGGGAGGAGGTAGGAGGTGGTGGGGGTACTCGGGGAGCAAAGAAACGAGAGGAAGCCGAGAGGGGGGGACAGGAGGGGACGGGGCCGTCGAGGGCGCGAGTGCACATGGAAGGGGCGGGGTGGCGACGGCTCGCACGATCGGGCGACGCGACGGAGCTTGGTGGCTGCGGGCGTGGCGGAGACGTGCTCCCGCGCGGCAGAGGAGGCAAGAGGCGGCTGGCAAGTGGGGTCGGCACAGGAGAGCGGCGACGTGGCACGAGGACGGCCACTCCTCCGGACCGAGATTGCCGGGGCGGCGCTGGCGCGAGGAGGGGTCCCCGGCGCGCGAGACAAGCGCGCGCGCGGCGCCGGGCGGCGTGGCGCGGCGCGGCGCGCGCGCAGCGTCTTGCGGGCGCGGCGGGAGAAGGAACGGAGAGCGCCGGGGCGAGGGGAGAGGCGGAAGGGGAGGCGGCGCCAGCAAGAGGCGCGGGCGCGGGGCGCGCGAGAGAAGAGAAGGCGGAGAGGGAGGCGGGGCGTCAACGGAGTGGAGAAAACGGAACAGCCGAGAAAGGAAAACGCATTCCGGCGGAACTTTCCCGAAAAGGAAAGTTTTCAAAATTCACTCAAAAAATACAGCAAAAATTTGGAAACTTTTATTTTGAATTTTTGCAGGGCTTTTCACGCCTTGTTGGAGGAGATTTCCCGTGTCCGATATCGAGTCCCCAAAGTTGTAGACGGCTGTGATGCCGTCCACCGTCGCCGCCGTGGACACTGGAGACGGTGAGGTTGGAGGAAGCGCTCCGGAGCAGGAGCCAGCGAGGAGGAACGCCACGAGGCGGCCTCCTAGAACCAGAGCCATGGCCACCGTTCCCATAGGCAAAAACCAACAAGTACTACAACTAAAAAGCCTTAAAGAGACATTTTATTTATACGTTAGAAACGTGTTATGTCATTTCTAGAAGGTTGTTGAGTTATTTTTTTTGAAAACGTCTTAAGAACGTCTTTCCATAAATCATGTTAAAGACGATAGAAAGTATCTAAGGAGCGTCTTCTCATAGACCGTATTAAAGACCGTAAAGACAAAGACCGTAAAGACACACTGGTAATGAAAGACACCCAAAAAAACGTCTCAAAAAACGTCTTTACATGCTACATGGTTCTTAACGTAAAGACACTAAAAAAATGTCTAAAGAAAAACATTTTTATGAAACCATTTTGTTGTGGTAGCAAGCATCTTCTACTTTTATTACTCTTGATGCGGAGATATGTCCATTTATTTCGTAGCATAACTCATTCTCCCGCAAAAGAAACATACGAGATGTGGTGCCGAATTATATATGGGAACTGCTGCTCTATTAATGTTCGGATGCTGTTTTGGGTGTGGGCATGAGATGCCCCCGATACCTGACAATGTAACCGAGCAGGGGAGGAGACCATCTTGGATCGATGCACCGGTGTTGTTTCCACGGAATTATATAGCGGCGCGGCGCCTGATCAGGTGTTGCCGGCTGGTTTGCTACCACGGGGGGCTCAGGCGAATCGCTGCGAGGTGGTCAGGAGGTGAGCGCGACGCGGCCAGTGCTGCACGGGCTTACCTCGTGGACTCGTGGTGGAGGCCAGGTAGACGGCTGATAGCCCAGCAGTCGTCTGTGGACGCAACCCGCCAGGGTTGGATGACGAGCCGGCCCAGCAGTAGTGGAGAGGTACGGCAAGTGTACGATTAATCTATTTTTTATTCGAAATTACAGAAATATACTTATGCAAAAATTTTTATAACAATAGGCTCCAGTCGCCCCTCCATTGGGCAACTGGACCTAATCGCCCAACCGGGAGGACACGTCGGCAGTTTGATAACGATTGGACGAGTTATTGCTGTCGCCCGGGCGTTGGACGACTGGCATGCAGTCGCCGCACGGTTGGGCGATAGCTTTCCAATCGCCCAACATTCGGGCGACAGGGGGTTAAAAGCAGCGGCGCGCTCGGCCACGGCCGCCTCTGCATTTGCATCCGATCGATCGGCGACGCGAGGACGAGCAGAAAGAAGAGAAGAGGAGAGAAGAGGAGGAAGGAGGGGAAGAAGAGAAGGAGGGGGAGAAGAGGAAAGCGCCAGATCTTCAGGTTCACGTATTTTTTTCGAATTTTTTCTTATTATATTACATTTGTAGTATATTTGTATGAAATGTTCGTGATAGACAAAAATTGTAGGTGTAGAAAATTTAGTACGGAAACTTTAGTATAGAAATTTTTAGTATAGGAATTTTAGTTTAATTTTTAGTATAGAAAATTTTAGTATAGGAATTTTAGTATATAAATTTTAGTACAATTTTTAGTATAGAAATTTTAGTATAGAAAATTTTAGTATAGAAATTTTTGGTATAGAAATTTTAGTATAGGAAATTTTAGTATAGAAATTAGAAAATTTGTAGTATACATTTTTTAGTATATAATGTTTTGTATAGAAAATTTGTAGTATACAATTTTGTAATATAGAAAATTTAGTTAACGTAATTTTGTATGAAATGTTAGTTGTAGTAAAAATTGTAGATGGAGTAAATTTAGTATGGAAATTTTAATACAATTTTTAGTATAGAAATTTTTGTATAGAAAATTTGTAATATACATTTGTTAGTATGGAACATTTTTAGTACAGAGATTTTAGTACAATTTTTAGTATAGAAATTTTTTGTATAGAAAGCAACCGTAGGTGTAGATCTAGCTAGAAAAAGTTAAATATTTGTTATACTAAATTTATTAAATATGCAGTTTTACAAAATTAACAACATGCGTATGAAATCTGCATGTAGGTATGGCCTGGCAGTATCCCCTGTTGGACGAGCATGTGGACCGCGTGCATCGCGTTTCCCGTCGTGTGCCGCCACCGGGGAGCGCGGACGAGCCGGCTGAGTTAGGAGTGGTCCGGACACGCACACCTTGCGTGGCCCGGAGACTCGACCCCCGTTGGACAGCCAAGTTTGCACTACACCAGCGTTTTAGTGTTGCCGTAAGAACGTTCCGTGCTAACCTTCACTTTGTTTGCATGCTGCGGAATGCCGAGCTACTCCCTCTTGTCCGGATGGTGCAGGCCACGGAGGAGGATGGAGCCGCCTTGGCCGCGGGCGGGGACGAGGCGGCCGTGGAGCGATCACGACGCTTCCCGTTCGACCGTTCCCTGCTGACGGCTTTGGTGAACCGTTGGCGGTCCGAGACGCACACTTTTCACCTCCTATTCAGGGAGATGACGCCGACCCTGCAAGATGTGTCCCTGCTTCTTGGCCTTCCGATCGCGGCTTCTATAAGTCACTTCTATCAGTTATTACTTTGCGTTTTCACATGTTATAACATATTTTATATTTTATTATGCCATAATTCTATAAGTTGCATGGCAATCTAAATGTTATAGTATCTTTCGTTACACCATCTTTCTTACGTAGTAGAGTTGCTAGCGTCCGAACGTCTGATCTGGGCGTTAGCATCGTACGGTCGTTTGCATCATTTTCTAACCATGTATACAACATTTCAATTTCATGTATGCAACAAAATAATAAAAATCTCAATATTGCATGTATGAAATGAAAATATTGTATACATCAAATCGAAGAAATGGAGGCTTCAAGAAGTGGTGAGCACGCACCTTTTTCCTAACTTGTGACTTGTGAGAGGGGGGCCGGTGTCGTGACGCAAAGGAAGTCGGTCGGTGGGCGGCGGCTTGAGTAAGAGGAAGTCGGGAGTGGGCAGTCGGCAAGGTGGTGCCAAAATTAGATGCTTTTGAAGCTTTGGATGTGAAAACGTTTGAATATTGAAACGTGCATAGAAATCAAGTAACTCAGTCGGCCTAACGTACGTGTGTGTTTATATATACCATAGCTGCATTTGCGATGGATTGCACTACTTCAGGTACAAGTGCGAGAGTCCATGTTGCGCTTTCTATCATACGAGTGACGTTCTTGAGGTCAGATCCACCACCGTCCTTCAGCCAGGTCTGTAGGTAGGCGTGGTTGTAGTCATTTCCACCGATCTCCCCCAACATAACCAGCGAACTCGCTAGGTTTTCACGGATCTCTATGATACAAGGCACATATAAATTAAATAAAACAAGAGTTCATGAGTCGGTCAATTGAAATGTTTACGTGAGCTTATTTCTTAGAGTTGATTGCTAAACTTAGAAGGTGAAAGTTAGGAACCTTGAGGGGAGTTCGCAGTGGAGCTCATGTATTCCTTGAACCATCCGAGTTGGACGTCAAGGGAACTGTTGGTGTGGGCCTGTGGAGGATGGTGATCCCCTGCTTGGCGAGGGCCAACGTGCTGAGGGCGGTGGCTCCCGCGACAGCAAAGTTGACGCCGTGCGTGAAATCCGCGCTCATGTCAAGGTACGGGCTGAGCAGAGGGAGGCCAAGATCCTTAGCTGTACGAACGATCGGTCGATCACTCGTTTAAAGACACGAATGCTAATAGTTACGCAAAGGACTTACATGTATACATCAGACAGCATATGCTCTCATCATTTCTTCTGAAACAAATTGATTTAACGTACTAACGTACCGAGAAAATCGATCATGAGATAGCCGTCGGAGCAACGTCCAGTGGGGTGGCCGATGGTGATGCCATAGGGAGGTTTTGCGGTGTGCTGCAGCAGCCCGGTAGGCGGTGGCGCCTTGTCGGAGGAGATTTCCCGTGTCGGATATCGAGTCCCCAAAGTTGTAGATGGCTGTAATGCCGTCCACCGTCGCTGCCGTGGGCACTGGCGACGCCAACGTTGAGGTGGGAGGCAGGAGCCGGCCAAGAGGAACGCCGCCAGTAGGCGTCCTAGTACAAGAGCCATAGCCAACGGTTACCAACGAAAAAATATATAAGTACGTTCTAGGCTTCTATGTTAGGAGATATGGTAAATCATTCTACGCGAAAGAAACCTACGAGATCCATATGCCGAATATCTGACCAAAAACCCATGGCACCCGGCGTCACCCATATCACCGCCGCTCGTTGGTCTTCGTGATTCGTTTACCAGGCCACGGCGCGTCTGTCGCGCCGTCTACTCTATCGCGCTAACGGTTAAAGGTTATGCTCCACTAAAACATGAATGGGCTTGCTAATGGATCAACAAGTTAGGCCAGCGATTCTTTGTTCATACCTAACCTGCTGACTCCATTGCTGATATGAATATCGAGAGAGAGAGAGAGAGAGAGAACAATTGGCACTAACTTCCCTTCATTGATGCACCGGCAATCATATACACTGCTGTCTAGGAAGGATGTGAGTATTATTTTGTTAAAAAAGTACTCAGATTTTCAACCATCGGATTTGGATCCAATGGATGGCAACCATCCCTGCTTAAGCTATGTAAGACTCCTCCCACCCACGAAACCCTACCTAGACCCAGCCACAACCTACCCCAGCCCCAAGTTGCCACCGCCTCATACCCTGCTGTCGAGCCTCCCAGCTGCTAGCATTGCCTGCCAATGATCTCCTGCCTCCCTTCATCCACCCTAGACTTCCACTCGCACTGCCCTCTTCCTCATCTCTGCGCGAGCTACCACTGTGCTACGCCTCTTCCTCATCTCCGGCCCCTACACCGCGATTTTGGATGGTACAACTGAAATTAGTATAATTTTTACTACAATCTTCTTATTAATCCATTTTTTAAAAAATATACCATTTAAAAGGTAATTAAGGTAAACAGTACGAGCATAAGTCGATTTCCTAATTCATTTTGCTGAACGCCGTGATATCCACCTAATAATTCATATATACTAATTAACCATACACTAATTATTTTCACTAATTAATCTACAAATAATTATATATATTAATTAATCTATACTAATTATTTATTCCATCAATCTATACTAATTATTCACACTAATTTTTTATACTAATTAATTACCTACTAACCCCCACTAATTTACCACTCGGCTGAACACACACACGCACCGACACTACTATTGCCTACCAACGACTAGCTACTACTTAGGGCATCTGTAGTGTATATAACCCAAGCGGTCTTAAGGTAGGTCCCATCTAAACCTTAAGCCTGACTCCATAATGTATGTAACCCAAGGGGCCTTAAGACGGTCCCACTTGGCAGATAAAGAAAAATTATATTTTAATGCTTGTGGTCAGGTCTTTAGCTTGAGGACCAGCCTTAAGCCTTTTTTGCTTATAGCCTACTTAAGGTCACCTCTGTAATGTATAAGGTTGACATTAAGGTGGCTTAAAACCCTCTATTTTCATATACTACAGATGCCCTTAGCACGTAGTGCTACACTACTACTCTCACGTGCGCGTTTCTCCCGGAGACCAGGACCCCTAGTTAGCACTGCTGCAGCTACTACTCTGGCTTTTCTCGAGGCAACGCGGCTGCTCTCGGGTGCGCTTCGGGCACGCTGGCTTCGGCCCGTCGCCGGTCACTGGCTCACCGCCAGCGAATACAGGCCCGGCGAGCCCTTCCGGGGCTTCGTCGGCTACGGCAACTCTGGCATGGAGGTCTGCCTCGACCTCTGCCACCATGGTGCCTCCCCCCATGGTCATCAGGGACTAGGTGCACATCTTCCCTCAAAAGTGAGTCTCTCGAAATCATGCACGTACGAACAGCTAGTTTAATCAATTGGCCTTGAAGATCCACACGAGTGAACTTGGCAAATCAAATCGGCAATATAATTGTGGCAGGAGGAGCAAGCTCGTGGCTGTGATGGCAGCGTTGAGGCAGCCGAGGTACAACGGAAAGTATCAGCACGGCAGGATCAGGAGCATGCTCGGCGAGACGAGGGTGCACGACACGCTCACCAACGTCGTCATCCCCACCTTCGACGTCAGGCTACTGCAACCCATCATCTTCTCCACATACGACGTACGTTCTTGACTTCGCTGGAATCATCTTAACTTCTCGACATACGAGGCGATCGTCGCCGTGCCCAGTGGCGGAGGACGGGAAAAAAATAAGGTATGACGAAATCGATAACATAGATATCAAAGATTTCTCACTAAATTGGTTTATACACATATAACATATCATGATCGTCACCTACTATATAAGTAAAAACATTTAGAATAAATAGAAAGATACAAGTGAAGTCAATAGACTAACCGAGTGACACAATTAAATACGTTCACACAATTAAATAAAGTAGCAGCCCAAAAGCAGCCGACATCCCAGGAGAACGTCCAGGTAACATTCGCTAATGTTCTTCTTTCTCTCGCCGATGGCTGAGAGTTTATTACAGTGAAACTTCATCTTTCTTGATGTGTCCATGGTACAGAGTGATTTGGGGGTAAAAATCGCTGAGAATTCAAGGTATGGCGAGCGTCATACCTTGCCATACTGAGAGCTCCGCCCCTGGCCGTGCCGGCCGTGCCCTCTATGCCAGATCGGCCTCAACATGGCACGCTACGTCAGGTTGGATTGTGCTGCTCGATGTATCGGTTTTCTAGATCCAGCCTGGCTCTGTCTATACCATGCTAGCTCGGCTCGTTATGTGACATGCGTGTGCCATGTTTTGGTCATGCAGAGCTAGCCAGATCTCAAGCTGGCACAAAATAGTCTGGCTTGACTTCCATACCGGACAGGTCTTAAGCTGGCATGAAATAGTCAAGTCCAACTAAAGCTGCATCATACTGGCGGCACCCTCTCGGAGGAGATTCCCCGTGCCCAATATGGCCACCAAAGTTGTAGATGGCCGTGATGTTGTTCACCACCGCCCCTACACCAGCGACGCCATCGGTTGCGGGAGCAGCCTTCCCTAGGACATGAGCAGTGGTCGCCATGTCAAGCTGCTGCGCGCGTGTGTTGTGGTTCGTGGTGTGACACCTCGGCTCATGATGACTCATTTGTGTGTGCATATGAGGGTGTGTATTAGTTTCACCTTGTTAGTTTAGCTTGAGAAGCACTAGCATATAAAACATATGGCTTCCAATGGTAGCAACCACTGGTTAACTGTTTTGCGTGAAGCGGGAACGAAAGTGCAAGCGAGTTGCTACGTGTGCGTGGTCTATCCAAAATGGGATTAGATCTAAATCGGTTTGGATCCTAGAACATTACAAATGGTATCAGAGCCGACTCTCGCGGTTACATGAGCACGTGCGGGTCAGGGGCGCAGGCATATGGCTCATGGCACATGTGGACCCGGAAGTGGATACACGGCATGGCATATATGCTAGCACTGAACACACGGACGTATGCCAAGAGGAGAGATCCCGATCATTTACCCTAATGTAGGTATGTTGGGCCGACGAGGACGTCGGGTCCTTTGAGAGGGAGTGTATGTGACACCTCGGTCCCTATAGAATTAGGCTCATGATAGCCCATTTGTGTGTGCACATGAGGGTGTGGATTAGTCCACCTTACTAGTTCAGTTTAAAAAGCACTAACATATAAACCTAGAGCTTTAATGGTAGCAACCTTCGGTTAACCGTTTTGTACGAAACGAGAACGAAAGTACAAACAGGTTGCTACGTGTGTATGACCTATCTAAAATAGGGTTAGACATAAGCTGATTTGGACCCTAAAGCGTTACACGTGGTTTCGGACATGTTCTTTTTTGCTGCGGTTTATGGCTTTTGGCTGAAATTTTTGAATTTTGATTGTTTACGGTACAGATTACGGAGAAATCGATACTCACTTGCGATTTTGGTTGGTACAGATGTTGAGCTTTTAACGTGTACTATGTTTAACTTATAGACCCCATCTTAAAAAAATAATCTATTTAAAAGTTAAGTACTGTAGTAGCTGCCAAAAGCCGACCGACTTATGCCATGCCGAACAGGGCCTTCGTTGTCGGGAAGTCTGGGAAAGCTGGAGCTGCTCCGTGCGCTACGTGCTTCGCTCCGCAGCCTCGTCCGATCGGAAGTCGTACGATGATACGATCGGATTTTAGCTTCGAGTCCGAAGAAACACCGGAATCGGATTAACTTTGCTTCGTGTGCTGCGGTTCAGTCGCCACGTACTCCTCGCACGAATCTCCAGGCTGCAGAGAAAGAGTTCGCTTGGCGCTGCCACGTGTATCAGCACGAATCTCCAGGCCGACGTCAAGGGCTAAAGGCCGGGGCGGAAGGGTTTGCCCGGCTTCCCCTCCTTTTTTTTGCGGCGCCTGGAACCCCTACGCCGCCGCCGCCGCCACCAGCCATGGCCAAGTTCAACGTGGTGCAGAAGAACAGGCGCGAGTGGAACCAGGACCGCAAGCGCCGCGCCCATGGGGACCCCAACACCGGCAAACTCAAGCAGTATACCGCGCCCGTCTCCGTCTCCGGCAAGCGCAAGCGCAAGCTCCTGCGCCGCCTCAATCGGGTAAATTGGATTTCCCCTACTGGTGTCTTTCTTGGACATGGTTGGTGCCGTGGTCCCGGCTTTTCTGAATTCTGATGCTTCTCTGGCGGTGCATGGCTCTGGCCGTGCAGGAGCAGAAGGAAGCTGTGATGATTACGGCGCTGGAGAACAACATGGACGTCGAGATGGCATCTGCCGAAGGTACGGTTCTTGGTTTGCTTTATTGTTTTGATCTAGGTGGTGGGCAATTAGACTTTTTTTTGGCTTTAGTTAGCTGGTTTGTAGGAGAATTTGGTGTGCTAGTGATTCGTTAGGATTGCCCTAGACTAGGGGTCATTGCAATAGTGAATGATTGGATTTCGTCTGTTTGTAGGATAATTTACTGATGCTTGCTGTGATATCTTGTTATCATGTTCGTTTGGATAATTTAAGCTCACATTGGACTGATATAATGATGGCCAATGTAGGACTTGGTAGTTGAACTTGATTGTAATGTGGCACCATTTGTAGTCAAAGTTTTCCCCCCTCCTTTTGATGGAGGCCAGATAGCTACTGGAGGGGCAAACTTTGTTCTTGTGGTAGCTATAGAGGTTTGAACCGAGATGAGGAAGTTAAGGAAACTTACGGTGCCACATTTGGAGTGATTTAGATTTATTTCCATGTTTCCTTATGGTGAATGGTTGTTTTTTTGTTTGTGTTGATTACTTTGGTGTATCGAGCAACGTATTCTGTTCCATTGTGATGAAATATGTTAACTAATTCCTATTGATTCATAGCCAGCTTCCTGGAGCTGTGAGTGTATGTAGACGGGCGAATCAAACAAACAAAAGCTATCTAAAGATTCTACAAAGACAAAAGAATTGAATTTTGAAAAAAAAAAGAACTTGATGATCTAAGTCCTAAATATTTTGGATTGCTAAAGTGTAGTGAGGTAATGTGCCAGTCTATGCCAGTTGGTGTATAACTATCAACTGTTATTTATCTGATATATGCCAATTGTTATTTGGTTAAATTTCTATTGCTAAAAGATTGGTGCTCTGTATCGTCACACCTCACATGGTTAAACTAGTGACGAAATGACTGGCTTTTTTTAATAAATGGTTTCTTGATTTCATGAATTATCCTCAATACTTATGCATGTCTGTTTTGATTCGGTGAGCAATAAGCAAAAAACAAGGGGTGCTTTAATAATATGAAGATGGCTGAATTAGTGATAGAAACTCATTTGCTTCTTTTTTTTCTTTGGTAGCTTCATTTGCTTCTTTTTTTGGTAGCTTCATTGGCCTCTTTGTCATGAACTTGAGTTCATAGGTTCCTTTTTATCTGGTGAAGATTGCATTGTTGATCTATGAAGAAAGATTGGCATGTTGCTCTTGATAGAATTTTTTTTATGGTTCATAACATAAGTGTCTCATAAGCTCTGACTACTTAGTCTGACTATGTTGTGTATCTTGCCTCGTGATCTCAGGTTATACGGATGGTTGGCCTGACCGTTGTCGGTCTCTTCCCAGCCGCCGTCTCCTGGAGTCGCCGTGATGGTAACCTGCGTACAGAAGCTAGGGTTTGGGAGAAAGAGATACTTTATTTCCTTCTTAACCTTCCGCTGAAACGGAGGAAGTTATTTATACTCTTACAATCTCAATTGTCTCAAGAGAACAACCGCTAAACAACTCCTTATCCATAAGGGACTTATCTAAAAGACGCAGATTTAAACAGGACTCCGACTAACAGGGGAACTGTTAAATTGTTTGGGAGGCGTCAGCCTGTTTGGAACGGCGGACGTAGTGCTTACCCCAATAGGAATCCATAACATTTCCCCCCTCCTGAGGAAACAGCTCGTCCTCGAGCTGAAAAGTTGGGTATAGGCGTTTGAATTCTGAAACCGGCATCCAAGATGCGTCTGCTGCCGGTTGGTCCTTCCATTGAACCAAGACTTCCCAGTTCCCTTTATGCAGCCGAGAGCGAACAATTGTAGAGGGAGCAGCAAGGACCCTACCATTAAGAATATCTGGAAGGTCTGGTGTAGCTGCAGGTGGAGGTCCATTGAATCTCTTCAAAAAGGCCACATGGAAAACATTGTGGAGACGAGCCGATGACGGGAGTTGGAGTTTATAAGCCACGGGGCCAACTCGCCCAATGATTTGATACGGTCCATAGTATTTGGGAGACAACTTGGAGAACTTTGTAGTAATCCCTACTGCTTGGCGGTGATGGAGCTTAAGCATAACCCATTGACCCACCTCAAATTCAACTTCCTGGTGGTGTTTGTCATAGAACTCCTTCATGCGCTGCTGAGCATGTAATAAACGTTCCCTGTTAGTCGCTGGACTCTTGCTCTTGGTGATAGCAAGATCCTTACTCTCATGGAGAGGATGACACTAGGAGATGGGGCAAGTTTTCTTGTTTATTTCTCACACAAATGCCATGCCAACTTTGAGGGGTTGGGGATACAAATTTATAGGTGAGAACCACCAAGCATATGCTACGATGCTATCCTAGATGCTGTCCTAAAGCGGTCAATATGCTGTCCTAAAGAGATGTTGTCCTAAAAGAAGATGTTGTCCTAAAGCGATGTTGTCCTAAAAGCGAATCTTTGTCCTAAAAGCAGATTTGTCCTAAAGCAAAAGCAGATCTTGTCCTAAAAGCAGATGCTATCCTAAAGCGGTCAAAAACAAAAACTACCACGGCCCCACAAAGACCACGATGCAGAGACTTATTCATCATTCTCCCCTAAGTCTTGTGCGTTGTCTTGTGGGAGGGTTGAACCATCCGATCTTGGAGCGAGCTCAAGGAACTTGATCCTTCCAAGAGGCTTGGTGAGCGAGATCCGCAAGTTGATCCGTGGTGTTGATGTAGCTTGCCTTGATGCTTCCTTCATCCAGCGACCTCGGATGAAATGATACTTCACCCGGATGTGCTTGCTCGTTCATGAAAAACGGGGTTCTTTGCGTGGCTAGAGCGGACTTGTCGCCCACCCCGAGCTCCACCGCTTGATGTCCTGCCGAGAGATCACCAGCGATCGAGCGAGCGAGTGCTCGAGTCGAGCGGTGGAAGCCGCTATGTACTCGGCCTCACACCGACAGGCCAGCCACCACCGCTTGATCGATCGCCGATGAACGAGACACTTGCCGAGGAAGAAGAGAATCCCGCTTGTGCTCTTTTTGGTGTCGATGTCGCCGCGTGGTCGCTGCCGCCATGCACCGAAGTGTGCGCGCACGACACCTCGGGTAATGGAGGCGTGGTCAAGAGTCCCCGCAACGTAGCGGATGATCCGCTTCACACCTGCCGATGCTCGTCGTCGGCCGTTGCATGAACCGACTAACGAGCCGACGGAGAATGCCAAGTCCGGCCGTGTGTGGGCGAGGTAGCGAAGGCTCCCACAAGACGCAGATCTGCGTGGCGCCCACCTCCTCCGTCGTCTTTGTCGCGGCTCGGCCGACCTCTCCTCCATTGGGTGAGAGCGGGTTGCGATCGGTGAGCCCGGCTAGCTCAACGGCGCGCTTGGCGAGGCGATGCGTCGGCGTGATCCGGAATCATCCCGGTGCACCTCGATCCTAAGTAGGAGAGAGACCCGTGTCACTCATCCGGAAGGTGGCCTTCATCTCTTCCTTGAATGCCGCCACCTCCGCATCCTTGGTGCCGTGATCACCAAGTCGTCGACGAGACACCCACCGCCAGGCGTTGCCGCCTTTGCCCCGCCAGATCGCGACCTCGTGTGCGCTCTGCTGGAACCCCATTTGCTTGAGGTGGAGTCGACTTAGCGTTCCACGCCCTCGGTGCTGTCGCCAAGCCATAGAGGGCCTTGCGCAGCGAGCACCTTGCCCTCCTTGCCGGGATCGCAAATCCGTGGTGATGCACGAGACCTCCTCCTTCAAGTCGCCGTTAAGAAATGCCGACTTGACATCCATGTGATGAACACGCCACCTTCTGGGCGGCTAGCGCAGGAGGAGTCGCGACGGACTCCATCCGTGCGACGGCGCGGCGTCATCGGTCGACCCCTCTCCCGCCGCACGAAGCCTCGTGCCACCAAGCGAGCCTTGTGCTTGACGATGGCGCCGGCTTCATCCCGCTTCGGCTTGAACACCCACTTAAGGGTGATCGCGCGGTGGCCGGCGGGAAGATCCGCCGGCTCCCACGCCCGGTTACGCTCGGCGGCGTCCATCTCTCGCTTCATCGCGACACGCCACGCCGCGTCTCCTCCGCCTCGGCGAAGCGGGCTCGCCGTCGTCGCATGCCAAGCGCGCCCTCCGCAGCCGCGATCGCGCTGCGCCTGATCGAGGGCGCAACTTCGCCGAGATGTTGTCCATGGTACGATAAGCGCAGAGGCTCGTCGTCGTGGTAGGCGTCGACGCGGTCCTCGTCGTGGGGCGGCGAGTAGCGAACTCCACCATGCGCTCCTCATCGTGGACCGGCTGTTGGGGCCGATTCCGGTGGTGTGGCGGCGGTGTGAGAGTGGTGGCCGGTGGTGAAGGGCGGGCGTGGCCGTGCGGGTGGTGGAGCACTCGCCGGAGTTGGTGGCGAGCAAGGTGTCGAGGTGGGCGAGCTCGGTGAAGACGAGCCGCTAGCTCCGGCTCTCTCGAAGTGGGCGAGTCGACAACAAAGTCCACGAGTCGAGGCCAACCGCCGCCCACCGCCTTGTCCCACGCCCTCGCGCTTCATCGAACACGGCGTCACGCGAGATGCGGGCGCTGTGTGTGACAGGTCGAGGATGCGGTAGGCCTTCGAGCCTCGCGTGAGCCGATGAACACTCCGAGTGCTCTCGCCGTCGAGCTTGCCGATGTGGCCAAGCTCCTGGCGAACGCGAGGAGCCAAGACCGCAAGTGGGAGACCGCCGGCTTGCGCCATGCCAAGCCTCGACGGCGTCCTGCCGCCGAGCGCTTGGTAGGCGGCGGTTGAGGATGTAGATGGCCGTCACCACCGCCTCTCCCGAAGACACGGCATCCCCTGCGCGAGGAGGGCCCGAGCCATCCCCACAACCGTCTGTTTCGCGCCGGCGACGCCGCTGCTGCGGGCATGCGGCGCGGAGTAGTGGCGTGAATGCCCTCATCGCAAAGACGACGCGGTCACCGCCGGAATGGTCGCCGCCGTTGTGCATGCGCAACACGCGCGCGACTTGCGACCGCGCTCGCCTCGCGGCGACTGCGCGCGCGATGGCGCCCGCGCCTCTCCGCTGCCGCCAGGACCATCACCCACATGTAGCGGGAGAGGTCGTCGACGGCGGCAGGAAGTAGCGTCGTTCTCCCGGTGTGGCGGTGTCACCGCCACACAAGTCCCGTGCACGAGCTCGAGCCTCTCCTTGGCTCGAAACTCGCTTCTTTGGGAAAGGAGTCGCCGCGCCGTCAACACGCAGACGTCGCAGAGCGCTCCACATGGTCAAGGCACGGCAGCCTCGCACCATTTCCGTGGCACCGAGCCGCCTGGGCCTCGGGTGAAGGTGCCCAAAGCGCTCGTGTTATCGCCACGCCTCGTCGTCGACGAGCCGCGAGAGAGGGTTGTGCCACTGACGTGAAGAGTGTAGAGTCGACGCCTCTCGTTACCTTGGCAAGGAGGCGGCGTCGAAGATCCCAAATCCAAAGCACCGTGCTCGATCTCGACACGCGAGCCGTTCTCATCCACCGTCCCAAGCCGATGATGGAGTTCCGCAGGTCGGGGATGTAGTAGACGCCGTGGCGGCCGGTGCTCGCCGATCTTGGCGGCGAAGACGACAGAGCCGACGCCCTTGATTTCCACGGCGGGCGTCGCGAACTTGACGGTGCCTCGAACGCTCGAGTCGAGCTCGAGAAGAACTCCGCCGCCGGCCATGTGGTGGGTGGCGCGGTGTCGAGCACCACCCGCCGGTCTTGTCATTGCCGAATCGCATCGAGGAGAGGCGTGTGCTTTTGGCTCGTCAAGGTGGAGAGAGCCGCGCGCGGGTGCCGCCGAGGTAGTTCGATGCTCGCATGAGCAATGAACAGACCGCCGCTCCTCCTCCTCCACTTGCGCGACGTGGGCTCGGCGCGTCGTGGTATCGACACTCCTTGGCCCAATGACCAAGCTTGCCGCAGATTGTGGCAAGAGTCATCTCGTCGCCGCTTTGCTTGCCGGCATCGCCGCCTGGCGCCTTTGCGCGCTTGCGCGCTTGCCACTCTGCGGCGCTTTGTCGTGGAAGAAGGCTCCCTTCTTCTTGTCGCCTTGGCGGCATCCCACCGCTCCCGAGCGAGGAGGAGCTTCCGCCAATGGTGACGGGTCCCGAGGAGCGCGTGGCTCATCGATGTCGGCGACCTTGAGGCGACCCAACGCCTCCTCGATGGTCATCGTGGAGAGGTCCAGCAGAGACCCGATCGAGCGAGCCATCCGCTTGTACTTTCGGGACGCGGCGGAAGAGCTTCTCCACGACTCTCTCCTCGTAGTAGGTGTCGCCACCGGCGCACCAACCGCAGCAGAGTGTTGAGGCGGAGAGCAAAGTCATCAACGCGTCTTCACTTGGCTTGAAGGCCGTGTTCTCCCGCTCCGTGCGTAGTGCTGCGGTGTAGACTTGCGGGCGCGATCCGCTGCCGATGCGTCTTTGCGGCGATGGCGTCCCAAGCCTCTTTGGCGACCGCTTGTTGGTAGCGAGAGCGCATCTCGGGCGGGGCTGCGGCGATGAGAGCATCCGGCGCCGTCGATCTGGTCGAGTCGGCGCCGCCGCACTGGATCGCATCCCACATATGCCGCACCGAGCTTCACCTCATCACCGCGGCCACTCGGCGTAGTTGGTCTTGGTGAGGTAGGCCACCCGCCGCCGGGCCGACGCCCTCGACGATACCGGTACTCGTGGTGACCACGCATCGAACCGGGAGAGAGCGCGTTACTGTGAGGCGCGCTCTCCGTCGACCCCGTCTGCCGCCGCCGTGCATGCCTCCTCCAGAGCGCCACCGCCGTGCGCGCCTCTTCAGAGCGCCGCCGCGCGTCCGCGCCGTCTGGCCGCCACCACGCTCGTGGCGCGCGCGCGCGCCCATTGCGTGTTCGCCGCCTTGCGCCGCCTCCTCTCCAGCGGTGAGGTCGCGTCGGCTTGTCATCAACAGAGCCGAGCCGCTGTTGCGCCGCAGAGCCTTGACCTCTGCTGCCGCGCGACGCGCCGCATCTGCCGCCGCCGCTTCCACCTCCGCCGCCGCTGCTGCCCGGCCGCGCCGCCGCCTTTGACGCTTTTTCGCGCGCCGCAGTCTGCCGCCGCCGCCGCTGCTGCTGGCTGCTGCGCGCGACGAGCTCGGCCGTCTGGCGACGCCGCATGCTCGAGGCGGCCGAAGCGCCGAGATCGCCTGCGGACATGGCGCGCTCGGGGTGTTGCGTGAGAGAGGTCGCCGACGAGCCGCTTGCCGTCTCGGAGAGAGTGAGCGGGACGGCCGAGCCGCGCATCGCATCTGGTTGGGGCTGCTGAGGCGGAGAAGGAGATGAGCGGGAGATGCTCGAGCTACAGGATACTAAGGCTCTGATACCACTTGTTAGTCATTTGGACTCTTGCTCTTGGTGATAGCAAGATCCTTACTCTCATGGAGAGGATGACACTAGGAGATGGGGCAAGTTTTCTTGTTTATTTCTCACACAAATGCCATGCCAACTTTGAGGGTTGGGGATACAAATTTATAGGTGAGAACCAGCCAAGCATATGCTACGATGCTATCCTAGATGCTGTCCTAAAGCGGTCAATATGCTGTCCTAAAGCAGATCTTTGTCCTAAAAGCGAATGTTGTCCTAAAGCGAGATGTCTGTCCTAAAAGCGATGCTGTCCTAAATGCTGTCCTAAAAGCAGATGCTGTCCTAAGCGGATGCTATCCTAAAGCAGTCAAAAAACAAAAACTACCACAGCCCCACAAAGACCACAGTACAGAGACTTATTCATCATTCCCGGATGTCACGCAGAAATTCATCACGTGCACGTAAAGTCTCCTCCACTGCTGCGACTTGAGCTGAACCTGCTTGATAAGGAAGAAGGGCCGTGGGTGGACGCCCGTACACAACCTGAAAGGGAGTGCATCGGAGAGCAGAGTGAAATGATGTATTGTAACAGAATTCGGCCCAAGGAAGCCATCTAACCCACTGACGTGGTCGATCTCCGCTGAGGCAACGGAGATACATTTCAATGGTACGATTAACAACTTCGCTCTAGCCATCAGCTTGTGGGTGAAAGGCGGAGGTCATATCGAGAGAGACTCCAGCCAACCGAAATAGTTCGGACCAAAAGTGGCTTGTGAAGATTGTATCTCTATCACTGACAATGGATTCTGGGAATCCATGGAGGCGCACGATAGCCTCAAAGAAGGCCTGAGCCACGGATTGAGCCGTATACGGATGTGCCAATGGAACAAAATGAGCATATTTGGAGAATCTGTCCACCACTGTTAATACTACAGATTTTCCATGTACCTGAGGAAAGCCATCAATGAAATCCATGGAAATATGCGCCCAGACTTGAGTGGGAATCGGCAGGGGTTGTAGCAGTCCTGCCGGGTGTAGATGATCTGCCTTGTTGCGCTGGCATATGGCACATGTAATATGATCTTGAGTTAGTTGCTTCAGTTGGGGAATGTGAAAGTCCTTACGGATGCGATGTAGTGTCTTTTGAATCCCCTCATGGCGAATGGCATGATATGTCGCAATGATTTGCTGCACAAAAGCTGAAGTATGAGGAACAAATATGCGGCCGTGGTATAAGAAGCCATCTGCAAAGGACCACTGAGGAGGGAGGTCGTGAGCTGTAAGCTGAGACTGCAGAATCTGGAAGGCGGGTATATCCGTATTTCTTCTTTGAGCTGATTTAGCAATTGAAAACTTGGTACCGAAAGAGCTGACAATGACATGTGTTCATCCCGGCGAGACAGAGCGTCCGCAACCAAATTGGTTTTGCCTGGTTTGAATTCAATTTGGAAATCAAACCCAAATAGTTTGCTGACCCAATGGTGTTGGGAATCGTATTTAAGCGCTGATCCAAAAGGTACTTCAGGCTGTAATGGTCCGTGCGGACAATAAACGCCTTTCCCCAAAGATAATGACGCCAATGACGTACTGCTTTGACTAATCCGATGAGTTCACGCTCATAAGCAGCTAATTTGGCGTGGTGAGGTGGAATGGCTCGGCTGAAGAATGCAATTGGCTTAGATCCTTGATGGAGAACAGCCCCGAATCCACTGCCCGACGCGTCACATTCGACGATGAAAGCGGTTGTAAAGTCTGGAAGGGCCAAGAAAGACGGCTTGCAGAGGGCGTCTTTTAAAGCCAAAAATGCTTCCATTGCTTCCTGGGACCAGCAAAAACCCTCCTTAGTGAGCAGCTGGGTGAGAGGCTTTGCCAGAGATCCAAAATGCCAGATGAACTTACGGTAATACCCCGCGAGTCCTAAGAATCCCCTCAATTGGCGCATAGATGTGGGAGTCGGCCAATTCTGAATATCTTGAACTTTGGATGGGTCCATTGAAACCCCAGATGCTGAGACAACATGACCTAAGTATGATACTGTCGTTGTGCCAAAAGAACACTTAGACTGTTTGAGAAAGAATTGATGATGCCGAAGAAGACTGAAGACTGTTCGCATATGGCACAGGTGTTCGGACCAAGATGGACTGAATATTAATATATCATCAAAGAAAACCAACACATATTTGCGAAGCAAAGGCTGTAGTATGGCGTTCATAACAGCTTGAAAGGTCGCCGGGGCATTTGAGAGACCGAAGGGCAAGACTAAGTATTCAAAATGACCATGATGTGTCCGGAATGCAGTCATGTGAATGTCATCCGGGTGCATTCTGATTTGGTGATAGCCCGACCTTAAATCCAGCTTGGTGAAGTACTTGGCATGTCGTAACTCATCCAATAACTCATCAACAACCGGAATAGGAAACTTATCTTTGACAGTTTGGGTATTAAGCGCGCGATAGTCCACGCAGAGTCGCCATGTGTTATCCTTCTTCTTGACCAAAATCACCGGTGAGCTGAATGGAGAAGTACTGGGGCGAATAATGCCTTGTGATAACATCTCATCGCATTGTTTCTCGATTTCATCTTTCTGATGATGAGGATATCGATATGGGCGAACTGCCACTGGTTGTGATCCCGGAAACAAGTGAATGCGGTGGTCAAACAGACGTTGGGGAGGTAATCCTGAAGGATGCTGAAATAAGTCCTGAAATTCTGAAAGGAGTGCTGGTAATAATGTTTGAGTTGATTCACTGATGGCGAGTAGACGGCCGGATGATCTGGTCGGTAAGCCCCGAAATTGCACCTGTCGTCCCAAATACCAAAACGACATTGACAGGTTGGAGAAGTCCCAGAGAATAGGACCTAATGTGCGAAGCCACTGGACACCCAGAATCACGTCAAAACCCTGAAGGGGTAGGGCATAACAGTTGATCGAAAAATCTTCAGAATCAATAGAGAGTGACATGGAAGGGCAGAACCCCGGACAAGGAATCCGATCCCTATTTGCTACGGCCACATTGATGCCTGTGCGATCTTGCAAGGTAATAGCAGATTGTTCCGCAGCAGCAAGACTGATGAAATTGTGAGTCGAGCCTGAATCAACCAAAGCACAGAAGCTGTGGTTATTGATGAAAACTGTCAATTGCATAGTATTCCCGGCCGATATACCAGTTAACGCATGTAGAGATATTTGAGGATTGGTAGTCTCACTACTATCTTCTGGAACATCATCTTCATCCAAGATTTCAATCCAATACAAGCGTTTACATCGATGACCTCTTGTGAATTGTTCATCACAATTAAAACACAAACCTTTCTGGCGACGCTCCGCCATCTCTGATGGAGTGAGATGCCTAAATGCTCGCTAAGTTTGTAGACATGAGCCTGGAGAAGGCGCAGGCAGAAGTGGGACCTCCGGTGGTTTTGACAACAATGGAGCCATGCGTTGTGTTGGGACATACTTGGCATTGGAAGACTACGGACTGGAATGCGGTTGGCGTAAGATCAGCCCCGAGCTGTATAAAAGTTTGTAGTGTCTCTCCGCAGCTTTAGCTAGACTCACGGCGGTATCCAATGAAGCTGGACTCTGCAACTCTACATCAGATTTGATGAGCTCACCCAGGCCGGCCAGAAATAGTCCAACTTCATGTTCTGGAGACAGACTATCCGCGCGACAAAAAATTCTATAGAATTCTTGTGCATATTCTTCCACTGAACCCGTCTGCCGGAGAAGAGCAAGTTCGGAAACTGGGTTTGATCTAAAAGGAGGACCAAAACGCAGTTTCCAGGCACTTTGGAACCTAGGCCAAGTGGGAATCCCTTCGGTTCTTTCCAACTTATAATACCACTGTTGTGCGATACTCGTCATATGGTAGGTTGCCAGCCAAACCTTTTCCTCTTCGAGAGTATGGTGGCCCCGAAAAAACTGATCACAACGAGCAAGCCACTCCAATGGATCGGAAGAGCCATCAAACAACGGAAAATCAACTTTGTAAAACCGACTTGGAGTTGGAGTCCCAGTTTGACCACCTGGAGGCTGACGTGCAGATGAGTTCGCAGATTCGGTGATCTTCGTTGGTGACGATGCACGACCTTCTAGAGCAAGAACTGCCGCTTCAAGATTTGCTTGGGCTGTGGACTGTTCTTCTTGCCGCTTCAAAATCGTGCCCAGGATTTCCTTCAATTCCCGTAACTCAGTGTTGATGGAGTCAGGTGCCATGGAAGCTGATACCAATCTGTTGTGTATCTTGCCTCGTGATCTCAGGTTATACGGATGGTTGGCCTGACCGTTGTCGGTCTCTTCCCAGCCGCCGTCTCCTGGAGTCGCCGTGATGGTAACCTGCGTACAGAAGCTAGGGTTTGGGAGAAAGAGATACTTTATTTCCTTCTTAACCTTCCGCTGAAACGGAGGAAGTTATTTATACTCTTACAATCCCAATTGTCTCAAGAGAACAACTGCTAAACAACTCCTTATCCATAAGGGACTTATCTAAAAGACGCAGATTTAAACAGGACTCCGACTAACAGGGGAACTGTTAAGTTGTTTGGGAGGCGTCAGCCTGTTTGGAACGGCGGACGTAGTACTTACCCCAATAGGAATCCATAACAGACTACCCGTTTCTCTAACTGGTGGAGCCAAGCAATCAAGGGGTTTGATAAAAAGAAGAGAAATGGGCTGAATTCTTTGATTATCCTGGTCGCTTGGGAAATCTGGAAGCATCGCAATGTATGTGTGTTTGAAGGAGCTTCTCCTAGTGTCCAAGAGGTCTTACAGGCAGTAGTGATTGAAGGTTCTTTATGGTGTATGTCTGGAGCCTCTGCTCTTCAAGAACTGCTCCTTCAGTTGCTAATCACTTAGTTTTCTCGGTTTTTCTTGTGCTGTGGGTGTGTTGGGTGTCCGGGAGCCTCTCTCCCGTGTTCTAGGAGTGGACTCTTGACCCTCCTTTGTTTTTTTTATTTATTTTCTTCTTAATGAAATGACACGTAGTTCTCCTGCGTTGTTCGAGAAAAAAAAAAGTCTGGCTAGCTATATGTGCTACATTATATATATATATATAAGATGTAAAATTATTTCCTTACTTTTGTACTTTCATGAACAGTGTCTTCAGGAGCTGCAAAGGACAAGTCTCATATGAAGTTTAATGTGAAGAAAAACTCAAGGATACAGATCAAAATATTAAAAGGCAAAGGTAAACTAGTCTGTTGTTCAAGTGACTTAAACACATCAAAACATTAGTGTGTTGCCCCTATTTTCGTTGTTGGAATTGATCAAGCAGTATACTTTTGCTGATCCACACTGCAGGTAGAAAGAAAGCCAAGAATGCGAAGCCACCAACGAAGGAGAAAGTTGATGCCATGGTAGAATGACTGGCAAGAGTGAAATAGTACTGTGATATGAGCCTTTGTACGTTTGTTGAGGGCACCAGCAAGGATTGCAAGGATGATTGATGACCTGGGCAACTCTGGAGCGTGGACTACCTTGCTGCACTGCCGCCTCAGTGTTCAGTAGAGACTAGTTACTAGCTTTCGAGTGAATGTATCGAATTCAGGCGTGTCAAACTTTATTAGTAGTTGAATGCACGGTTTCCTATATGTTTATGGAATCATTTTATCAAAAAAACTCTTGGTTTCGTGGTGACTGGTGATAAATTTGGTTGTGGATTTGGCGGTGTCGTGTGTGTGACAGTATCTGAGTGTTAAAGAGTTTGCGTTGCCTTCTTGGTACGATCCATCGAATCAAACTTGTTAAGTCATATATCTTACAATACGGTATCTTCCGAAGTATTGCACTGTTTATTTCTCACAATTTATATATCGTACAATACAGTACAGGTTTGATAAAGCTATTTCACAGCACAAGTTGGCTGCAAAGCAACTACAATCTTTGCCTTCGCAAGTTAAGCCATGACAAGCTTGACAAGTTAAACATCAAGCCATGACAAGCTTGAGAAGAAGTAAGCATCATACAAGACTAACCAACGCACTACACGATTGATGAATCCTATCTAAGCTCCCCCTCAACATCTTGCTCCTCTTCCTCGCCGCCGCCATGGTAATCTGCTTTCAAGAAGAGCCCGAGCTGCTGCACCAGGCTGCCATGACCACGGCCAAGTCGAAGCTTGCCGTCCATGGAACGCACCAGGCTCGTCTCGTTGTCGGAGCTCACAATGTACTCCACCACGGCGATCCCGAGCAACACCATGTCCCTGGGGTGTATGCTGTCGCTCGACATCGCCGTCCTCTCCATCTCCAGCAGCTCCTCACGAGCCCTCTTCCTGTCAAGCTCACGGCACCTACTACGCTTCTCCTCCTGAGCTGTGGCTATGAGATCGGTGATCCGACCAGTAGCTGCGGCGGCGGCTCCGGGGGAAGAACTGCAGGAGGTGGGCTGCTGCTGACACTTTCATCGTCATCGGAGTCGCTGTCCGAAACAGACGAGTCGCTGCAAGAGGATCCGGAAGAGCTGCTGGAACTGCTGCAGACTTCAGAAAACTTCTCTATGGCGACAGGGGAGGCATCGCCACAGATGTCGACCAGCTCGTCGTCGTCGTGAAGCACGACATCTTTGCGTACAAGCAGCGATGAGCAGCTAACCTTGTCCACCGCTACGGGAGAGGCGTCGCCGCAGATATCGGTCCTTTCTTCAGCGAATTCTTCCAGTAGCTTCTTTAGCAGAAACAGCGCGGCGTCTCCCGTGCAGTGGAGATCAATCTCCATCTCGCCGCCGTTCAGGCCTGCATTATCACAGTTGCACTGCCGCTGCATGAACTTGACGATGTGTGCCGGAAGCTCCGCCGACAGCGACGACAAGCTGCCTGCCAGGTTCTCCCTCTCGTCCCGCGACATCCTCGGCTCGATGAGCTCCACAAGAGGAAGAGGGCCCGTCTTCCTCCTCTTGGTGCCTATTGCGTCTGCCTCCGGCTGGGCTTCGGCAGGCAAGAACCGCCCGCTCTTGCCGTGGCGAGGGGCCGATCGCGCTTTGGAGGGCGCCGCGCCGCCATTGACTGCCTTGCTGGCCACCAAGAGCTCCGTCTTCTTCAGGAGGCCGCGCACCACTTCCAGCTCCGAGCGGAAGCGCTTCCTGAGGAGGCGCTTGATGAGGACAAGCGAGTGGTTGTAGTCGGGCCGTCAATATTAACTCCTTTTCCAATCAAATCTATCACTTTCATTGAAAGATCGAGACCGCTAGTACTATCAGCGCTCCTGGGAGGTCACCGTCTTCACGCCAATCGTCCCGTCGTCGTCGGGGACGAGGCCACGGGCGGTCTCCGTGTGCCTCTACGCCGGCGCCCTCCGATGGTGGAGTTGGGAGGAGTGGAGGCATGGTGGTGTGTAATGAGAGATTGATCGGCATTCCATTCGCCATATATTTATCGGTGCCCTGGAGCCACGACCCACGAGGCGAGTATGAGTCGGATTCGGCCCCGGGAGTTTCCGAGGGGACACGGACGGCAGTGCCCTGTAGCTGACACGTAAACTACCGAAGCTTGGCCATCATGCGCTGCTTAAATTAGTATTTTATATATCATATTTGTTCGAATTTTTAAATATAGCAAATAAGCTTAAAAAATTACAAAAAATTTATATGCAGTCTTTCAACACAACGTAATTTATTGTGTAATTTGTAACAATTTTATCTATTCTAAATATTGCTCAAAAATTCATGCGACTATGATATTTGTAGGAGTTGTTATATATAACAAATGAGCTTCAAAAATTATGAAATTTTATGTGTAGTCTCCCGACATAGTCAACCTAATTTTGTAATTTTTATAAATTTTATATGCTCTAAATTTTTCATATTAATTCATATTAAGTTAATTACGAAATGAGCTTCGCATATCACTAATCATGATTAAATTAATATGGATTAATATGGAAAATTTAGAACACATAAAATTTCTAAAAAAATTACACAATTAGCTCAACTATGTCAGAAGACTGCACATAAAATTTTGTCATTTTGGAGCTTGTTTGCTATATGTAACAACCCTAACAAATGTCATAATCGTATGCTTTTTTGAGCATCATTTAGAGTGGACAAAATTATCAAAAAAAATTACACAATAAAGTACGTTATGTCAGAAGGCTGTACATAAAATTTATAATTTTTAAGTTCATTTACTATATTTAAAATTTTAAATAAGTATGATATATAAAATACTAATTTAGACAGGTAATTAAGCTGACATAATTACCTGCCGTATGGTGGAGGGACGGCAAGCCACCTATTGCATGATGGATGGACGATAGGTGCATGGCCGCACGATGGCCAGGCAGCAGGCGCCTAATGCACAATGGCTGGGCTGCAGGCGCCGGCTCTGTTAGTCTACGTGTCAGTTGCAAGGTGCTGCCGCTCGGTAACCGGACGACAGAAGTGCTATTTTTATCATTTTCATATGTATACGTTTATTTCTGTAAACATGGATTCACAATGCGCTACATGTGCCAAAAATTCTCAACTTATCAGGCGAACACATGTATTTCTCCTGTTATGTAGTACAGTTTGTCTACGGCTACATTACACATACAATCCAGAATTCGCCCTATCGATTGCTGTTGGGTTCCGAGACTGCGCCGCCGCCAACACTGAAGTCATCCGGCGCCGTCGCTGCTGTTGACATGCGAGACAAACCCTCAGAACCATAAGAACTAGAAACTTCTATTGGTCACCTAAAAAAATAAGCGAACTATAACCCAGAAGAGAGCTCAATTTACAACACAGATTTCTTGGCACTTCACCTACTGTATTTCCCTCGAACCAAAAAATAAAAATGGCAACCATAGGTTCTCTTGAATATGGGTTAATATATTATTGCAAGTTTACAACAGTTGTACAACACTACAAACGCTCAGTTCATTTCCCGCAAACACCCGCCATTACACCTCTTAAACAAAACAGAGCAAACATTGGGTGATGGTTATATACACAGGAACTATGGCATGGACTGAAGCTGCAGGGGCACCGTCAGTTAGTAAACAATCAGGACACAAAAAATTCTACCTTTTCTTTTTTGCTGCACTTGCAGCAGACTTATATTTCACCCTTTCGTTGTAGCCTGCCCAAGAGGTTAGCAACTTCATGTGTCATGTGCCTCTAGGCATGTATAGGGATTGCAATCCAATTGGGTTCAAATCTTCAATGCTTGACATGACCTACCGGTGCCGCTGATGGTCACAAACCTGACAGGTTCTAGCAGATCTAGGATTCGCAAATGTGCACTGATCACATGCCCAAACATTGCCATCATCCGTACCACGGGTTGAGCCACCTGACTTGGAGACTGTACCGTGTGCCTTGTTCTTGCCACTCTTACTCTTACCTCCAAGGCTCTTTGAACTTACGGCCTTGCTGCATGCACCATGGCCGCTATGAGGTCCGACATCATTCAATCCAGACTCCAATGCATGGACCAGGTTTTCAAAATAATTGCGAGTAACACTGTTAAATTGTAAAAATGTCAAGTGAAGATGGGTGAAAAAATATATATAGCAATGACATGACAAATTACTGAATTAGGGAAAACAAAATCACAAGTTGCCAGATTTTTGCGGTTACATAAAGGATGGAAAAAACACTTAAATCACACCGCAGAAAGCAGTATCTTTGAAAACTTGTGACAAATGTTATTGGTCATCTGTTCATGATTAAGGATGGTAACAACAGTTGGACAAAAAATAGTAATCCAAAAGAGAATACAGTAAGATTCATCATTACCTGGTCAATCCAGCCAGCTTTGTACGGAAGTCATTGAAATCTTTAGATGGGCAGTCCGCTTCAAGGTAGATCTGAAGTTCTTTCTCGGCACACTGATGCAGGCGTTCCAAACCTGATTCTGCTTCACCTAAATAAGTAACACCAAAAAGAAATCCACTCAGTGACAGATACTAGAAACGTAATGTACAACAGGGAAAGTGTAAACCTTGCAAATATTCAAAGAACTGCCTTTTGGCATGTTCATGCTCTGGAAGGTAATAACCATAAGCGTAAGTCCACTTCAATGCACGCCTACACTCCACAATCTGCAAAATGAGATTGTATTCCCGGATGAGATATTCAGGTACAATGATGGTTGACGAGAGAACTAAACAATGCACTGGCGACACTTGATGCCTTGAACATTAATGAAGTGATTGATACCTGTAACCATGCTTCTATTATGAACTTGAGCTGTGACTCAGGTTGGCTTTGTATATCGCTTAGCTTTTCAAGCTGAAGGATTTACAAAACAAATAGCTGTCATTAGGTGTTCAGGAGTTTATTAAGAAGATGTGAATCCAAACTTCTCTAGCGAATAGTCTACACCATGAATGGCATAACTTTAATACGAAGCAAGTTTTCAAAAAGGAAAACGAAAAAAAGAGAGGCTACCAGCTACCTTATCATTTTGCAGACTCTGCAGATCCCCTAGTGCCTTTTGCCTTGACTACATCATAAGGAAAATAATATATTACATCATAATGAAAATAATATATTAAATATTGTCTGCTATATGCAACAACAAAAAAGTTGCTAGTCGCACATTAATTATTGCATCGATCAAAATAAAGAACCAAACAGCAAAAAAAGTATGTTAACATCTTTAGTTTCCTGACTCAGCTTACAGAAAACTATCATCAATACTATCCCTTAACACTATCACATTGAGAATCTCAAAATATCCTACACTCAATATTTTCTGCAAACATAAAGGAACTCCTGGCAAGTTTGACAAGCAACAAAGAATACATCACTGCAATTAAGAACAGTATTACAGTCAAACACCACTTCCAACCCATGCTGTCTCATGATCCTAACTTAGCATTGATCTTTGTACACTATTCACTCATAATAATCATTGGCTCAAGGCAGTTGCTATAGGAAAAAAATATCAACATAATTTTACCACCCCAAAGGAGTCACAAGTCACAACTACATCACAAGAAATTATTCAGTCAGTTGGATATTTGGGAGTTACAGGCCTATGCAGCTATGCCATTTGAGTATGTAGGCATGTTCAGGGCTTCAGGCCACCTTTTACCTACGCAAGACCTGACATTAAAGGAATATCAATGCCACTATATGACTTGAACATCACTTACTGACTGGTTGGCTGCCCATCGTTCATAGTAATGTGTATATCTCTCAAGGGAGTTCTTTGCCATTTCTCTTCTCCTTTCAGAATCATCATACTGCAACAACAATGTCAAAGGAATTAATGTAAACAATTCAGTACTACAGTATAAAGTTGATACTTAAGATTGGTGAACCATTACCGCTCCCTCTTGCCTTGCTGCCTCATAACGATTACAAGCATAAAAGCCACCTGTCCTCTCTCCATGATCTGACCATGGGCCAAGACAAAGCCTGGATTCACAGCGTATCTGTGTCAACTATCTGAAAATGCAACAACTATAAGCAGAGCTGTAGCAACAATGTGATTTGTACCAGCAAAATTCAAATGTACATGGCGGCGTGCAGGTAATGTGCATGCAGCCCTGGTTTTTTTCAATAGGCCGCTTGCACTTGGGACAGGGCTTCGAATTAGCTAGTATCCTGGAAAGCAGAACCAACAGATGGTGAAGAAAGACAATAGTACAGTTGATATTTAAAACAACTCAAAATAAAATGAAATATATCTGTGCATCTGCGTCAAGCTATTGACAGAGCTGTTACACACCATTATGTTAGTGAAGGAATGGAAAAGAATAGCAAAAAGTAAGCAAAAACTTCTACAAGGTGCATCATACCCTGACGGAAGAATATAGATTCAAAAATGGGAGAAAAGGAACACTCCTAGAGAAGCCAGAATAGATATGTGATATCAAAGGGGTATCTGGTCTTATTTGCTGATAATGTAAATTCAGTATTTACAGCAACGCAACATATTTTTGTTGAGAAAGCTATTGTGGTCCAATGAAGAAGCGCAGTAAACAATAGGAAAGTGGACAAGAGTAACAAATAGCTGGTAGAGTGGTACAACTTATGTCAAGCTTGGCACATTGAGATTGAGGGTTCTGAATAGTACACTTGATTGACATAGTGTTGAACAGAAAATGCAGATAAAGCAGAAGTAACAAGGCGGTTGTCGACGGAAAAGACACATTATCCCTTTCATACCAGTTCATATTCTCAGACTCTGTACTGTTCTTGAGGATCCATTTTGAAACCGTGGAACAGTCTACTGGCCGATGAGCTTCCTCAGTGCACTGCAAATTTTGTTACGCAACTTCTTATTTTTTATGTTCTACTGACTAATCACATAAATAAGCTACAGTTAGAAATACTCACATTCCAACAGAACCCATAAGAGCAGCCACAAGAAACATCGAAGCTGCCACTGCCCATGACAAATTCCACTGCATATTCACAGCCAGGAGCAGGACACCATTTTGTCTGTGTAACATAATGATAAACAATGAGAACAAAGAATAAATCAACAGGTAGGTCAGTAGTCACTAGTCAGCAGTGAACTAAACACACATTTAGCCATTTCTTTTGCAGTTATCCACATTAATTACCAAGTGATCATGCCAATACATATATTGAAAAAATAAGAAAAATAAACATTGTATGAACAACAAGAAATTCCGATGATTCAAAATGGTGGTGAAATATTGAATCAAACATACAGAGAGGAGGTTCAGATCAAGGAACCACATGGTACAAAAGATTAGAGTTCTTAAGGGGGGAACTGAGCAACCATTGGAAAATTACACTGACATCATTGCAGCATTCATTGCACTATGGTCAACATCTCTCTGAAAATATCAAGATATCAACTTACTTTTCTATTATCTTCAATGTAAGATCTGCAAAGATAACGTTCATATTTTCCCTTGTCATCATCACTAGCCAATGAATTAATCATATCTTGTCCAACAGCAGCAGCACAGGATGGATCAGGACATCTCAACATCAAACATCCCGGACCGTCACTTATAGCTGTGCTAATATATCCTGTTGATGAAAAAGAAAAATAATCAGCACTGCCCAAATGTAATACTCCAGAAGAAAAAAAATAAAGAGGGGGGATATTTGGGCTGAACTGGCCTTGGCCCATCTGGCCGTCCCCATTATAAAAGAACGGAGGAGCGGGGCAGAGGGGATGGCAGCCCTAGCTGCTCCCTACCGCCGCTGCCTCGCTTGTGTCGTCACACCATCGTTCCACGTCGCCTAGGCCACCGGCTTCTCCGTGCATCGCTGCCCTAGCTTCTCCTATAGCTGCTCCTGCCTGCCCTCTTCCCTTCCCCTGTGCCGCCTGCACCAAGCTGGCGGCCATGCCCTAGCCGCCGCTATGCCGCCTGCCTTCCTCCTCCGTGCTCCGCCTCCGCCAGCCGTTGTCGCTCAACTCCGTCGTTTGCCTGTGTTGCTCCCACACTAAGCGCTGCCTCCGCCCTGCTGATGTTTCCTCCGTCGGCCGCCGCCAGCCCTCTGCGCCGCCCATCTCCACTCCACCAGTTGTGCGCTGCTCTTCTCCCCACCGGCCAGGAAAGGGAGGGAGGAGGGGGACGGAAGAGGGATGGGGTCGGTTGAGAGAAAGTGAAAGAGAGCGAGAGGAGTCGCCCAAGAGAGAAGAAGAAGAAGAGTTTTTTGCTATTATGGTACCCTCTAAGTTAGGCTTCGACAAAACGGTATCTACGTCGTGGGCTTCTCTAAAATAGTACTCTTGTATCTAAGACTTCTCTCAAATAGTATTCTCAGGGATTTGAACTAATTTTCATTTAATTTTTGAATTTTAACTCCTTCATATGACTAAACCGCCTCGCTCATTTGTTTCTTCGGTTCGTGTCAAGGGCATCTCCGATGGCAAGACCATCCGCGTCTTCATGGTGCTCATGGAGGAGACGCTGACGACGGCGCCGACTTCATCAAGGGCGGAACAAAATGAACAGGCGCTGTTGTGGTCAGCAGAGGCGAAAGAAGAAATTGAGCCTGTTACAAAATGCTAAGGAAAGAAGCTAGAGGAATGAACTCCTAGAATTATAATTTCCAAGAGTGAACTTAAAGCTGGAAAGCTGCAGAAGGTCGTAAACAAAATTGACACGAAAAATTCCAAGAGTGAACAAAAGCACACAGACTAAGCAAAGGGAAGCGAAAAAGAACTCTTACGAAAGATTAGTAGTTCGCGATTTTTTTTTCGGTTCTTGGGTTTTATTGCATTGATTATTCTGGGCTAATTGATCGATTCTAGCACACGACTCATCTAGATGAGTGCCGAAATCTGTCCCTAAGCGGTGGTGGATCAAGAAGTCGCCGCCGCCCACGATTGGCGCACGCGACGGCCGTCGAGCGGCGAGGAGCACCGCATGTGCATTAGGTCGCCGACGCGCCGTGCCGCGCCGGCGGCAACGTCGCGCCCGTGCTTTGCGGGGTTCTTCTTGCATCTCTTCGCGCGCGCGGCTCGGCCGACACCATGTGGCGTCCGGCCGTGTTGAGTGCCGACACCATGAAGGCGGGCTCGCCGCCGGCGTACTCGGCGCGGCCGCCGACTTGTACCGCACCCCGCATCGTTGCACGGCGTCTTGGGCCGTCCTCCGCTGCGGCGTCTTGTCCGTCTCGCAGTCGCGAGCACCGCCCCTTCCGCCGCCGCCGAGCCGCCCGCGCGGCGTGGACGCGCTTCGAGGATGCGCCGCGGCGCGCGTTCTTCTTTTTGCCGCTTAGACGACTTCTTGACGAGGAACGCTTGCGTGCCGAGACGCCGAACTCGCCGCGAGATGGCCATTGACGCCGGATGGCGGCGAGGCCGAGGTCGGGAGAATGAGCGGCGGGACGACGATTGCCTGTTGCAGGCCAGCCGCAGAGCGCTTGCTACGCCTTGCGAGGACGACGGGCCTCCGGAGGAAGATCTTGTCATGAATGGAGGCGGCCAGAGCCGCGGAGCCGTGATAAGCTCGCCGAGGAGATGCCGTGCTTGACTTTGGAACGGAAGAAACAAAATGAGCAGGGGCAGTTTAGTCATATGAAAGAGTTAAAATTCAAAAATTAAATAAAAATTAGTTCAAATCCTTGAGAATACTATTTGAGAGAAGTCTTAAGTACAAGAGTACTATTTTAGAGAAGCCCACGACGTAGATACCGTTTCGTCGAAGCCCAACTTAGAGGGTACCATAATAGCAAAAAACTCGAAGAAGAATGCCAAATAGAAGTGCTTCGCGTTCTCGCCGATCTCCTCATCCTCGATGTTCGCGTCTAGGGTAATAACCAAATCCTCACTCATCTTCTAATGTTGTAGATTGATTTTAGAGATTTGTTTAGTGGCATTCGATGAGAGGTATCGTGGTTACAAATGATGTAATCATTGTTAACAGATTGTTTTTGTGACAGTGACTTGTAGAGCCGCTTTGGGCACTTCATGTGGTCAATATGAGAGTTTGAGCTACTAGATAGTTGTAGATAATTTGGTTACCTTTTGGATAATTTGGTTACCTTTCCATAGGGTACTTAAACACTTAATTTGATTGGATAGGTTAAAAGTTACGGTATTTGTAAGCTCGCTCTCTAGTGAATCGTCGTGATTGGATAGGGCCGCTGTAATTTATATATTGAAATTACTAGATGGCCGAATCAGGGCTATGAGTTCTTATAGAAATTGTAGAGCTTGGTCTAATCTTTCTGTAGAATGCTAACTCGTTGAATTTTGGTTGGGTGCTTTAAAAGTTATGGCTATGGGAAGCTACTGTTCATTAGTCGGATTATGATAGCTGCAGTAGTTTTGATTTCTGAATTAAGCTTGGTATTTGGCTGAATTAATTAAAGGTGATAACTAGAAAGATTTAGGTAGTTTCTGGTAGCTTCCATTGGTGGCATCATTTGCTATGTTTCATATTATAGCAAAATATCTATGAAATTGTGAGGCTGCCATGCAGATAAGAGTCAGGTTTACCTTCAGGGCTGAAAACGAGGGTTTAGATGACTTAATCTTAAAATTTTGATAACTAGAATTATGTTGGAAAGTTTGTGTAGATCATAGAACACATATGGCTTATGGTGTTTGGGTTTTGGATTTGGGAATTATGGTCATTTGATCATCGGGACAGCAGGAGAATTGTGTGGTGTAGGAAGAGTTCATTATGTCGGGTTTTTTTCGCATAGGAGCGATGCCATTTCTTTATGTGTATGTATTGTTTTGGTGTTTTATTGAGGTTGGTAATAATTGTCCAGGTGGAGGTTCAGGGTTGGTGTCGTATACACATCATCCCTGTGGTTAAATAGGTAAGTACATGGTAGAATAGTGGATTGTGATGGATGCTTGATACTTATTCTTCTATGCCATATTTTTACAGCATTTTATGAGATGATACCCTGATTACATGTTGCATCATACATTGCACCCATATACAGGACCTACCTCAGGCAGGCATCCCACAAGTGGGAAGATAAAAATCTACTACGGTAGACACTCCGCAGAAGTAGAGGTTGAAACCCCGTGTGAAAGATGATAGAGCAAGAGTGGTTGATCGACAAGTGAATACTCTTTTATACCAGTATAAGCTATAGTTACAGGCACATCGAATTGTATTGCATGAAAGAAAAAGAAAAGAGACAGTGATACAGTTACAGAAATTACAGTGATACAGTTACAAAAATTATAATTTACAGTTCACAGATATGGGATTTACTAAATTATTGTGTTGATGCCACTGTTTTACTATGTACTTGCTAATTCTTGGACTCACATTTGCTTTATTGATGTTTTAGGTGACCATGATGGCGACATGCAAAGAATGGGAGTAACACTTCCGCACCATATTTAATAATAATGATCTAGAGTATCACCTTTATCTTGCTTAATATTGCCTTAATAAAGTAACTTGCTAATATGAAACTTAGTCAACGGAACCCTCGTAAACCGATAATGAACATGAGGAAATTTTGTGTGGTAATATATATTTCATAAGTAATGTTCTATCTGCACGTTAAGTATGCTCCCAGACGCATGGTTCCAGGTGTTATCGAGCGTGAAATCTTGAGTGTTCTCAAGCGCAGGGCCCTGAGCGTTTCTCGAGCATTCTGCCCAATTTTTTTGTGAATTATTTATTCTTACTCTAGTTAGCGAGTCTTGTTTACAGCACAATTGTTTTAATGTTTATTGTTAAATGTAGTTTGTTTACCGCTTTGTTGAGATATAACTAAGGGAGATGTTGCCGAAGACTAGTAGCAATGGGTGTAAATTAGAGGGTTATAGATTAGTGGTAACAATTTGGGCTTAGAAGGTTAGGCTGGGGTGTTACACCAAATGTCGACGCTAAAACTGCAATGTTGCATCTCTTGCTTAGATTTAATTTCAAAAAAATTTCCATGAAATGATGGAGGCAAAAAAATAAATCATTCCATGAAGATTTGGAAGAAACCATAAGGGAATAAAGAATGCATGAATGTGCACACAAGCATTCTGTCATGTGGGGCCGCCACTACCAGCGCAGGGGACGCACACAAGGCATCTCTCTCTTCACGGCACGCGCAGATCGGGGATCAGCGCGATTAGTGGCTAGAGAGATTTCGAGGATTAGCATGGCGCTAAAATCAAGGGATTGTGGAGAGGTTAGTTTCCTTTATTTAGGATGGCAAGCGCCTATATCGTACGTAAGCAAGTCGTTGAGGATTAAGTCGTTAAGTATATCAAGGCCCCACCCATGTGGCCCATGTGGTTATCTATATATTGGCATCTCTACTATTGGAGTCATTGTCTTCTCTAATCCCTAAAGTAAGTCACATGGTATCGAGCTATGGATTAGGGTTAGGTCGGGATTATTCTAATCCTCCTTCCACGATCCATATCCTCCCGCCACGTGGTCTCGTGTGTCTGCGGCGATCGCCGCTGTCTCTTTGATCGCGGAGAGGCGCCGCCTGTCGCGGTTTCCCGCCGCCGTCGCGTCTTCGCCGCAGATCGGCCGCCGCCCGCTCGGGAACGCGCCGCCCGCCGGGAACCCGCTGCGTCGGCGCCGAAGTCGCCTCCGCCGCTTGAGTCGCCCGCAGCGAGCATCCTCGCCGCCGTCTCGCCCATCGCGATTCGCTGCGTTCGGCCGCCGCCTCGCCGTCTTCTCCGTCTTCGCCGCGTCTCGCCATCGCGGATCGCTTCGGCCGATCTGCAGCGTGCTTGGTCGCGCCGCGATCTCGCGTCGGATCTTCACCGCCAGTGGTCGCGCGAGAAGGACCAAGCGAAGGACCACCTCTCCGCCGAGCCACGGCCTCTTGCGCGACGCCTGGTCGCGCCCGCCGCTTCCTTCGCTCGGGAGCGCCGCGGATCGCCGCACTGGAGTCGCTCGGGAGACGCCGAGCTCGCTCTCTTTATTTCTTGCTTGGGAGACGCTGAGGTCAAATCCGCCCGCCGCTTCGATTCAATTTGTTTTGGACTCTTGGTAGTGGATTCTTCACCGCCGTGGACCACCGTGGTAATTGCTATCGCCCTCTGCTCTGCTTTTGCCTCTTTGTTGGTCAAGCCCAGCACGCCTCAACATGTCTCGAGATCAACGCAATAGTTATCAATCTCACCCTAGATGGTCGAATTATCCAGTGGGCTTTCGTAGAGAGGCGCATTGAGGGCTATGGTTTACTTTTTCACTTAAGCGAACCTCCACCGTGCTTAAGGATGATGGTAGTAATCTTCGCTGCAGAAAAGAATGGCATATTAATGATGGAAAAGTAATGGTCGCCATGGTGAATAGTACTAAGCAATCCATGATTATGAGTCTTTCTAAGTTCAAAACAAACCAAAGGCATATGGGATAACTTGAAGAAGCGTTATGTTCGGGATAGTGGTGCTCTTTTGCATACTCTTATGCAACAAACTCATGAAATTGAGCGAATGATATGTCTATTGATGAGTACTACTCGCTTTTGATCGATGATGGGATCATTGACTTCCATGATACCCGAGTGTCTGCTGTTCCAAAGACATCGGTTTATTGAAAAGTTTTTACTTACAGATTTGTCATGGGAGTCCGGCCGAGTATGATTCCATTCGTATACGATTGCTTCACAATTCTTCCGCTCTCACCATGGCACGTGCATTGTTCGATTTACTTGCGTAAGAAACACGTCTTAAGTCTATGTCTTCTTCGATCTGCTCTCATAGTGTGTTGGCGACTTCTCGGAGGATCGGTGCACCAAAAAGTACCTCTTCGTAGCCTGTAAGCATTGTGGCAAGTCCGGTCATCTTCCAAAGAATTGTTTCTCTCATTATCCGTAAAAGTTGGTCGACTATCGTGCACGCCGTGGCCGCCGTGGTCGTGGTGCCGTTCCACTTCTAGAGGTTCGGTGTCTATTGCCGCCGCCGCTGTTAATGCTCCTTCGTCGCCTTGGGTGCTTGATTCAGGGCTTCTTTTCATGTTACATCCGATCGGTCCCGATTGGTTACTTGCAAGTTCTGCATCGATGGTGCTTCGCTCGCACGGTGATGGTACATCTTGTCATATCACTCATCGTGGTTCACTTTGCAATCCTCATTTTTCTGCACGATGTTTCTTTTGTACCTCGCTTGTCGATGAATCTTCTTTCGTTGGTCAAGTTCTGACCAACATTGTTTTGTTGGATTTGATGACTCATCTTGTTTTATTCAGACCGCGAAGCGGGAAAGTGATTGGGACCGCCATCGCCAGTAAAGGTGCTCCTAGCCTCTACATCCTCGACACCTTGCGTCTTCCTTCTTCCATTGCTTCGCCCATTGAGTCTCCACTCGTGTGTCATCCGCCGCCGTCTTCCGCCGCTTCCTTCGCCCGATGGCATCATCGTCTTGGTCATCTTTGTGGGTCCGGTTGTCCACATTAATAAATAAAGGTTGTTTAGGTCATACACGTATTGAGTCTAGTTTTCATTGTAAGGGTTGCAAACTTGGAAAACAAATACAACTACCATATTCATCTAGTGTTTCTCACTCACCTAGACCTTTTGATCTTATTCATTCGGATGTATGGGTCCTGCACCTTTTGCTACAAAGGGTGGTCATAAACATTATGTCATTTTTATTGATGATCATTCTCGATATACATGGATTTATTTCATGAAACATCGCTCTCGCTTGTGTTCCATTTACCGTCTTTTCATGGTTCACACACGCTTTCTACTCCTATTAGAGTTTTTCGCTCGACTCAGTGGTGAGTATTTGTCGATGCTTTTCGCCGCTTTTGTCCTCTCGAGGGTACTCTTGCTCAGCTCTCTTGTCCTCGGCGCTCATGCTCAAAATGGTGTTGTTGAACGCATAAACATCGCCATCTTATAGAGATTGCTCGCACACTTTTGATTTCATCTTTTGTTCCTTCTCATTTTTGGGGTGAAGTTGTTTCTCCGCTTTGTCTATCTCATCAATAGACGACCCTCATCCAAACCTATCGGACAATGTCTGGTGAAGTTCTTTTGGTACCTCTCCTAGCTATGATCATCTCCGAGTTTTTGGATGTACTTGCTATGTTTTGCTTGCACCTCGTGAGCGAACTAAATTGATCGCATAACTGCTGAGTGTGTTTTTAGGGTATAGTCCCGAGCATAAAGGTTATCGGTGTTATGATCCTTCTTCTCGCCGCATACGTATCTCTCGTGATGTGACCTTTGCCGAGGACCGTCCTTTCTTTTATAACCCTCTACTCGACCTCATATTCTCCCACGAACCCACCTCGTTCTGTGTCTTCCTCCTATTCTACCCAATACCGATGTCACTACACCTTCTCCATATATTACGCCCATTCTGCTCCTTCTATTTCCATCATGCCACCTTCACGAGGAGACTACACCTCCTCCTGCGCCACCTCCTTTTCATTCTAAACCACCTATCACACGTGTTTTCCATCGTCGCCTACAAACCCCACAAAGACCTCCACTCAGCTTCTACCACCACGGCCACCCGATACGCACCGCGTTGATGCTTCTAATAATATTGATGAGTCTCATACTATTCCCGATGAGTTACTGAGTTGGTCCAAGATATAATCTGAGATCGCATCGCTATTGGTCCGGTGACAAGTATGGTTTTCCACGTGTGAATGCTGTTGTTGATGAGCCATCCACTTACCAGGAAGCCTCTAATATTCCGGAATGGCAGCTTGCTATGTCTGAGGAGCTTGCTGCCCTTGATCGTACAGAACTTGGGATATTGTTCCATTACCGTCACATGCAGTGCCTATTGAATCTAAATGGGTATTCAAAATTAAGACCAAGTCTGATGGTTCTATCGAGAGATATAAAGCCCGTCTTGTGGCTAGAGGCTTTCAGCAAACTCAAGGAAGAGATTATGATGAGACCTTTGCACCAGCTTGCTCATATGACTCATTTCGTACTCTTATTGCCGTGGTGCTACTTCTTCTTGGACCATCTCTCAAATGGATGTTAAGAATGCTTTTCTTCATGGTGATTTGCATGAAGAAGTTTATATGCAACCACCTCCAGTGTTGATACTCCTCTGGTCATGTTTGTCGCCTTCGTCGTGCTTTATATGGTCTTAAACAGGCTCTTCGTGCTTGGTTTGAGCGTTTTGTTTCGGTGATACGGCTGCTGGGTTTTCATCTAGTGATCATGACCCGCTCTATTTATTCATCTCTCCACGTGGGCATACTTTGCTTCTTCTATATGTTGATGATATGTTGATTACGAGAGATGATGTGGAACACATTTCTCATGTGAAGAAGCAACTTGGTGAGCAATTTCGGATGTCCGATTTGGGTCCTCTCGGTTATTTCTTAGGAATTGAGGTGTTGCATTCGCAAAGGGCTACTATCTCTCTCACCCAAATACATACAAGACCTTATTGCTCGTTCGCATTACAGATAGTCGAAGCAGTGCGACACCTATGGATCTTCATTTACAACTTCGTTCTACCGATGGTACACCTCTTGAGGATCCTCTCGATATCGACATATTGTGGCACCTTGTTTATCTCATCTGTTACTAGACTCGATATTGCTCATGCGTTCATATTCGAGTCATTTTGTGAGTGCTCCTACTTCCATTCATTTTGGACATTTGCTTTGTGTACTACGGTACTTAAGGGGACATCTTCTCGGTGTTTGTTCTATGCTCGTGAAAGTCCGCTCGACTTCATGCTTACTCGGACTCCACTGGCGAGCGATCCAACAGATCGTCGTTCTATCACAGATATTGTATTTTTCTTGGTTCTTCTCCCTTGCATGGAAGTCTAAGAAGCGGCGGTTGTATCTCGCTCTAGTACAGAGGCGGAACTCGAGCACTTGCCACTACCACTTCGTAGATTGTATGGCTTCGATGGTTGTTAGCGATTTTGGTATTTCTTGTGATGCTCCACCTCTTCTATGTGATAATCTCGAGCCATACAAATTGCCAATGATCCCGTGAAGCATGAACTTACAAAGCATATTGGCGTTGATGCTTTCTTTACTCGGTCTCATTGTCGTGAAAACAATTGCTCTTCAATATGTGCCCTCAGAATTGCAAGTGGCAGATTTTTTCACTAAAGCACAAACTCGAGAGCAACATCGGTTTCACTTGCTCAAACTCAATGCTTCAAAACCTCCGTTTCCACCTTGAGTTTGAAGGGGGGTGTTAAGTATATCAAGGCCCAGCCCATGTGGCCCATGTGGTTATCTATATATTGGCATCTCTACTATTGGAGTCATTGTCTTCTCTAATCCCTAAAGTAAGTCACATAAGCAATAACAAACCGATTCTAATCTACCTCCTCTCTTCTTAATCTCATCCTCTTCACCATTGGGCGGCCAGGCAAAACCCCTGGAGCTCCTACCTCCTCCGGTTACAAGTTACGTAGCCGGGGCCCTGCTACCTTGGGCACTGACGTCCTTGACAACTTGGTACCAGATTCCAGGCGTTCCTCTTCCACCCACTGCCTAACACCCACCGCCGCCGCGCCATCTTCCCCCACCCGTTCAGTCTCATCCATGGCTGAACCAACCTTGGCCGACCTCGCGAGCCTCATTCGAGCGCTGTCCACAACGGTGGACACCCTCCAGACCAAGGTGGATGCGCTCCAGCCAGAACGCCACGTGCCGCCTCGGCGCGCCGACGCCCGGCGCGCCAAAGAACGGCGAGCACCACAACGGCCGCCTCCGCGATTCCGGAAGATGGACTTCCCAAGTTCGACGGCAAGTCCGATCCCCTGGCCTTCATCAATCGCTGCGAGTCCTTCTTCACCCAGCAGCGCATCGCGGAGGAGGAAAAGGTTTGGATGGCCTCCTACAACTTGCAAGCGTCGCCCCGATTTGGTACATCCAAATCCAACAGAGGAGGGTACCCGCCATGGCGCGCTTCACGAGCTTCTCAACCTCCGTTTGGCCGCCCTACGCTCCAACCCACTGGGCAAGCTGATGGCGTGCAAGACGACGGGCTCCGTCGTCGACTACCAGGAGCGGTTCGAGGCGCTCCTTCCCCGCGCCGGCGTCCTCACCGAGACACAGAAGGTCCAGATCTTCACCGCCGGCCTCAACCGCCGCTTCGGCCTCGGCGTCGAGATCCAAAATCCGCGATCCCGGCCGTCGCGATGAGCCTTGCCCGCAAGTTGGAGCTCGCAATCGATGCGCCACGCGACCACACTCGCCGCCATACGGGCCTCTCGCCCTCCCCGCCCGCGCGCGGCGCTGCCGCGCGCGCGCGCGCGGCCGCTGCCGGCGACAACCCGCCACCGCGTCGAAGGACGCCAGTGAAGCGCATGTCCCAGGCGGAGATGGAGGAACGGCGCCGCCTCGGCCTCTTCTTCAAGCGCAACGAAGTTCGGGCGCGGCCACAATCGGTTCGCAGCGCATCTTCCTCCTCGACACGGCGCCGCGGACGACGCACGACGCCATCGAGACCGACGAGACCACCGCGGTGAGCCCTCGATATCGGCGACGCGATCGCCGGAGTCGGCACGTTAGACGATGCAGTGCGCGATCCGCCGGCGGCGCCTCCTCTCGCCTCATCGACTCGGCCGACGCACAACCGTCTCCGAGGCGCGCCGCCGCACCAACCTTCGATGCGGTCATTGGCCGGTGAACGTCATCGTGGCGAACAGCGAACGCGTGGCGCCCCCGGCATTCTGGCGCCGCGCATTCAACATCGACGGCGAGATTTTCTCCGGCGACTTCTATGCCCCGCCGCCGTCACGACGTCGTGCTTGGCGCTCGGTGGCTCGCCACGCTGGGCCGATTCTATGAGATTTCGGTGCCTCACCATGTCCTTCTGGCGTCGCGACCACCGCGTCTGTTGGCAGGGCATCGCCGGCCCGCCCGGGCCCGTGTTCGGTGTGCGCCGTCCTTGATCTCCTCACCGCCGTCCTCAACGAGTTCACCGCCGTCTTCACCGAACCAACGGGCATGCCACCGCCTCGATCCAGGGACCACACCATCAACCTACTTCCGGGATCCGCGCCGGTGGCCGTCCGTCCCTACCGATACCCCGCATCGCACAAGGACGAGCTGGAACGCCAGTGCGCTGCCATGCTCGCCCAGGGCATCATCCGCCGCAGCACGTCGGCATTCTCCTCTCCGGTCTTGCTCGTCAAGAAGGCCGACGGCTCCTGGCGGTTCTGCATCGACTACCGCGCCTTGAACGCCATCACCATCAGGGCGCATATCCGTCTGGTGGTTGACGAGCTCCTCGACGAGCTCCACGGCGCGCGCTTCTTCACCAAACTAGACCTCCGCTCGGGTATCATCAAGTCAGGATGCACGCCATGGATGTCGCCAAAACCGCGTTCCGCACCCACGACGGCCTCTACGAATTCCTGGTCATGCCGTTCGGGTTGTGCAACGCCGGCGACGCGTTCGAGCACTCATGAACGACATCCTGCGCCGTTCCTCCGCCCGCCGTCCTCGTCTTCTTCGACGACATCCTCATCTTCAGCAACACTGGCGGACCATCTACGGACGCGCGCGCGCTGTCCTCAACGTCCTCCAAGAAGACCGCCTCTTCGTCAGCGTTCCAAGTGCGCTTCGGCATCAACTCCATATCCTACCTCGGCCACACCATTTCGTCGACTGGGGTGTCCATGGACTCGCCAAGGTGCAGGCCGTCCGGGACTGGCCAACACCTCAGTCTGTGCGGGCGGTCCGCGGCTTCCTTGGCCTCGCCGGGTACTACCGCAAGTTCGTCAAGGAATTTGGGACGATTGCGGCACCACTCACAGCGTTGCTGCGCAAGGAGGGGTTCTCTTGGTCGCCAGCTGCCGAGGCGGCTTTCACGACGCTCAAAGCCGCCATCACCACCGCGCCCATCCTCGCCCTTCCGGACTTCAGCCGACCCTTCGTCGTCGAGTGCGATACCTCTACGCACGGCTTCGGGGCGGTTCTCCTGCAAGGCCAGCACCCGGTGGCTTTCTTCAGTCGGCCTGTGGCACCGCGCCATCACTCCTTGGCGGCCTACGAGCGAGAACTCATCGGCCTCGTCCTCGCCGTCCGCCACTGGCGGCCATATCTCTGGGGCCGACGCTTCATGGTAAGAACTGACCATTTCAGTCTCAAGTTCTTCTTTGGATCAACGATTAGCCACCATCCTCAAGACCATCTGGGTGGGCAAGCTCTGAGCCGACTTCGGTGGAATACAAGCCGGGCAGCACAAATACGGTGGCTGACGCTCTGTCCAGACGCGACACAGAGGAAGCCGCGGTTACTGCCATCTCCGGGCCGCGCTTCGACTTCATCAACCGCCTCCGCCACGCCAACACCGACGAACTGGGCGGTGGCGCTCGGGACGAGATCACGCGCCGCCGGCGCGCGGCCGTGGTCCTCATCGACGGCATCGTGGCGTTCGACGGCCGGCTCTACATTTCCGGCGTCGCCGCTTCCACGAGCCGCCGCGCGTGTGCGATGGCGCCATGAGGGCATACAACGCACCCTCCATCGACTCCGCCGCGATTTTCACTCCCCCAACCTCCGCGCCGTCGTCCGAGACTACATCCGCGCCTGCGCCACATGTCAGCGCTACAAGACCGAGCATCTACACCCGACCGGCCTACTCCTCTCTCGTCCGTTTCCACGACGGTGCGGGCCGACATCGGCCGACTTCATCGAGGCCTGCCGCGCGTGGGTGGCAAATCCGTCATATTGACGGTGGTCGACCGCTTCAGCAAGTACTGCCACTTCATCCCCCTCGCGCACCCATACTCTGCTGAATCAGTGGCGCAGGTCTTCTTCGCCGAGGTGGTGCGCCTCCATGGCATTCCCCAGTCCATGGTCTCGGACCGGGATCCTGTCTTCACCTCCAAGTTCTGGAAGGAGCTGATGCGGCTGACTGGCACCAAGCTTCACATGACATCGGCTTTCCATCCCCAGTCCGACGGGCAAACAGAGGCGGCCAACAAGATCATCGTCATGTACCTCCGCTGCCTCACTGGTGATCGCCCTCGGCAATGGCTCCGTTGCCTCCCATGGGCTGAGTACATCTACAGCACCGTCTTCCAGACGACACTCAAGGACACGCCGTTCCGCATCGTCTACGGCCGCGACCCGCCCACCATCCGCTCCTACGAGCCCGGCGAGACGCGCAGAAGCGCCGTGGCCAAGAGCTTGGCGGAACAGGGCGAGCTCCTCACCGACGTCCGTTGCCGCCTTGAGCGGCGCAAGCACTCTACAAGCGTCACTACGACAAGCACCACCGTGAAGTCCACTTCGCCATCGGTGATCGGGTGTGGCTCGCTGCGACATCGCGCAGCCGCATCCCTTCACGCCCGACCTGGGGAAGCTGCGACCACGATTCTACGGGCCCTACTGCCGCGCGCCATCATCAACGGCGTCGCCTACCACCTCGAGCCGCCACGGGAGCACGCCCACGACGTCTTCCACGTGGGCCTACTCAAGAAGTTCGTCGGCTCGCGCCGGGCGCCACCGCTGCTTCCGCCCATACATCATGGCGCGCGCATCGCGGCCGGAGCGCGTGACTCGCTCCCGCCTTGCCGGGAGTACGCCAAGTTTCGTGCATTGGAAGGGGAACCAACGACCGCGCCACACGGGAGGGCGTCGGCGGATTCATCGACCGCTACCCAACTTTCCGGCTCGAGGACGAGCCGCTCGTCGAGGAGAGATGTCATGTGGGGCGCCACTACAGCGCAGAGGACGCACACAAGGCATCTCTCCTCTTACGGCACGCCAGATCGGGGATCAGCGCCGATTAGTGGCTAAGAGAGATTTGAGGATTAGCATGGCGAGCTAAAATCAAGGGATTGTGGAGAGGTTAGTATCCTTTTATTTAGGAGGCCAAGCGCCTATATCAGGGCTGTAAGCAAGCTGTTGAGGATTAAGCAATAACAAACCGATTCTAATCTACCTCCTCTCTTCTTAATCTCATCCCCTTCACCATTGGGCGGCCAGGCAAAACCCCTGGAGCTCCTACCTCCTCCGGTTACGAGTTACGTAGCCGGGGCCCTGCTACCTTGGGCACTGACGTCCTTGACACATTCAAGTAAAAAGTGACCAAACTGCAAGAGAATATTAATGATATTACCAAGTAAAATGCACCGTGGGTCCTTAAACTTGTCACCATGGGATTGATACACGTGGACTGATTTGGCAATATCAGATACACAGTGGAGTATTTGGTCTGAGCCTTGAGGTAGTGGAAAATTAGTAGGGTTGTACTGTTGCCGTAATGCGGCCATACCAGGTCCTCAATTGTTACAAAAAAAAACAATGGAGCCAATGGCCAACCCAGTTGTGATTATGACAAGGCTTGCAGCCTATCAGACAAAAGTAACAGACACCTGTATGTATTCATGCAGGACTTGAAATTGCCAGCAACATCATCTTTTTTATTAAAAAGGTGAAGAAAAGACACTCATAACCTTGACCAAGCAGGTTATGCCTACATGTTGAATACTACTTTGTTTAGATTGTGTACCAGCAGGTCCCGCGCCAAGATCTTTTATCAAAATTTCTATTAAACAAGCACAACAGTTCAGCTACAGGAAACACCAGCAGGAGGCCAGTTGGCCACATGATGAACATGCATATATGTTAGATATGAGATAAATGAAATGAAAAGTTTTCAGTAAAACACTTGTACTGTCGCCATATATATATGTGGCTTAATCATCTAATCAAGGGGATTGTAATTTGTAAACTATAACCATCCAGAAAAAAGGAAATAACAAAAGAACAAACCTCTCCAACATGAACCACAGAAAGGGTGCCCACATGCAGCAGCACTCATTGACTCACGTGGACAACATTCGAAACAAATCCCGCATGTCAGCTGTTAAAGTGAGGACAACATATATAAGAAATATTTTCTTTAGCATGTCTAGAACATAAAAAAGGTAGCAGCAAGCCTGCAACAGAACAAGCCTACTCTCCAACATTTTCTCCAGTAAAATACAGGCTAGGATGCAGGCATGCTCACACAGTGAATGGCTATGGAAGACACAGGCAATCCAATAATATAAGACTCAATTGGAACTTGGAAGAATTTTATATTGTCCAAAGAGGAAGTACATGTTTGAGCAACAAAGTGAAGAAATTTAACTAGCGAGACTTACTTCTCTTTCATTCGGCATTTCAATTTGCTTCTCCAGCAAACCGACAGCAGCACGAACTCGTTCTTCATCGACAAACCATTCATCATGCACCTTACTGACACTCCTGCAGGAACAAACTTTATAATACCTCTACAGAAAATAAATGTAACAACCAACATAAATTACATATCACCATCTACAGAAGCTACAGATAAAAAAAGATCAAAACATCTTGTCCATTTGCAAATGGGGAAGGACCAAAAGAAGTAGGACATTTATGTTAATAGTGCAGATAGTGTTTCTGCCTATGGGAGAATAATGTATTAAGCACAACGTGCATTCTGCACCCACAAAAAAATCTTGGGGCCTTAACATCAGGTGCTGCGTAATTTCATAGTCTTACAAATATAAATTTTAATGTGACTGTGTCCCATGGCCTGCCTATATTTTGTGCTTGGAATTGGATAAAAATGACTGTTTCTTTAAGGGTGCAACAACCATGCCAAACGCAATGATGCCTATTACCAGTTATAACTGCGAAGAAGGACGCATGCTTCTGATTTTGAAATTGAAAGAACAGTTGAAACCCGATTTATGTCATCTGCTTGATGTTGTTTTATACCAGCTTCGCCCAGTATGCTGTAGTTTTGCTGAAATGTAAACAAGAGAATTATTGTAAGAAAAATAGGACAAGGAGCTGAAATAAACAGTCAAACACCTAAAAATCACATAAAATTGAATAACACCAGTTCATCACTGGATTAACTGGAGATAAAAAGATTAACTTGATCAGATCCGCATGTAAGTAAACCAAATTTCAGCAGTAAAAAAATGATTATTTAACTAGTCTGTCAATCAAAACAGTGCAAACACGTTAAGTACGTAACCAGACAAGATCTAAGGAAAAAGGTATGAGGAAATAGCATTTTTGATGCATCCTTCAAAAGAAATTTGCTATAACATCATGATTTCTAGTAAATTATTCAACTAAGAGTGCATGGGCGCATGCACCCCACCCCCTGCTGCCCGTCAACACACACACAACTAAAAGGAAAAGGAAAAACACAGAGAAAGCACTAACTCCAATGACTACTAGGAAAAATCATGTTACCAAAAGCATAGAACGAGACTTGCTAGTCACAGGCAACTTACTATTTCCAGCGTTATGTCTAATACACGTGCACAAACGGTGCCCTAACAGCTGATAGACAGAGGAGTATCATCAGCTGTCTAAACAGAGATAGGAGAAACAAGAAGTCCTACTAAAGTAAGAGATGTAGAGTCCGGTATCATGTGGAAAAAGGCACTAGAGTCCAGAACCCAAGAGGTACCTAAAGGAGACGTCCGATCTAGACTGGTAGAATCTGCTGAGCTGTGAGAAAATTGCTAAAGAAGATCCTTGCAGAGCTACTGAACAGAACCTAACGTGCTGATATGTCCTCCCATAGAGGAAGGGCCTCACTGCCCCCTTGGATCATCCACCCCCACGCACCTTGTTCTGCTTTTTCCGCATCGCACAACTCTGGTAGTCGTGCCTGAAGTTCTTGCAATAATTGCACTGAACCCCGGCCTGTGCAAAAACAGGAGTGTGAATAGGCACCTAGGCAGGAACTGTAGTCCAAGCAGGGGCCAGCGATGTAGTCGAATAGGAAGGGGCAGCAAGCATAGCCCGAATAGACTGTGCTGCTAACTTGCGCCAATGCTCCTCGGCACGAAGCGTCGAAAGGGTCTCGATGACAGTCGGTCAAGGCGAGCGGCTTAGCAATTGAGCCCTGACAGGCTCAAACTCTAAGCGAAGATGCCAGACGAAGTCATAAAGGCGAAAATGGTTATGATCCACCTTTTGCACCTTATGACACTCCTGGCAAAGTGGAGAAGCAAGCTTGTCCAGCTAGCGCCAGAGACAGGTCAGGACTCGGTAGAAGTCGTCGACGGAGGAGTCCACCTGGTGAAACGTCTCCAGCTCACACTAAAGCAAAAAGAATTGAGCATCACTACTCTACTGGTATCGTTCACGCAAGTACTCCTAGATCTGACGAGTAGAACGCAGACCAATAATGTCTGACTGAATGGAGTCATCAACGTTGACCACTAGGATGGCTCGAATATAGGCCTCATCAGCACACCAGCGCACAAAAACGCCAATGGCATACTGAAAGGCCTCATCAGCAGCGGCAGCCTCTACCTCCTTGGCGACCTCATCTCCTGTAGGAGGTGCAATAGTAAGCTGCCAGGGAGGAGTATGAACCGGTGATGGCAGACAAAATCGTGCATCAGTAACATGTCCCCAGAGGCGGAGACCATCAAGGGTGATCTCCGTGAGTGAAGACTATAACCTGTAGTTCATCCCATGAAGCTTTGTTCCTGCGAATGGGATCGCAAGTGATGGAACGAAAGCTATCGATAGGCGGTGCTGGTCGGCATGGCGACCAAGGCAACGAAGTCTATTAGGCGGCGCTGGACAATGCAGCGTTAGATTAACGTGGTAGGAGATATTTTAATGACACGCTATTAAAGAAATCAAAACCAAAGAACGATTTCTAGCTTCAAAGAATCGGGAACAACGGCGGCATCACGATCGACCTTAGGGCGTGGTCGGAGGTGATGATGGCGGCGCTCAATCCGGCGGTGGGACGGCAATGATGCGGTTGGCTGGAGGCGGTGGCGGTGCTCGGCGTTGGCGGCTGACGGTGACAACGAGATGGTAGCCAACGATGACAAGGAGGCAATGGCGACAGAGGCGGGGGCGGCTCGATTCAGGTTGGGGCAGCCCGATCCAGGCAGCAGTGGCCTTGGGCTAGGCAGTGACAATCCGATCCGGGTGGCAGCTGCCTCAGGCTGGGAGGTGGCGGCCTTGCGGTGGCCGACGACTGCGATGGAGGCGGTGGGATGGTAGCCGAAGAAGCTAGATTAGTGCCCTAGCTTTAATACCATATTATGAATATTGTGTATATATTCATGAGGCCTAATGGCAATATTTATAAAGAGTACAAGAGACTATATGCAAAGACAACCCTATGCATATAGGTAAATACAGAAAAGATATGCCTACTCTAACACCATGGCTTTTGGTTTGGTAGCCAAATTTAAGTGTTGTGGGCCACATCGAAAAATGGCTGGCGCACTTTCTCTGGCCAACAAATTGCATGACAACTTCAGTCCAAAATACCACTGTTTGAACTAAAAATCAAAAAATGACCATGATGTCACAAACATATCTATGGTTGTGAACCAAATAGTGACAAATCAGTGTGGTGGGCCAAAGTGTAGCCAAATTTGGCTACCAACCAAACAGCCCCAAATATAGCAATTGTGGCATTTCCCTTCTTCGATAATTATATTTTGTAATGGATTTCATAAAGACAGCAAGGAGAGAAAAGTGGAGAGTGAAGGGCAAGAATAAGAGGAAGGAGAAAGACGGAAACAATGACATGTGGACCCAAAGATTTCATTTATCATAGAAAGTTTCTACAGACTTGATTGGTCGAATCTGAATAAAGAGTTTAAGGATCAAGTCATATCTAACTCTTCTTAGACTTGCCCTAACTTATCATCATCATCCAGGCACATTTAAACTTTTAAGGGAAAAGACAAAGCAAAAAATGTACTGCTACATATGTTAGCTATGAGCTTCCAAACTTTATTTCCAGACGAGAAAAGTAACTTGTATGGTAACATGATTGCATCAGCAAAGGAAAATACCACCTTTTTGTACTCTGTGTTAAGCAACAACACGACAGCTTAAGTTCAGCTATTGAGGATTGGATGGCAATTGATGCACTCACATTGTCAATGGTTGAGCTGGCAGGTACATTAACTGAAAGTCTGAAATTTCACGTTCACGTTTAAGTACACTAATAATAAGTACCACACAATATCCTAACTAGGAAATATATATGTTTGCATCTGTTTAACTGAAATTTCAGTAGGAACAGAAAGTGCAATGAAGAATAAAATATATATCTGATCTTATCAATTTATGTTCTGCTTAGGGCTGCAACATATGTCCATTCCTGAGTCAATGCTTGTTAAGTTGCATGTACCAGTTAGTTCATCCAAAAGCTTAAGCTAATGAGGAAAAACATGCAATTTACTTATACTTCAACACCCCTCCTCACGTGTAGGAATACCCTCAACAATGCTGACTAGAGCCCTAAGGCAAGCATGGCTTGTCATTGTGAAAGCTTTCCTTTCCCCAATTGTTTCATCTCTCGATAATTAAATCACATATCTTTCATATCTCGATAATTAAATCACATATCATTAAAACAAAATTAAATTAAATCAACAACCAGAAAAACACAAGAATATCATGCAAGGTACCCTGTTTTTACAATTCGAATAGCTAGAGAAGTACTTGCAACACATATAGCCAATTAGCAGACACACTTCACCTAATTAGCACTGACAAAATATTTAGTGTAGGGAATTAACTTGCCAACTTTTTATACACATGGTCTGGGAAGTAATCACCATCTTTCAACTAAAGCTATCACGTCAGAAATTAACAAACTGTACCACCTCCAACAAAATCATCAAGCTTCAGGACACCTCTGGAAAGCAGATTTAGACCTTGAAACATACCAACTAAGCACAACCATGCATCAGCATCAGACTGGCCCATCACAATAAATCTACATGCCTATACCCATTCCCAATTACAGAAGCTGAATCTACAATCTTCATGCCACCACTTACTACCATGAAAGCAATGGGAATACACATACAATGGTTGCAGTGTTGCACATCAAAATCATTTCCTAAGTTTCAACATTTGCCTTTGACGTGTTTTTCTACCCTGAACAACATTCCCCTGATCATACTTCAATTATTACCAAAGCAACAACCAAAATTGGAGTCACAACCTACATCCAAAGTCGTACACCATGAGTTACGACGCACATTCAATGTGGCACAGCACGGTACCTATCACAGCAAAAGCACAATTCTACATACATTTCCAACGAGCAAATATAATTTATCCGAAACATTCAGCTTGCTAGTTCCTAGTTCCTTCCAAATGGCATAAATAGAAACAACCTGTGATGACTTTTATAAACACATCTCCATCGATATGGTCATCAAAGCAGACACTAGAATCATGCTTTCTCCTCACAACTTTCTCCATGGAAAAACGTGCATTTCAACAAGCCCTCCATGCGCATCAACAAGGCCCAGCCCATCAGGCAATCACAGAAAACCAAAGCAATATCTAGATCGTCCAACCAGCCACATCCCTATCCATTATAAGTACGCAGTGGCATATAGAGAACCATCTTATCGTTAAGGAACCCAAAAAAACAATGCTATATACTGAGCCCCAGTATGCCCCATTCCGACCATCACGAGCAAACGATTTCTAAATCGAGACCGACTGTGCGCCAATGGTCGATGATCACCTGCTGCCTGTGGGAGAGTAGGTCGTCGGAGTCGTCGGAGTCGTGGTCGGCGAAGTCGTAGTCGGCGTCCCCGTCGTCACTGAGGGCGAGGCCGGCCTCGCCGCCGTTGTAGAAGTCCTCGTCGGCGGAGTCGCGCGTGTCGTCCTCCGAATCCATCTCCGCTACAAAGCCACCACCGGCCGACGCGCGCCGGAGCCTCAGGAGCAGCGCGGATCGTAGCGACGCCCACCACGAGGGGGAAGCAATTGGGCTCGGATTAGGGGGAGGGATGGGGAGGAAGGGGTGGGGAGGAAGAGGTGGGGAAAATGGGGAGGATGTGTGCATTCGCTCGGGTAGCTGCGAGCTTTCTCCCTCTTTTTCCGCACGTTCTCTTTTTGCTCTTCTTTTTTCTATATTTGTTTTTTAACTTTCGTTTTCCAGACAGAACTTTTTCTTTTCATGGGAAGAACGAATCTTGTTTCTTGATGGATCAAACATGATTCTCTGATCCATAGTACTATATCTCTATTATTTAAAAGAGAAAACTGAGGAGCGCTATATTTTTTTCTTCCTCTTTCTCCTTACAAAACGATTCAGCCGACATGCGGGCCATGACACGCTCGATTTCTTTACCGCCTTCCCTAGGCGTGCAACATTCCTTTCTCTAACTAGATCCCCTCAACTCGTATCTTATTCTTCCTCAAATCCTCTAACAAACCCTAAAACATGTGGTATTTCCTAATCCTGGTCTCTCTCACCTCACATTCACATCTAATCCCACTCTCGAGCTCACCTCTCTCATGATGACAAATGCGAGGCAGTGGTCAAGTGAGCAAGCTATGGGCAGACACGCTATGCCATGCACATGCGCGGGCTGTGGGCGGCACTAGGAGGCTATGCGATGTGCTCACTGCAGCCCCAAACCTCGGCACCATCGGTACCTCCAATTTGGACAATGCAATGATGCTTTGTGGCAGCAGAAGGGGATGCTTTGATACCATATTGGTTTATATGTTGTTATAGAGAAGATATTTTTCTGTTCTACTTGCATATATTTGCTTGGGGAGGCTGTCTTATAGGAGTGAAATGACATCTTTGCTCCTGCAACAGTAAACAACATAACGATGTTGGCTTCAAAAGTTCACGAAGGTGTGCACTTAGTTGGGAAGGTTTGTATCCAATTCTTTTCTTCCCAGTTCCTCTGAGAAATGCAATCTTTGTCCTTAAGCACTTTTTGCATGGAATCAGAGATGCTACACATCTTCAATAAAATCTCTACCTCGAGCATCCAATGAGCATGGTGTATAGCAAAGCTTGGCCAGCTGGATAAAGTTACAACGTGCCATGGTCAGACTTTTTACTTCTTATACTTGGTTATGAACCAATGTATGCCATTGAGACATGCAAAGCTTTATATGTCTAAGCTGATAAGTAGGTGAAGTTTACTCACCCGAATTTATCGATTAATTCAAGCATGTAATAAAAACAAATTGTGTTGTGGGTCACAACAAAACTCAATTGGGCGTAATGGTGGAGCCAAAGGCGATGTGTAGGCAAGCATGGTGTCAGAGGCTGGGAGACTGGACTAATCTTCAACAAGAAAGACTGGAAGTCTTATCCAAACGCTTCTCGCGAAGCAAAATTAAGCAAATCACTAGCAGATTCAAATGCAGCTATCAACAAAGCAGACAAACAAATATGGGTCTTCAAAACTTCATAACCCTAGCAAAGTCTGAGTCTGTGCAACTGACCTTCTGAAACAAATGCTAAATTGTCGAACGACATAAGCCAAAACATCACATGTGGTGCTAGATAGATAGCAAAAAATTCATATCATAGAATCTGACATGTTTCACCTGAAATACAAAACTCAGCAAACAATACTCATTGGAGAATAACTTCCACGCGCTTGCACGCGTGGCCATCACGTACATCAAACTAGTGGCTATAAAAGTATCTAAAATCCATGATATGGTAAAACTGCTCCTGTAGAATTGTCCAGATGAAAAAAAGTCTTGTGTCATCAATAGAGTATAAACTACAATAAATCTTTCGTATCGAACTGTGATAACTAGACAAACATTGTGATATCCACATAAAAATAAAACTCCTTGCACTTAAATTTTTCATCTCAATCTAAAAATGAAACAAAACCTACACTTTCAAATAGTAAAACTCTATAGAGCATCATACTAGCTGCCATCAGAGTGTGCATCAAATTTTTGAAATTAAATATTGTCAAAACCTCCATAATAGGCGTGCAAACGATCTAAATTGCAACATATCCAAACGGTGATTAGAATACCAAATTCTTGTGCCCACAAATTGACATTGATTTATTTTCTCTCTCTCTCTAGCGCAAGAATCGTAGCTTTTGTTGCTATCGGACCAAAGCTCTGCACGTTCTCTCTCCGAGCGAACAAGAAACAATGCTTGGTCTTTTTCTTCTCTCTTTTGGTGCAAGGGCCAGGCATTGCTACCGATGGAGTTTTGTGTTGGACCCCATGCTCCTCCTCATGTTCTTGGTCTCGAGGCGCTAGTGACTCTCTCTCTCCTACTTTTTCTACCACAATCTAGGAATGATGAGGGAGGCTGATGACTTAAAGTCAATCTGGAATTGAGCAAAAAGCTTAAGCGAAGCTAAAGAAAACACAATTTTTCTGGGTTGCTGCGTGTTCGGTGTCAACTTTTTTTATTCGCCCAACTTTGGCTTTAGCTCGGAGATGGAAAAATGATCCCAGCTCAGATATGAGGAAAGCACCGGAAGATAGACTCAAAACCGCATGATCCAATTTTTTCTGATCGAATCTCCTATGATGTGGATGCCACACGATGACTGCCTTGGTGACATTGTGTGATGGCCGCCCTGAGAGTCTCCTCCTCCCGAGGCATTGGCTTTGACCTTGAACCTAAAGCTCTTATACCACTTATTATAAATGCATGGCATAAATAAAAGATCAAGAGAATGGGAGACATAGATGTAACATAAAAAAACCTTTGCAAAAAAACACAGATGCACGAAGGTGGAATTCACTATATAAGAAGATATTTACAATGAGACTCTTGCTCTTCCTATAAAGCATATATGCCCCTAAAAATTATTTTGGTAATTAATGATTACCATGTTTATGGTACTAACATATTTGTTGAGATAGTTGAAAGATTTAGTCCTGGATTTGCAAAGATGTCGTGGTGAAGAATATGGAGAAGCATGTGGCTCAAGAGAAAGGTATAAAAATAGGCTTATTACCTCTTTCTAGATTTTACCAGTCTTGAAGTTTGTTGAATTAAGATCGGATTGATAGACTAGATGTCGTACTATTAAGAGGTTTTTGCTAGTAGCTTGACAGTGATATTGTGCCACATTGCTCAATCTTTGTGCATGCTTACATTTGAAATTGCATTGTAGTTAACTACCATTGTACCCGAGGTAGTACCGCTGCATTTAGGGCTGGCAAAAAAGCTCGGGCTCGTGAGCCAGCTCGGGCTCGGCTTGGACTTGTGGAGGCTTGGCTCGGCTCATGAATGAAACGAGCCGAGCCGAGCCAGCAAAAAAGCTCGGAATCTAAACGAGCCGAGCCCGAGCTGGCCCAACTAAAAAGTAAAACCCTAGTTTCCAATCCCAGGCCGCCAGCCGCCCAGGCTTAGCCAACCAAGCCGCCACTCCACTTCGCCATGCCGCTTGGCATTCCACCCCCAAAACGGCGGAAAAAATGACGCGGCTGACACCGGCGGACGCGTCCCTGATCCCGGACCACGTCGTGGCCTCGTGGGCGACCCCTCCGTCCCCACCGCCGCGGCCAACGCGCTCCTCGCGGCGCTCCCCTTCCCCTCCTGCCCATCCCGCGCCTCCTCGCTCCTCCTCCTCCGCGCCTCGCCTCGACCCCGTCTCGCTGCCGCCTCGACTCCCTCCAGCTCCTCTCTTCCTCTCCCCGGCCGCCCCGTCGCCTCGCTCGCCCACCTCGCCGCCGCCTACCTCGCCGCCTCCGCGCCCGACCGACGCCGCCACGCAGCTCCTCTTCGCGAGCCCCCGACGGCGGCGCGCGCGCCGCGCGGTCGAGGGCGGGGTCCCGCTCTCATCCGATGAGGCGCGCCGCCGAGCGAGCGATTCGAGGCCGCCGTCGAACGCGCTCGCAGCCGCGCCGAGGCGTGGGGCACCGGGCGCGCGGAGGAGCGGGCGAGGAGCTCTAACCGCCGAGTGGGTAGCCATCGATCCGTCGCGGTGGAGGTGGCGGCCGAGCGGATTGTCGAGGACGGCGCCGTCGAGACTTGGCACGCCGCCGACGAGGCTACCCGCGCCAAGTACCGCATGCTAGGTGATGATTCTTTTGTGGCAATCCAGATTGTTGCTGGCTCGCGAGCCCTCGCGAGCTGGCTCGAGCCGCACCACGAGCCGAACCGAGCCCACAAAAAAGCTTGATATCCTAACCGAACCGAGTCTCCATTCCACCAAGCTTTCACGAGCCGAGCCGAGCCGAGCCGAGGCTTGGCTCGGCTCGTTGCCACCCCTAGCTGCATTGGTACCACCGAGTTTTACTTGTGTATACCTTTTCCAGAGAGGTTTGGTTTTGGAGTTCTTCAGGCGTGGTACTACTGCACTTCTTCTCCAGTAGTACCGAAGTGGTATGACCGTGGATCATGCCCAGTACTACTGTACATGCGGCATGACTGTGTTTGTATTAATGGTAGCTATTTTTCAGAGAGGCACTTTTTAGGAGTTTTTCTTTCCTCTGAAAAGGGTACTACCGCTTGTAGCAGTACAACCAAATATGTGAAGAATCTAAACCTGTCATTATGAGTTAAGGACATGTTTTGGTAATTAATGATAATTGAATCATGGTGATGGACAGCTTAAGATGGGTTCATGTGGTTGATCATTCTCAAGCAATGTAAAGACTTCACATGTGTTAACAAGTCATGATCCAAATTTGGAGTTGAAATATACATTGTCAAGCTTCAAGTGGATGTGTAAGGCAAATGTATGACTAGTTAAGACAAATGTATGACTAGTTAAGGCTAAGAATGTGTTCCTAGTCTTTTATCGGTCTTGATGTTTAGTTAGAAAGATTGGGTTGCTAGTGTAGGATGTCGTACTATTAAGAGGGGTCGCGACTAGTAGCTTGAACGTAACAAGTGTTGATAGATCACTTGATTGCTCTAGCTCTCTCCGTAGCATGATGCTAATATTTTTTTAATGTGATTTCAAAATGTTGTAGCTCATGTATAAGTCCTTTATGACATGTGACTTGATGTTTGCGAATATGTTTTGCAATATATCAAAGTATATGTTATTTCCCCTCTTTGATGCATGATGCTAATATTTGAGATGTGTCTCTCAAATAATTGTAACTCATACAAATATTGTTGCTACATGTGACTTAAGTTTGAAAAGGCAATTTGAATTTGGTTTAAGTCCATGTCATCTTCCTAGTGATGTGATTCCAAAAGATACTTGTGGATATGTTACATAATCTATTAGGAGTTATTTGTTAACTTTAAATGTGTATTTCTATAATTTGCAAAGTTTTTGTGCAAAGTGGCTGAGAAATATGCATTGTCTTTTAATCTTTAGAGCCTGTCCTCAAGGTGGCAATCTAACCGGTTTTGTATATGCGGTCAAACCAACCTATTTAATTCACCCGAGCCAAATGGACAGACTGACCGTGGAGCGGTCAGACCGGAGTATTCATGGCGATCTGACCAGCCAGAATGGTCTGACCAGCATGCATGTGGCGGTCAGGCTGGCATACGAGTAGTGGTCTGATCGGTCCACGGAACTACTGTGTCTTCGAGCATAATGTTTTTTCCATAGAGTGACTTCTCTAATAGCGGTCTGATCTGTACCTTTGCAGTCTGACCAGACCAGGCGGTTAGACCGGTCCTTGTGTGGGCGGTCTGACCAGTTTTTCATTCTAACGGCTAGTTTTGTAGCCATTGAGAGAGCGCTAGTATCGGCCATATGTTGGCGGTAGTACCAGCCCTCGGGCTGATTTCTACCTTTTCTTCACTCTAACGACTAGTTTTTGAGAGAAGTGTATAAATGCCTCCTCAAGGGCTATTGAGAAGTGATTGTTGGTGCTATTCTTCTATTTCTCGTCTAACTAACATTGGCACCAAAATTCAGGCGAAGATATTAGGGAGAACAATGGCGCACGATGGGGAAATCGGTTATGGGATTCACGTGATTCACAACTGAGCAAAGACCTTTGCCTTTGCACATGCGGTAAAAAAGGGAACGTCAGGAACGACCTCGGACGGCGGCGGAGTAGGGAGAGAGAAGAGGGAGCAGGAGGGAGATGACAGGTGAGCCTGTAGTGGCGGTGGGAGAGAAGAGAGAGAGAGAGGGTGGGGTGAGTGAGAGTGGTGAATGGCTGCCACGTGGCAGCGGAAGGGAGGTCACGGGCGTAAGGGGATGCTATTTGCGTGGCGGCGGGAAAGATCCGGGCCGTCGTATGGAGAGAGAGGGGAGGGCGCGGGCGTAAGGGGATGCTATTGCGTGGCGGTGGGGAAAGATCCGGGCCGGCCAGGTGCCAGCCCAGGAGAACTTTTGGAAGTTTTATTTTCTTTTGCAATTAAATAAAGGCCGAGAATTGCAATAAGGCTTTGGGAAATAGCAAATGAGAGCCAAAAATTCCACAAAAATTCTCATAAATACTATGAAGCGAGGACTCAGGAAAAATAAGATCAACTTAAATTGGTTGCAATTGAATGCATGTTTCAATATCTAGCTCTAGACTTCAAATAAAAGAAAAGAATCTAGAAAAATTCAAATAAATATAATTAAACAAATTTCTAGAAATTCAGAATATTTCAAATTCGAATCACACTTTAACAGCCCCCTGCACCAAAAAAAACATATTCGACGATCTATTAGCTGTCATTGTTTATCACACACTGTCGTGAGATCGTGATGAAAGTCTTGATATGCGCACCGGGTGGCTGATCTTGCAAGGGGACTATCCCCGGACATCAAATCCGTTACATATTGCTTGTACGCAACCAAATTTAAATTCCTTCCCACCTAATGTAACCAAACTTTGACTAGTTTTAGGTGTCGCTCGATTGGGCTGAAATAAGCTGACTTATAGCTAAAATTTGGCGTAACTAAATTTAAAAATAGAAAAAACAGGTTAGCCCATCATGGACAATACAAACAAATACGGGAAAAAAGAACCGACAAAAAGCTAAAAAACAAAAAAAGATGAAATTTATAAATAGTAAAAAATAAGCTAGAAGTCAGAAGCTCAAGTCGAAATGAGCGGAGCCATTAGGAATTTATATAACGTTAGGATATACTATTATCAATGGTACACCAAACTAAGCAAGTCTGTTTTTGGTGGGTTCGTTTCTACTTGTGCTTTGGCCTTTTGACTTATTGCTATAGTAACTAGTTTTCAAATGATACGTTTTTTAAGACGGGATTTACAGATAGATTGTAGTAGACACTGCATCGAATTCAGCTATACCGATCAAAATCACATGTAACCTTTTTATACCGTCTCTCATGAACAGATAGAATTCAAAAACTATAAGATAAAACCTAAATCTACAATAAAAAAACCCACCCAATGTCCTGCATGTGAGCGTGCGAAGCAAATTGTACGATCACCGGCTCTTTATCTCTTTTTCGACTATCCTATGCTACCCTTTTCTCAAAACTCAACCAACACACTAGGAACTACCAACTGTTTATGGACTATCGACAATTCTACTACCAGCTCGCATTACCTAGAAAGCCCACTGATTAGTACTTTTCGATCAAAATCAAACAAATATTAGCATTTTCGACCAACACAAACAAATTGTTAGTGTGTGAAATCGTCATCGGAGCGAATATAAATAAGATAGAAACACCCGCCTTGCTTTTGCGTCCCCTCCTCCCCTTCTCCACCAGACCACCACCCCTCACCCCCCCCCCCACCTCGACTCCTGCCGGAACACGAGATCCCGGAGCGAGCATCTCACGCGCACCTCCCCTCCTCTCCCCGGATCTGACCACCGTGCACTCTCCGGAACCCCGGAGCTAGACCCAGCAGCCGAGCCCGATTCGCCGCGAGCGTGGCGGTGCCCAGGTCGCGCCAGATCTGCGAGATCCGCATCGACCCCGCCCCGCCTTCCCCGAGGTACGGAGGCCAAGCCGCATCCCTCAGATCCGCTCGTACATCCATTCATCTCGGATGCGTCACTGTTGATTGGCTGAAATGGCGTGGTGGCTCTAGGTATATGCTTCTGGGATCCCTCGGGCTCGGGCGCCGCGGGTATTGAGCGGCATCTCGTCGGCGGCGTGGCCTGTGGCGACGGTGGTCGGGGGAGATGCAGCGGAACGGGGTGGTTGAATGCAGCGTGTGCCGCTCCCGGCTGGTGGTGCCGAGCGTGTCCAGGGCGTACGACAAGCACCGCAGCAAGATATTGTCCAAGTTCCGCGCGCTCAACTTCCTCCTCGTCGTCGGCGACTGCATCCTCGTCGGTCTCCAGGTGTGGTTCCATACTTCCATCCCCCTTAATGATAATCCAGCTACAACGTTCTCAGCATTCCACGTTTAGTCCATCACGTGCAAATACGTGTGCGATGTGTTGGTGAAATGGTCCGATGAATTTGGTACAGACTGAATGCGATGAGTCAGACTGAGGCTATGTACGCATGCTTTACTTGGTTGCTCCTTTGCTGTAGTGTTACATGCGTGTGTCTACCAATAAGTAAGTTGGAGAGCTGTGTTAACAATTTGCTTTGTTTCTGCAGCCCATCCTAGTGTTCATGTCGAAGGTTGATGGGAAGTTTCAGTTCAGTCCCATCAGTGTTAACTTTTTGACGGAGGTTACAAAAGTTGTCTTTGCTATCGTGATGCTAATAATTCAGGTTTGTTATTGTTGACGATGTTTTTCGTTTGTACACTTGCATTCCGATGATAAATCCATGTGACCCTAAAAATGGAACGTTAACTTTATACATGTATAGTTTGTTTGGATGGCTTTGAATATGAATCTGTGTTTATCAGGCTCTTACCTGCTTTAGCATGTTCTGACCAACTCTGTAGTTTGCTTGTAGCAAAAGTGCTCTGTCCATTCATTATATGTATCACTTCTAAATAAGTAGCGTACTGAAATTATCTACTACAATGTGGTGGTCCCAGAGTAGAGCCGTACACCATAAGTACTTGCAAAATATGTGCCCATCTTCCAAACTGATAAGCTCACCTAATGCAGGACTAAAGATCAGCCTAGCCCACAAGAACTGCCTTTTACCTGTAGAAGCAGCTTCATATTGAAAAGGCAATTCTTGCATGGATATTCTATGTGCAACCTGCACTTTAATTTCTGTATGTTCAGATTAGCTTGGAAATTTGGATTTTCACGATGCCTGATGGCTGTACTACATTATCTTTACTTTTTTGATTCCTTCTCTTTAGCTTATATTATATTATGTTTTCTATTTCTTATTTATTTACCTTTTTTATGTTGTTATTCCAATGTGACAGTCCCGAAAGCAAAAGGTTGGGGAAAAACCACTTCTGGCACGTTCAACATTCATACAGGTAATTTATCTGGTCACAAGACAATGCAGTTTACATTTCCCTTTATTGCTTACTTGCTTGTATTCCATCTTCCGTATGTGTGGCATGTATGTTTCCACTTTCTATGCTGAATCACCTCTAGGCCATTTCTTTCTACGTAGTTTCATGTTTTCTTATATTTATTGCTTTCTTTCGCAATGATTTGTTTCTATTTCACCTATGCTTATGCGTAACATTGCTTTATTTCACTTTTTTGTCACATCGCCGATTATCTGATTGTTCAATCACGTTGTTTTTTAGGCAGCCCGTAATAATGTACTCCTAGCTGTTCCCGCGCTTCTATATGCCATCAACAATTACCTAAAATTTATTATGCAGGTAAATCATTGGATTTAGAGGCGATCTTGTAGTTATCGCAACTATATTTTGATATTGCCTTGTGATATTGTTATAACCTGACATATTGAGCTGATTGTGCAGTTGTACTTCAATCCTTCAACTGTGAAAATGCTAAGCAACCTAAAGGTACATTTTTCTTGTACTACTCAGATGTCGTGCTATACTTATTAGCGTGTATGCACATATATCACACCTTTTGTGGTCCAAACGTCTCTAGGTACTGGTCATAGCTGTTCTTCTGAAATTTATAATGAAGAGGAGATTTTCTGTAATTCAGGTAAGGTTGAGGTTGACATTATCTTGCAGTTATTTCTACATGTAAGTTGTGATTTGAGGATATATCAAATTATTTTATGCTTTTAGATTATCTGTTCATCTACCACTAATATGTAATTTAAGAGTTACTGGATTAGGCTTTACCTGCCTCTTTTTTTTACATGTTTTCTTACCTAATCATATTAAGGATGTTGGGCAGCATGGATTAATATACTCGGAACTTACTAAAAATGGTTCAGAACCATTACTGCAACTCGTAAATAAAATTTAAGTGCGAGTAAAAGTAGTTTACAAGAAAGTGTTTTGCATCCCAAATGCTCTTGACACTTATCGTCTTAGCTTCAGCCTCCTTTGGTGTATTCCAAAAAATACAGCACAACATTTTTAGGTTCAGTTTATACCTTACTAGAACTCTCTCAGCCAAGCATGATAGCCATGGCGGTCAATGTGGATTTATAGGGTAAAATGGTGAATCCATGAATTCATTATAAATAGTTGAGAGATGGTGGTGTGGCTTTTGCAAATGCTTTAATGCAACAGTTGTGACTTTCAGCCATGTTGATTTTTCTCCTGCTCTCTTGTTTTTAAATGTTGACAGTGGGAAGCTCTTGCTCTATTGCTTATTGGAATCAGCATCAATCAACTTCGCACCGTACCTGCGGGCAATACAGCATTTGGTCTTCCTGTCACTGCTATTGCATATGTATACACACTGATTTTTGTAAGTTGCTGCCAGGCCATCTGGTCTTTTAGTTTTTCCCCTGTTCTTTCACTTCTTTTTATGAACTCTCTCAAGAGACAATGGGCTTAAAAATTATTATATGTTCATTTGAAACTGTGAATTGTAGGTAACTGTTCCATCGCTGGCTTCTGTCTACAATGAATATGCCTTGAAAAGCCAATATGATACTAGTATTTATCTTCAGGTAGCTTCTGTAAAAAAACTCTCCACCTTATGTTTTGAATTACTACAGAGTAGCTAGCATTGTTCATTCTTCTATCAACTATCTACTTATTATGGTAGTTTTTTTGGGTTTTTACAAGCTCATACTGTAAGGCATCGACTCATTCTTCTTTTATGTCTGTGATTCTTTTTTTTATGAGAATGTCTGTGATTCTTTTGTCCTTGACTTCCTTCAATGTTCTTTTCATATAACTTGCAGAATTTGTTTCTGTATGGATATGGTGCAATATTCAACTTCCTTGGCATCCTTGGGACTGCCCTATTCCAAGGTATGCACCTTCAATGAAAGCTCAGTTTTTATATGATAGTCAATGCTGTCATTCATGCATGATTATTACTTTATTAGGCTAGCTATGTTTATCAGTCCAGATGGAGGTGATAGTCAATAAAAAAGAAGGAATTTTTTATGATATTCTCAGCCTTAGTGTTCTCCGAGTTGTGCAAGCCTTAGGGATGGGAGTTGGATGATCACTTACTCGGTTACTCCTATGAGCCTATAAAGCAGAAGATTTATTGCCTGGTTGGCTTTATGTATAATTTGAAATATTGATTAGTAGACCTTTTGAGGCTAAATATGACCAGTGTTACCGGGACTCACGTGTCCAAAACTTTTTCGGCACGTCGACTTGCGTCTGACACAGGGGATGCGTCTCTGACACCTCTGCCCATCTCTGACACCAGTGCTGATGAGATGGGAGGGAGGCACCACCGCTGCCATGCATGTGGGGTGGAAGAATTCCACCTTGTGATGCGCGGGACGAGCGCCCAGCTGGTGCTTAGATCGAACTAAAAAATGTAGCCAAGATTGCCTAGATCGATCTAGAAATGTTTGGTAAAATTAAAGAAGAGGAGTTGAGATGGATTGGAAGATACCTCCTCGAGGCAGAGGAGGGGAGACCGATGTGAAGCGGTGGTGCGCTAGCGTTGGGGAGGAGGACGCGAGATGGGGTGGGGTTTTAGAAGACAAGGGGAGGCTCTACTGGACCTCAAGGCCCATTTGTACTTGGAAGATGGTTGTTTTGTTGCTAGTTCCTTTTGGAGGCCATTTCTGTTGAGAAATTACATATGGCTCTTACATATTACATTTTACTAGTTCCATTTCTTTTGGATATTAGATATTTACATATAGAAAGTTAGAGCCTTGGAAGATGAAAGTATGGACTATATTTTGGTATTTCTGCCTTTCTCTGGATGTCAAACAATGAACGACGAGATAATCCAAATCTCTTATTCAGTATTCAATTACTCACTGTGAGTATGTCATTGCTTTCTTGCTTTGAAATTGTTCAGTCAAATGCCTAGTTTTGAATCTTGATTGCATTCACATCATCTTTCCTATTGTTTTTTATTTACTATCATTTTTATGATAAAATATATTTATATGAGGTGAATCCCATAATCTTATTTTCTAAAGTTTGCTGAATCGGACACCCGAATCTGAATCAGACTCCGACACCCATGTCCAAGTCCTGGTAACACTGAATATGACTACATTTTATTGATGACCAGCATCACATTCTAGAACAAAATGATAGTCGTGTCTTACGACTGCATTTTTATCGGTGACCAGCATCACATTCTGGAACAAAATGATAGCCATGTGTCTTATGTTGTCATATTCGAAGCATCTTTTTCATGACATGTCATAATGTGTCTTGTTTTGGCAATCACAGCACAATGTTTCTAATGTAATCATGTCCTATCTTTTTGCAGGGCCAGAGAGCTTTAATATCCTTAGAGGACATTCAAGGGCTACAATGTTTCTCATATGTAACAATGCTGCACAAGGCATTCTTTCATCATTCTTCTTCAAGTATGCAGGTAAATGTTGTACCTGCCTATCTTACTTTCTATTTTCTAAACACTATCTTTCATTCTTGTCTATTTTCTTCTATACATTCTTATCTCTAAATGATTAATTTAAATCATGCCGCAGATACAATTTTGAAGAAGTATTCATCAACTGTTGCCACAATTTTTACCGGCCTAGCTTCGGCTGCTTTTTTGGGACATACCTTGACCATTAACTTTCTCCTGGGCATATCTGTGGTGTTTATTTCAATGCACCAGGTGATTTTGCCAATTTTTTTAAACTTAATTTCATTGAACCAACCTTCTTCCTCTTCCATATGTCTAACCACTATTTGTTCTCAGTTCTTCTCTCCATTAGCTAAAGTCAAAGATGACAAACCAGGTGAATTATTAGAGTTGGAAGATACACAGAATCATCGGTAAGTTTTTATCTTGTTTCAAATGGTTGGAGTATGATTTTTACTGCGATTATTTTTTTTATTGATTTCACTTTTCTATTGTACCAATGATCAACGAGGATATGGTGCTGTTTTCAGAAGTTGTCTGTCTGTTGTTTTGTATTGAATCCCCAATTCCCTGCTATCTTTGATATGTGCTTCTGAATACTTGTTCATGTGGTTATGGGAGTGATTGATTTCTAAGTATCTCTTAATGAGTGACCTCATAAGAATCTTATTATATCACAGCTCATCTGAATCTTCTTTTGTAAATATGACTGCTGGTGCTGCTGACGATGTAAGTGACTCTTTTATTTCAGAAAAAAAAGAAATATCATTTCATTTTATGATACTTACATTTCAAGTTGCACATGCCATTTCAGGCTAGCCATCGGATTGGAACTGATGAGAGGCAACCACTGTTGCCAACATGAAATATTTTTTTAGGTATGTGTTTCTTCTTTTAGCCAGAATTTCTATAACAATGCTGCTCACTTAACATGGCTTGTTTGCTTTAGACATTCGAAAAGAGGACACAAGTTGTTGTCTGTCAGTATGCTGTATGTTTCTGATATTTGAGTATATTACAGACTATATTGTGAACAAATAAACAGCTATGTGTTTGTGCCTACAAACTACTGGGTATGTGTCAATAGTAGCTATCTTGATTTGGGAAATTATGTCGACATGTTTCTGTATATAAAATAATAGTGGCATAACATGTGTCACCTGATGCAAATATAAGCTCACTTTTTTGGAGATAGGCTTCAAGATCAAAATGATCTGATTAGTTGTACCTATAGGCCATGCTTGGTCTCTGATATGGGCTCCAGAATTAGATTTTGTTTGTAAAAAGGGAAATCATAAAAATAACTTAATGTTGTGTAGGTTCTATTTGTTATTCACTTATTCAGAATTAAGTTTCTAAAAATGTCGGTTTGGTAAGAATTCTGATTAGCTTATCACCTTTGAACTCCTATTCTTTTATTTCTACAGGTTGGATAGAAGCCATTCTTTTTTGCCGTGTTTCCAGCAGTTGGGGGCAGCAGATTTTATGAAGCGTTGTGGGCGAAATAAACTATTGTATACTGTAAAGGAAAAGAAATAAGTATCAATGTGATTTCTTTGTATCAATGTGTTTTACCTTTTTTATTTCTTTTTTTTTTTGGGGGGAGGGGGCGGGTGGTCAGCTGTGTCACAACATAATTTGGATAGACATATAATTCCATAGGAATCCCCAAATATGATATTAGAAATCAAAATTTTCCCCTGGAGCTGTATACTCAACAGTGCCAATGAGATATTCTTTTTGTATGGAATTTTTTGGCTGCCGATTATTATACAATTTGTTACTCAATTTTGTGGACTTTCAGTGGTTGTGTCGGCATTGCTATGCGTATGAGATACGTCTTTCTGAATAAATTATTTGATCCAACGGCACAGCATCTAAGTTTTTCAGTGCCAAACCTTGATTAAATTGTTTCGAATCGGTGCCTGCCCTCTACACGCGAAACTTTATCCGAGTCAGTTTGCTTGTCATTGCCAGCTTGGGCTCTAGAGTTAATTAGGACGTTAGACTAATCACTTATTATTAATCATTGTCAAGAAAAAAAACACGTTTTCCAGCAGAAAAAGGAAAGGAAAGGAAAGGAAAATTAACTTTCTTGAGTCCTGTACGGAAACGGAGTCGGCCTGGCATCCCCGGTGCTCCAGTTTCGAGAGCCTGTTCTTTTCGGCTGCGGTTTATGGCTTTTGGTTGAAAATTTTGAATTTTGGCTGTTTACGGTACATATTACAGAGAGACAGATACTCACTTGCGATTCTGGCTGGTACAGATGTTGGGCTTTTAACGTGTAGATCGTTTAACTTGTAGACCCTGTCTTGAGAAAATACTCCGTTTAAAAGTTAGGTACTATAGCAGAAGCCAAAAGCCACTTTTAAAAGCTCAAAAGAACACTCCCCTAGTAGGACAACAGAGAATATGCCACTGTACAATGCATATTCAGAATTTGCTACTATAGGTATTGCAATTTAGGATTTGCTGCAGAATGCACTTTCAGAATTTATCACTATAGAGATTGTAATTTAGGATTTGTCCTTATACACATTGGCCTATTTAGAATTTACCATTTTCGGGGAAACCATTTTCGGTCTTTTCCCCTATTTTCTAGATTTTAGTTCACATAAAATGTTATTTCTATTGAACTGCATGTATAAATCAGTACATCCAAAAAATTAAGTTAATGAAGAAAGACGGGCAAATCACTTATGCTTTAACAATATCTGAGACAAACAATTCACTTATACTTCAATACATCTTCACATATAGAGTCTCTTAAGCCTAAGACGTGTAATACAAGTGGGTTACAATTATTTTTATTTTTTTAATTGCGTCAATCGGGTCTTAAACTCAAGACCTCTTAGCTCTGATGTCATAATAAGTTGTATACATCAACCAGTTCATCCAAAAACTTAAGCTTATGAGGAAAAACAAACAATTTACTTAATACTTCAACAATTTCTACTTCTATTCTTCTTCCTCTTTCTTCTTGACCAGCTATGGAGGTAGCGTTGTGTTGCCCCACCCACCTTGCCCACCTCTCTTCTTCCCCTCTCCTTCCTCCCCGACCGCCGATGGCGACAAGTCCCCCTCGACGTTGCCACCGGTGCGCCTTGCCGGGGTGTAGGCAATGGTGGCGATCCAGTTCAACTCGCCATGCTGATTCTGCTTCTCGCTCGTCGTCACCTTTGCCACGATCTCCTCTCCGCACCGCCGCATCACCATCACCGCCGACCTTTCCAACAAGTTTGCCTTTGCGGTCAAGTGGGTCATACATAACTATCTCCACCCAGGTGATGGCATTGTGCTCCTCAGCCTTTGCCCCACCTCCATCCTTTACGACACTTACTAGGGTTCCATCCCCATCTGTGTTGACAACGACCCTAACATCGGGGGCATGCCATCGGACAACACCACCCTCACGGTCGAGGAGCTAGAGGATGCGTAGAAGGAGCGGGAGGAGGACTTCGACGCAATCACTCATCACCGCGCAAATCCCCTTCAAGGTCCACATCTTCAAGGACCTTGCCTTTGATGGCCATCGGGTGAAGAAGAAAAGAGGAGGAAGAAGATGGACATGACCACAGGGATAGAAACAACATTTCAAGTGGCCTAAAATTGGGAAATGGGGGAAAAGACAAAAAATGGTAAATCCTGAATTGGCTAACGTATATAAGTGCAAATCCTAAATTGCAATCTTGATGAGTATTAAATAATCCATTAAAGAGTTACTTTAATATGAAATTAAAGCCTTTAAACAATGTTGTAATAGCGTATGCTATAACAAATCCCGAATACCCTATGGTCAGAGAATCGCTCTTCATTTGCCCGACTAGCTGCTACTCGGAAGTTTTATGACCCGACATTTGGGTCTCCCTTGAGGTGATGTCTTGTGCAGTTAAGGAGCGGAGCACTGCATTCCCTTTCCATGACTACTCCATGTTTAGTTCAGTGTCTCTGATAACAATCACCCTGCGATTGTTTCCTTAGGCTCTCTGTCACTGACAACAATTGTAACATCCCAAAAAATATAAAGCTTAAATTATGAAGTTTTTGGATTATTTTATTTGCTTTTTGTTTGAGTTTGGAGTTTATTGGCTTTTTGTAAATATAAAGGAGTTTCAAAAATAAAAAGAGGGAAGAAATCAACACATAAAATAATAAAGCATGAGCATCAAATAAAGAATCTGAAAAGATGATCCATAAAGGTAAGGGAGAATATTTGGTTTAAACCATGAAATCTCACCTCTAAAAATATTGGAATAAATAGTAAGGGAGTATACAAAATAAAAATATTAACAAATATAAATATATGTGTATATATATATTTTTGGCATACAAATATGCATAACAAGAAAGTGGTCTCTACAGAAATTTAAGAGAGCAAATAAAATTTGAATTTGTATATATGTATAATATAACTGAAAATGCAGAAAATAAAAATAAATGAAATAAAAATGACACAGCCGGCCCGGACATCACCCCGGCCCAGCCGCTCCCTCCACGCGCGCCCGCGTGAAAGCATCTAGGCCCCTAAAAATATTGGTTTTGGTAATTAATGAATTTATGTGAATATGGGACTAATGTGTGCATTAAGTGTTTGAAAGGATAAGTTCAAATGGCAAAGAAAGAGGCTCACAAAATATCCCATGAAGATTCAAGATCTCTAGGGCGACAAGGTAAATAGTTTAGGTATCTATTTTATTTTACCGGTCTTGGAGTTAGGTTGGAAGACCGGATTATAGGATAGACGCCGTACTATTAAGAGGGATCATGGTGATTGCTTGATCATGTTCAAATGTGCCCTTTGGATCAATTTAGGATCATGCATGCACTTAGAAATTAAAATTAAATCAAATCTGTGCATTGTCAGAAAATCCGGTAGTTCCGGTGTGTATTGGACGGAACTACCGCAGGTCCGGTAGTACCGGGCACCCGAGCGGAACTTTATTTCCAGAGAGCGCCCGGAGTTTAACTTAGCCTCTCGGAAAACGGAAGTACCGCAGTTTGACCTGCGGAACTACCGCATGTGCGGAAGTTCCGGATACTTGTGCGGAACGTTATTTCCAGAGAGCGCCGAGAATAAAACTTAGACTCGTTGAGATCGGAAGTACGGGTCTGGAGCGGAACTTCGGACGTCCGAAGTACCGCGATTTCAACGGCGGTAGTACCTCACTCATTGACCAACGGTTGCCGACTCTCGACATAGCCGTTCTGTCCGGTCGTGAGGGTCGGAAGTACCGCGGTTTTACTGCGGTAGTTCGGATTTCTGAATTTTCAGGATTGTTTATTGTAACGGCTATTTGAGGTTGGTGAGGTATAAATACACCCCACCGAACTTGGACATGTTGTTGAACCTCCATTGAATACATTTGAGCCTAGTGCAACCTCTCACACCTCATTCACTCACTTGTGCATTCATTTGAGGCGATTGACCCAAAATTCAAGTGCATTGCATTCTAGTTGATCCATTGAGCACTTGAGTGAGATCAAGCGCGATGGTCTATTCTCTTGGTGCTTGCCGGCACCTAGGCGGCTTAGCGGAGTTTGGTGATCTTCTCAAGAAGATTGTGAGAAGGCCGGAAGATTGTGAAGGCTTAGAGCTCGCCTACCCGGAGAGGGAAAGGGCTTCCAATAGTGATCGAGGTGCTTAGGCTCATTCGTGGAGCCGGTCCGATTCGTTCGGGCTTACCTCAACGTGGACTAGGGGAGACCGGCAAGTCTCCGATCACCACGGTAAAAAGTAATCGTGTCAATTGTGGTTTGCTCTCTTGTGATCATTTTCATTCAAGCAACGCTCTTCATTCATATTACTTGATTGCTTGCTTAGTTAGAGTAGCAATTGTTGTTCTCTACTATTCGTTATTGCTCTTAGTCGATTACTTGTGCTAGTGTTTGTTTGAACCTCACTAGGTTGATTAGGGGTGTTAGTGTTATCTTGCTCTATTCATCTATCAAGTTTAAAATTGCTAATTAGAATTAGACGAAAATTTTAAAACCTCCTATTCACCCCCTCTAGTCGGCCTCCTCGATCTTACAAGTGGTATCAGAGCTTGGTCTCTCATTTTTAGACTTAACCGTCTAGAGAGAAAAGGATGGCTACTGAGGGTATAGCAATAGGAAAGGCACCTCTCTTTGATGGCTCAAATTATGCTTATTGGAAATTAGGATGTCTATTTATTTAAAGGCCATGAGTCCTCAAATTTGGAAAGTCGTAAATGAGGGTTACGTTATGGCTCTTGATCCGGATCACCCAACGGACCAAGACGGGCGTAATGCTCATTTAGACGCCCAAGCTATGAATGCTCTATTTGGAGCCTTGAACGCGGATGAGTTCAATAGGGTGAGCAATCTTGAGACGGCTCATGTTATTTGGACTACCCTTTCGGAAATACACGAAGGGACATCCGCGGTCAAGGAGGCCAAATTGCATCGGCTTAGGATCAAATATGAGACATTCACAATGTTGCCCCATGAAGACATCAATGAGATGTACTCAAGGCTCAACAACATTGTGAATGAGCTTAAAGGCCTTAGAACTAACCTTTCCGATCTTGATATTGTTCGAAAGATGCTTAGGGCCTTGCCGGAGAAATATGAAGTGTTGGTGACTCTCTTCCTCAACTCACCGGAGTTGGCAAGAATGACACCAACACAATTGTTGGGCAACCTCATCACCAACGAGCTTTACAAGAAAGACAAGGAAGAGCTCTTGGAGCAATCTTCTTCCAAGAATAAGAAGATCACCGCTTTCAAGGCTAAAGCGGTAATGAGTGAAGAATCCGAAGAAGATGATGAGGAGGACTCCGAAGAAGAATTTGCGCTTCTAGTAAGAAGAATGAAGAAGTTCATGAGAAGGCGCCCATTTCGGAGCACAAGCCACGAGAAGACCAAGAAATGACATTCTTCCTCCAACAAGAAGTTTAGCAACATTCGTTGCTATGAATGTGATGAGAAGGGGCACATTGCCTCTCAATGTCCAACAAAGAAGGATGACAAGGAGAAGTCATCAAATAAGAAGAACTACAACGGCAAGAAGAAGCTTCACAAGGATGGCAAGAATGAAGCCCATATTGGTGAGTGGAACTCCGAAGAGGAGTATTCGGACTCCGACTCAAGCGAGGACGAATCTCCCAAGAAGAAAGGGCTTGTGGGCATTGCAATCAAGGAGGCTCCATCACTATTCTCCACTCCTACATGCCTTATGGCTAAAGGAGAAAAGGTAAACTTGCTTGATGATGATGAGCCTTCATATGATGACTTGATGAATATGCTAGTTGAATTAAATGAATTTCTTGGAAAAGAAAAATCAAAGTTTAAGGTCTTAAAGAGAGAACACATCTGTCTCAAAGACTCTTATGAGGAGCTAAAGGAAGCTCATGATTTGCTTCTCCAAGAAAATCACAAATCTAGTACTAGCATTGGAGTTACTTGCAATATCTTGAATGAAATGTCTAGTATAGAAATTTCAAAGTCTAGCATATCTACTTGTTGTGATGATTTACTTGCCATACCTTGTTCATCAAGTGTAGATTCTAGAAATGCTTTAAATCTTGTTCATGATGATATCATTGCTAATGAAAACAAAAATTTAAAAGAACAAGTGCTAAAATTAAACAAAAGTTTAGAGAGGGCTTACAAGGGAAAGGAAACCCTTGATAAGTTACTAAGCGATCAAAGATGCTCTTTTAACAAAGAGGGACTTGGATATGTCCCCAAAAGGGTAAGAAGCCGGTATACAAGCCTCCAAGATTTGTAAAGGAAAATGGTTAGTATTGCACAAAATGCCGGTGTATTGGACATATGCAAAATGATTGTTCTAAGAATAACATGCATTCCATTGGTTTATATGATTCTTGTTATATGCTTAGAAAATCTACAAATGGAAATGTTATTGCTCATTTCATTGGCACCTCGATTTTGGGTGCTAAAAAGAAATCCATTTGGGTACCCAAGACCTTGGTCACTAACCTCCAAGGACCCAAACAAATTTGGGTATCTAAAAGAACTTGATTTTCTTTTGTAGGTGAACTACAAAACCGGTGGAAGGCATTGGGTGTTGGATAGCGGTTGCACCCAACACATGACCGGAGACCGGAAGATGTTCACCACATTTGAGAATGGAAGCAATGACAAAATCACATTTGGAGATAATAGCAAAGGAAAGGTATTGGGATTGGGTAAAATCGCTATCTCAAACGACCTTTCAATTTCTAACGTATCTCTAGTTGAATCATTAAATTTCAATTTGCTATCCGTTGCTCAAATATGTGATCTAGGCTTAACATGCTCATTCTCAAAAGAAAATGTTGTAATCTCAAAAGATAATAATAATGAACTAGTCTTCAAAGGCTTTAGATTTGGGAATCTCTATTTGGTAGATTTTTCTTCAAATGAGTCTTGTTTAAAAACTTGTTTAATTGCAAAAACTTCGTTGGGTTGGTTGTGGGATAGAAGGCTAGGTCATGTGGGAATGATTCAACTCAAAAGCTTTTAAGCATGACTTAGTAGTTGGCTTGAAGGATGTGAAGTTTGAGAAAAATCGACTTTGTAGTGCTTGTCAAGCCGGAAAGCAAGTCGCTAATTCTCATCCTTCCAAAAGTATCATGTCGACTTCTAGGCCATTAGAGCTCTTACATATGGATTTGTTGGACCAACAACCTATAAGAGCATTGGAGGTAATAGCTATTGTTTAGTCATTGTGGATGATTACTCTAGATATACATGGGTCTTCTTCCTAAATGACAAAAGTGAAACCTCCGGGATTTTCAAAAGTTTTTCAAAAAGGGCTCAAAATGAATTTGATTTTAAAATAAAGAAAATTAGAAGTGACAATGGTTCCGAGTTCAAGAATACAAAAGTTGAAGACTTTTGTGATGAATTTGGAATAAAACACGAACTTTCCACAACTTACACTCCGGAGCAAAATGGAGTTGTAGAGAGGAAAAATCGAACATTAATTGAAATGGCTAGGACAATGCTTGATGAATATAATACTTCCGACAAGTTTTGGGCGGAAGCTATTAACACCGCATGTCATGCCATAAATCGCTTCTATTTACATCGACTCTTGAAAAAGACTTCCTATGAGCTTCTTGTTGGAAGGAGACCGAACATCTCTTACTTTAGAGTATTTGGTTGCAAATGCTATATTCTAAGGAAAAGTGTTCGGCTCTCAAAATTTCAAAGTCGATGTGATGAAGGCTTCCTTTTAGGGTATTCCTCAAATAGTAAAGCCTATAGGGTCTTTAATAGAAATTTGGGTTTAGTGGAAGAATCATGTGATGTTCAATTTGATGAAACTAACGGCTCTCAAGAAGAGCATGAGAACTTGGATGATGTAGGAGATGAAAGTCTTCGCAAGGCAATGGAGAACATGCAAATCGGAGATATCAAGCCAAAAGAGGATCCAACATCACCAAGCTCATCTAGACAAGTGGAACCACCCTCTTCTTCCACAACAAACGATGTTCAAGTTATAGAAGATGAAGAAAAGGATCAACCGCAAAATATTTTCAAGATTCACAATGCAATAGCCAAGGATCATCCAATTGACCAAATATTGGGTGACGCGAGTAAGGGTGTTCAAACTCGCTCTAGAGTAGCTTCATTTTGTGAACACTATTCCTTTGTATCTTCACTTGAACCTAAGCGTGTAGAAGAAGCATTAGATGACCGGATTGGATAAATGCTATGCATGAAGAGTTGAATAATTTTGCTCAAAACGATGTTTGGACTTTGGTGGAGAGACCCAAGGAGCACAATGTCATTGGCACAAAATGGGTCTTCCGGAACAAACAAGATGAGAACGGAATTGTGGTAAGAAATAAAGCAAGGTTAGTAGCTCAAGGTTATACTCAAGTCGAGGGCTTAGATTATGATGAGACTTTTGCGCCCGTTGCTAGACTTGAATCAATTAGAATCTTGCTTGCTTTTGCATCATACTTTGACATTAAATTGTTTCAAATGGATGTCAAAAGTGCATTTCTTAATGGTACAATTTCCGAATTAGTATATGTGGAACAACCCCCGGGATTTGAAGATGCTAAATACTCTAATCATGTGTATAGATTATCAAATGCGCTATATGGTTTAAAGCAAGCTCCTAGAGCTTGGTATGAGCGCCTTCGTAACTTTCTTGTATCAAAAGGCTTTAAAATTGGTAAAGTAGATACAACTCTATTCACAAAAATTATTGGTGATGATTTCTTTGTATGTCAAATCTATGTTGATGATATTATATTTGGTTCTACTAATCAAGATTTTTGCAAAGAATTTGGTGAGATGATGTCTAGGGAATTTGAGATGTCAATGATTGGTGAGCTAAGCTACTTCCTTGGACTTCAAATCAAACAACTTAAAGATGGGACGTTTATAAGTCAAACAAAGTATGTGAAGGATCTACTCAAAAGATTCGGAATGGAAGAAGCCAAACCCATCAAAACACCCATGGCAACAAACGGGCATCTAGACCTCAACGAAGAAGGTAAGTCGGTAGATTTAAAGCTTTATAGATCCATGATTGGTAGTTTGCTTTATCTTACCGCATCTAGGCCCGACATTATGTTTAGTGTATGCATGTGTGCACGTTTTCAAGCTTCTCCAAAAGAGTGCCATTTAGTGGCCGTAAAGAGGATTCTAAGATATTTAAAGCATTCCTCAAGCATAGGGCTTTGGTATCCCAAAGGTGCAAAATTTGAATTAATTGGATATTCGGATTCTGATTATGCGGGATGCAAAGTGGATAGAAAAAGCACCTCGGGTAGTTGCTAATTTCTAGGAAGATCTCTAGTGTGTTGGTCATCCAAGAAACAAAATTCCGTAGCACTTTCAACCGCCGAAGCCGAATATATTTCAGCGGGAAGTTGTTGTGCTCAATTGCTTTGGATGAGGCAAACATTGTTGGATTATGGGATCAATTTTGATAAAATGCCTCTTTTGTGCGATAATGATAGTGCTATCAAAATATCCAATAATCCCGTTCAACACTCAAGAACCAAGCATATAGATATACGCCACCATTTCTTGAGAGATCATGTGAGCAAGGGAGATATTGAAATTAGCCACATCCGAACCGAAAAACAACTAGCGGACATTTTCACCAAACCATTAGATGAAAGCCGCTTTTGCAAATTGAGGAATGAATTAAATGTCATAGACTACTCAAATGTAGCTTGAAATCTCATTTCATCCATTTCTGCTCATTTGTTGTGCTCATATGGATTTTTGTTGGATTTTTCCCTATTTTGGTCAAAAATTCGTTTAAATTCATAAAAATTAGTTTCAAAATATAGCATTAGCTCAATTGATGCATAATGATCCTGAATGACTTTAGTTGGATGCAAAACTAGGGATCATTTGCAGAATTTCAAGTTCTAAAAGTCAAATCCTGAAAAGTTCCAGAAAATCCGGAACTACCGCAGTCCATTGTGCGGTACTTCCGTTCCTGACAGAAAAACCGGAACTACCGCAATGTAATCTGCGGAACTTCCAGAATTTCTGTGAACACGGTACTACCGGCGTGTTACGCGCGGTACTACCGCTTTTTGCGGGATTTGTTGCGGTTTCCAAAACCGTCGACTGCCTTTACTCCCCTCTCTTTACTCCTACCGTTTCTATCACTCTCTCTCCTCTCCCACTCCCAAAACCGCAGAGGGCCTCTTCTTCCTCTCCTCCACCCTCTCTCTCCCAAGAACCTCTCTCCTCTCCCGATCTTTGAATCCGAGGGGAGCTCTTCGTTTTTGGGCGGTTCCTTGCACTCCCAGGGTTCTCCTCCTTCGTCTTCACAAGGTAAATCGGATCAAAATCCTCCTTTTATCTTGTTCTTAGAACCCTAGGTGGAGTTTAGGTTAAATTTGAAATGTGATGATTTTGCTGAAATTTTCTTGGGCAAATCTGTATATTTGGGGTATTTAGATGTTTACACACACATGCATTGGATTCAATCCAAGAAATACTCCAAAAGATTCAATTTTAACATGCCCTAGAAATATCCGAAAAACGGAACTACGGTCGGCGGCCGGAACTACGGGTCGGAAGTTCCGCATGTTTAATGCCGGAACTACGGATTTCCGGAAGTTCCGCAGATTTGCCGCCGGTACTTCCGTTTTCTGGAAGCAGAGAAATTCATTGCTTTCAATTTCAAACCTACTTTCGATTATTCTACCTCATACCTTGATTATCCTATCGTGTCATTGAAGATGCCGAGGATGAAGAATGTCTCGCACAAGTCCTATGGGGGCACGGCTGGTCAATCCTCCTCCTCGACTCCTGCATCTCAAACGGCGGAGCACAAGGGCAAGGGTCCCGCCTCCGACCATGAGAGTGACTCAGAGGATTCGCATGAGAGCGGATCTGAGGCCTCGCATGAGAGCGAGGAATATGCGGTCTCAGATGAGGAGATGCCTGAGGTAACGGCAGATGAAGAAGTGGACCTCGCCAAGATCACAAATGAGGACTATGCTATTCTTCGTCGCCCGCGGTCGGTATGTACGCCCTCGAAACTCAATGAACCCCAGTTTCATTCCAAGTTTCAAGAGAAGGTGTACCAAGAAATGTATGGTCCGGCTCGCAAGTTTGCTGCACACAAGTATGTGGATTGGGATCACTTGTCGCAGATTGACAAGTTCAGTGGTGCTTATCAGCTCTTTCAGCAAGCCGATATTCATCAACTTGTTGCTTTCAAATGCAACTATATGGACAACATGATTAGGCAGTTCTATGCTACCTGTACATCTCTTCCAACTTTGAGCATCTAAGTTGGATGACGAGACCGATTCATTGAGTGCACGAGCACGAGTTTGAGTTAGCACTTGGGACGGAAACCGGTGCCTATGAGAAGGTGTACAACAAGCGAGCTCTTCCTATTGCTGCATATTGAGTACTATGACCAGCGGTGAGCGATCATCGGGGGCGACAATTGGCTTACTCCTATTCCCGGCCTTGTCAACAGGATCATCAACCACACCATTCTTCCCAAGAGTGGGAATTATGATGCTATTCGTGGCCATGCGTGGAATGTAATTGATTACATTATGCGCGGCCAAAAGTTTGATGTGGTGGATCTTATCATCGGGGATCGGCGCCAATAAAATGACAAGCGAAAAGGATCAACTTTGCACCATTCATCATGGCTGTGATCATTCGAAGACCGGATACCGAGGAGCACTCGCACCCGCACAAGCCATACAAGCGCGTGCGACCCTCCTATTCTGCTCTTGCTCGTTCCGTGCTCGATCTCGATCTCGGCCTCGGCCTCGGCATCGGCATTGCTGATCCTCCTCCCCAGGGCGAGGGCGATGTGTCGCTGTCCCAGATTTACTCCGCCATACTCAGGCTTGAGGAGCGCCAGGATGTCTTGATCTCCACTGTGTCTTCTCTTGGTGATCGCGTATCATCCTTGGAGAGTGCAGTTCATCCGCCTTCTCTAGTTTGCTATGGTCGTCGCACTCGTCGCCGTGGTCCTCCTTCTCCCAGTGCAGCTCAGGACTAGCTCCTCTTTTTGGTACTTTGATGCCAAAGGGGGAGAAATTGTAGCAAGGAGAAGTTTAAGTCTTTATCTATCCTTTGGGCCTTGTAATAAAGTATGGTGAAATGAACCAAATGAACCATGTAATGCGGTTGTATGGTTTAAACTCTGTGGATGTTTAGTATACTTGTGCGGAACGTTATTTCCAGAGAGCGCCGAGAATAAAACTTAGACTCGTTGAGATCGGAAGTACCGGGTCCTGGAGCGGAACTTCCGGACGTCCGGAAGTACCGCGATTTCAACGGCGGTAGTACCTCACTCATTGACCAACGGTTTGCCGACTCTCGACATAGCCGTTCTGTCCGGTCGAGGTCGGAAGTACGCGGTTTTGCTGCGGTAGTTCGGATTTCTGAATTTTCAGGATTGTTTATTATAACGGCTATTTGAGGTTGGTGAGGTATAAATACACCCCACCGAACTTGGACATGTTGTTGAACCTCCATTGAATACATTTGAGCCTAGTGCAACCTCTCACACCTCATTCACTCACTTGTGCATTCATTTGAGGCGATTGACCCAAAATTCAAGTGCATTGCATTCTAGTTGATCCATTGAGCACTTGAGTGAGATCAAGCGCGATGGTCTATTCTCTTGGTGCTTGCCGGCACCTAGGCGGCTTAGCGGAGTTTGGTGATCTTCTCAAGAAGATTGTGAGAAGGCCGGAAGATTGTGAAGGCTTAGAGCTCGCCTACCCGGAGAGGAAAGGGCTTCCAATAGTGATCGAGGTGCTTAGGCTCATTCGTGGAGCCGGTCCGATTCGTTCGGCTTACCTCAACGTGGACTAGGGAGACCGGCAAGTCTCCGATCACCACGGTAAAAAGTAATCGTGTCAATTGTGGTTTGCTCTCTTGTGATCATTTTCATTCAAGCAACGCTCTTCATTCATATTACTTGATTGCTTGCTTAGTTAGAGTAGCAATTGTTGTTCTCTACTATTCGTTATTGCTCTTAGTCGATTACTTGTGCTAGTGTTTGTTTGAACCTCACTAGGTTGATTAGGGGTGTTAGTGTTATCTTGCTCTATTCATCTATCAAGTTTAAAATTGCTAATTAGAATTAGACGAAAATTTTAAAACCTCCTATTCACCCCCCTCTAGTCGGCCTCCTCGATCTTACACCGCGCGAACCAGCGTCTGCGCGGCCCAGCGCTTGCGCTTCACCGGCCCAGACTCTCGTGCGCGCTTGCTCCCGCTGGCAAGCGGACCCCGCGTCCCCGACCGCGCCTCTCCCTCTGGCCGGTGGCCCTCCCGCACCCTCTCTCTGCCGCGCGGGCCTCCGCTCTCGTTCTTCCTCCTCTCCTCCACGCGCACGCGACGCAGCTCTTCTCGCGCTCGCTCCTCTGCCGCAGCCGATCCTCCGCTGCCTCTCTCACCTCGCGGGTAAATTAAAAAGGACAGTCACAGGAGGGGGGGAGCACCTCTCCCGCCACCTCTCTCCTACAAAATCCCGGCGGGATTTGGTTCATCTCCCCCGCCGGAGTGAGCAGGGCGGAGGCCGACGCTGCCCCGCCACGTGCCTCCCCCTTCCAGCTATAAAAAGCCCCTCCCGGGAGCCGCAATTGTGCCGCAACGCTTCACTCCCTCCTCCCCTGCGAGCAATCGCACAGTAGAGTCACAATTCCCCGACGGCGCTCTCGTCTTCCCGAGCTCCGGCGCCACCCTCCCCGTCGATTTCGGCCGCCCCGAAGCCAACCCAAGCTCCTAGAGCTTCGCGGGAGCAAGGCGAAGCCGACCCCTTCCTTCCCCGGGCCTCCCGTCGCCTGAGCATCACCGGCGTCGATCACCTTCCCGATCCTCCGCCGTCGCACGCCGCCGGCCCGCCACCGTGCTCCTCCACCCCGGCCGTCTGCACCAGAAGCCTCACCGTCACCTGGGGGTTGTATTCCACGCAACTCCCGAGCCTCTCCGACCACCACTCGCCGCCGGCGCCGTCGCCTTCTTCTTCCTTTGTCCGGCCTCCTCCGCGACATACCTCAAAGGAATTCACTCCCCATATAAGGTAGGCAAAGCCTCCCCGCCCACTTGGTAACCTCCGCTCGCTCTTTCCCTCCCCCGCTCCCGCGGCGCGCGTTCGAGCCCCTGGCTCCGCGCCTGCGGTCGAGCATTTCTTTTCATTTTTCCTACTGACAGGTGGGCCCCGCCTATCGGCCTGCGTAGCCGGAGCGACCCGCTGACCCCTGGGCCCCACGGGTCAGTGACACCCCCTTCACAGAGCCCGCACTAACAGGTGGACCCCACTGAACAGTAGCTGGGTCCCACATGTCAGTGACCGGACACGCTGACATATGGGCCCCACTGGCCATAGAGACAGAGAAGAAATATTAAAGAAAAAGATAAAAATTAAGAAAATGACATGTGGGTCCCACTGTCAGAAATTTCATATTTTATGGAATTAATTAAACTGAGAACTTCAAATAATCATAACTTATTCATTTTAATTCCAAATTGAGTGAGACAAATTTCTAAATTCATCTAAATTCAAGATCTATCCAATGGAACTAAAATCAGAATTTTTAGAGTCCATTTGAATTTCTGGTAATGTTTTGTTGATTTGATGTTTTCTTTTTATCCAATTTTCGCAAGACGATTACACTAGCTTAAGCTCAAGAGGAAGAACTCGAGGCCGCAGCACTAGAAGCCCGGATAATCAAGCACCCGACCGCTGTGACCAAGCGAGTCAATACTTTGATCATGTTGAACCTACATTTCATGCAAATTACTTTGTTTTAAATTAACAAATTGCATGCTGTTATTTTTATGCAAATACATGCTAAATTTGATATTCTAGTTATATGCCATTGTTTATCTTGAATAATATTACCCTTCCTTTTGAATATTTGAATGTGTGAACCTTGTCGCCCTAGCAAAACTATAATAATAACATTCCAAAATAAGTTCCTAATATATGCTATGCTTAGTACTGCATAGATACCACGAGCTTAAATGCCCTGTATCATTGTCGTTTTAATCATGAGAAATTGGTTTGGGCAGTCATTGTGATAATGGTGGTATATTTGATATGATTATTTTACACTCTCAAAAATCCCCAACTTGCTTAAATGTCTGGGCGGATTGGTTCGATGGTGTGTATGTGTGTGGTGCAGTGATTGCACAAGTGGGTTAGTGGTAGACCGCCCAGATACCACTAAGAACTGAATCTTGTCATGTCAACTCGTGTAAAACAGTACAACCACAAGCTGGCAAAGTGTAGGCAGGGTTTACTAATTTGTGTGGCTCTAAGGTGGTTACGTGAAGGTATGACCACGAGCAAAGAGATGGATGGTCGCATCCCCGCCTTTGCCCGTGATGGCTCACGAGGGACCCTTCCCGAGGGATGGTCGTATCCTACGGAAGATAGATCTTAGCGGGCGTAACCACAGTAGGACTATGCATTGTAACAATCCTGTGATAGTCTACTCAACTGCATGGCTAAGGAATCATGTGGGGCAACGGGTGGATTTATCTCTTGTGGGTAAAGTGTGCAAACTCTGCAGAGTCAAAACTATTCGAATAGCCGTGCCCACGGTCAAGGGTAGACATGGGAACTTAGCTAGATATATTTCTATTTAAAAATGTTTGAAAAATGGGAATGGAAAAGTGGAAGGGCAGAGGAAAGCCTTGATTTGAGTTGTCCTGGGTGTCGTCCCGTGGTAAGTTAAGCGGCTATAATTATTGAAAAATGTCATACGGTGTGATGCCGTATGTATGGAGAAATTATGGTGATATTAGGCATATGGTGTGATGCCATATGTATGGAAGTTCATATTAATATTCCTTGAACATTATGTTTTTGCTCAAAATTGTTAGGTCTCAGGAAATTTTATGTATTATATTTCAAATAGTGGCATTCCTATTCTTACAAAATAAAATATGGGTGGAATAAACAGGTCGCGAGTAAAAGAGAGGAGTATTTGTAGAGTACACACGAAGGTATTGGTGGATTCATGTCGATCTTGAATAGGAAATGATAGTGTGGGTTCTAAGAGAGATAAATGGGTGAAGTCTAGCTGAATAGATAGGCTATATAGATGATTTAAATGATAAATGATCCAATCGAATTTTCAGGAATTAGGAGAAATAATACAAGTATTGGAGTATAGTTCTTGGTTGGTGACATTCTTGATAGATATATAGTAATGAATCGATTTTGGAGAATTATGGGATGCAAAGGTAAATCGCCGGATTACTACACTAATGATTAATATAAATTCTTGGAAGATATTGGCAATAATGGGAATTAATAGGAGTAATCAAGTACTAGAGGAGCAATTGAATTTATGAGAAGATTGGAGGATGCATAACAATTAATGGATTATAATCTTGGTAAATTGAATTTTGGTGGAGGTATACTTGAGGATTAGCTAGTGATAGATAGAAGAAAATGAGATGAATTATGGGTTGGAATCAATGACAAAAGAATTGAATACAAATGATATCGGTGGATTGAAAGTAATTATGTTAGAGAATTATTAGAGTTCAGAGGTAAGGGGTTGAGGAATAGTAATTCAAAATACAAAGTATGATCGGTGGATTAAATAAATGACGAAACTTCTTTGTTTGGAGTTTTAGACAAGATCAATAAATAGAGTGCATTTTGGTGGATTAAGTCGATGTTGGTAATTGTAGTGTGGAGTTAGGTAGTAATAATAAAACTTTGATTAAATAAGAATAATAATCTTGCTAAAAGCAATTTTTGGCAAATAAAATAACCCGAGCCTTTCCTTTGTTATGCCATGCATACTATTTATTTGCATTCGTGTATTGGCTCGCGAGCACGGGTCGGAGTGCTCACGCCGCTTTGCGACAAAAATTCAGAATCAAGGATCAAGTCACCTCGCCTCGGCAACAAGATTGGACAAGTGGCGCGAAAAGATGAAGATGTCGAATTAGATCGCGAACCTCCGGTTGGTACGCTGTGGGCATGTCTGAAGGTCCCACCTGTGCTTCGTTCTTCATTGCTGCAACTTTTTGAGTTTCGGCCTAATCGGCCCATGAGTAAGTCTACTATTATATTTACGTTTCCGTATGATATGTGATGTGATGTCCATTACTGTAACTGTGTGCACTATCTACTGATTCAGTGAATAGTGCAACTAAACACGATGATTCGGATTATAAAATCAGTGCGACAACAATAGATCACCGGCTATTGTCGGACCTCTCTCACCGACATCAACCACTTACATGTTGGACGGAAGAAATCAACAAGGCACATGTTCGTACCAACAATTGACGTCTCTTTGACACTATTTAACCCTTCCTCGGGAGAGAAGACAAGATAGAGAACAACAGCAAGATCAATCCACATTAGGGCACATAGTATTTCCCCTGTAATCACTCTTTGAGAGCAAGTTGTAATCCCTATATAGCAATAAAGACCAAATTTTCCTTTTTTATCCTTCCGCGAGGCTTAAATTTTTCCTACTATTCGTAAGATCGACAATTCAATTGTCGACAGCTGGTGCCATCCGTGGGGAAGAAGCATCAAGCTTCTCAAGGTTCTAATCTGCGTCATCGCCCTTCCTTGGTCCCATCAGCGTCACCTATGCGATCATGGCAAGGACTTGGGATAAGGAAAAGTGGTTTGACTTGACATACTATGCCAACCTCGACATGGACGTATGCCTCCGTGTCATGGAACACAACACTTCATCATCATCATCCTCCATCCTAGGGCCACTAGTCCTTATACCCAGCGAGGTCGACTAGATGGAAGAAGACATGCCGCCCTTGTCATCAACACCTATCAAGGAATCAGGTGTTCCAACCTTGTCGGAGTGCCTTGGCACCACATCAAGTCCAGCGCACTCAACCAGCAAGCACGGCCCCAAAAATGCGCTGCCTCAACTCGAGCGTCAAAGTACTATCAATTTGGTCATGTATGACCAATATTCACCAACAGCTCCTACGTGTTTCAGGAGCCGACCGACACTTAGTCACGGTGTCGATGAGGTTATCCCCAGCAGAGAGCCGAACGAAACTGATAACACTCATCATTCGATCAGCCATTCATTGCATTAGGTTGAGTCCACCACACAGTCCTCTAGAGACCATGGTCTCTAATCATTCTCCTTCATGGAAGTTCCTACTTGAAGCAATGGAAGACTCTCCCTTAGTTTCGATAGGAGTTCTTCGAGAGATTCTTACTAAAGGCATGAAAGTAACGTACTTAGTGATACCACTCAAGATGTCGTGCATGATCCTCCATGACTCGATCATTGGTTGTCGAGCCTTCTCGGTGGGCCTCCAAGTAGTGCACACAGGTTGGATAAGTTTCGGCTAGCTAATCTCAAGAAATTCGATGGAAAGCAGAATCCATTGGAATTCTTGCAGATTTACACAACTTCTATCAGAGCCGGAGGAGGTGATGATAACGTGATGGTAAATTATTTGCCAACTGTTCTCGAGGGTTCCGTCTGGTCGTGGTTGCTCAACCAATCGGCTAGAACCATCTGCATGTGGGAGCAGCTCTGTGACTTGTTGATAGCAAACTTTTAGGGAATATACGATCACCCCAATAAGGAAGATGATCTTCACTGGATACAATAAGAATCTAATAAAACTCTATGACAATAGATCAAAAGATTTAGTCAGGCTCACAATTCTATCTCTGAAGTTGCTGACTCTTGTGTCATCAAGGCATTTTAGACAGGGTTGAGGAACAGGCGACTTACCGAGGATATCACTATGAATCCTCCATGAACAATCATCAAACTATTCAACATGACTGATAAGTGTGCCGTCGCTAGCGAGGCAGTCGAGTGAAACAAGGCTATTGATCGAATAGAAAAGTTTCCTCAACTAGGCCTTCGGAAAAAGGAAAGAAAAGACAACAAGTTGCAAAAAAACAAGAAGAATAGCAAAGCTAACGCAAAGGAAGTCCTCACGATCCCGAAAAAGCAGCCGAGAGGCAAGAAGGATTATTCGGGTTGGAGCAAAGGAAAGGCTTCGATTGATGAGTCCAAGAGAAATAAGAGATGGTGTCCACTCCACCAGATGGTAGGGCATGACCTTCGCAACTATCATGCATGGCAAAAGAAGCTTGAAGACTATTACTCAAGTAAGAGATCTTTTTCCTTCTATCCAGGAGGTCGGAGAGTCAACTATGGCCCTCGCCCTGGGCTCTGACAATGCCCACTGCCACCGCCACTGCTTAAGGCCAACACACAGTCTTCGAAAAAATGCCCTCGCGCCATTGCCCTTGCCACACATCGCTCCACCTCCCTCTTGTCCGCCATGCATCGACATCGCTTAAGACCACTGCCCCGTTCTCCACTGATGCCCCTACGCCGTTGCTCCCGTTGCACATCCCTCCACCTCCCTCCTATCCACGATTTGGTGGAGATGGAGGCGGCCATGGAGGTACATTTTTCTAATTTTTTTGTTAGCTACATTTGGTGAATTATAAGTATGTAGCTCTAGTCGTCATAGTTTGGTGAATCAAGTTAGCTACATTTTTCTGAAAGTATGGTCCAGTTTTCTAATTCAATGCTAAATCTGACCGTTGTGGTTCAACGAACGGTACTCAATCATCTTGTACTACCCAATCCTCCCATTTGAGATTTAGAAATGTAGTACTATTTTTACTTCTCCAACTTCCAATAATTCAACAACCATAATCATGAGTAGATGCCATGTTCCATGCTCGTTAGAAATCACATTTCATAAGAAATGCTCTGGTGCATGGATTGCATAGTGCTTATTCGTAGAATATGTGTACAGCAAAGGCAGGCTCCTATGAATCCTTCCATTTGAGCTTTAGAAATGTAGTACTGACTCAATATAGAACAATACAAGTTCCAAGCCCTATCAAAATATGCAGTACAAGATATGAAATTTTGTTCAGAAATATGGACATAGAAGTCCAATACTCCAATATTGTCCAATGGGTTTTTTTTATTGGAGTCAGTACTACATTTTTTTAATTTTTTGTTAGCTACATTTTTTAGATCCTCGATGTTGTTGTATTTCCTTGCACAGAATGATCTTCACTGCTGTTTTTTTTTTCAAGTTATGAATATGAGGAATTGAATGTGCGGTGCCATGTGCCAGATGATGTTGTTTCTTAGTACTTGTTTCTTGTTTGTGCAGAAATGTTCTGAAGCTTGTATGGATTATTCGGAAGCAACAAATGCGGGTGAAATGACAAAGTGCTTCCAGGTGTTTCTAGGTTCAGAAATGCATGATGTTGAAGTATACGTGAATTGTCCACCACTCTTTATCAACTTAAGCTTTTGGGTGAATTGGTTGGTGCATGCAACTCAATATGGTATCAGAGCCCCCTCAGGTGTAGACTCCCTCAGGCTTAAGATATGGAATAAAAGTGGTCTGCAGTTATTATTTTTAATTGTGCCAGCCGAGTCTTGAATTTAGGACCTCTTGCCTCTGATACTATATTAAATTTTATGCACCAACCAATTCACCAAAAAGTTTAAATTGATAAGGAGAGGTGGACAATGTACTTATACTTCAACACATGACACCCATGAAAAAGTGCAGGAACAAGTGAAGAATGAAAAGAATGAAAATCCACTTGAAGATATGCAAGCAGCCTGTACGTGTTATGGATGGAAAATTTTATCTTTTGTAATCGATCATGATTCTAATTGAATTATGAATGGGAGTTTCTCTCTCTTTGTAACTGATCATGATTGTACTTGAATTATGAATGGAAAATCCTCTCTTTTGGTAACTGATCAAGAATGGAAAATTGGTGCACGAGCATTTCTGTGTGTATGTCATATATTGTTGGTATGCAACTTCACAAAACAACAACATCGAAAATTCCTGATAATATCAACCTTCCAGGTTCAGAAATGCAAGACACCCATGCATGCATCTTGTTGGCACAAATAAATGGGGGAAAAGTAGCAATTAACATAGCACTAAGCTAAAAAGTATGTAAAATGAAATGAAATCTATGGATGTATATGCAAGGCAGTACATTTTGCGATGTTAGTAAGCTGGGAACAAGATGCTTGTTTTTCACTGGATGAACTGGAGAAAGAAATGTTTGTTTTGTAAAATACTGGAACATATCAAATAAAATTTTGCAGCTTGCGATGAACAGGCACAAGCAGTTAACATGTAACAAAGGGAAATTTTGATAAAGTCAGGTCGAGCACTTGAAGCAACTAACCGACCAAGTTCAACACTAAACATTATATAACCCACGCCCGCTCCCACCCCTCAAATCCCCCTGGCTTTCTCGATTCCTCCTCCCACGATCCCAACTCCCATCGCACCCACACCCGGTGGCCGGCGCTCGCCTCCTCCTCCTCCTCCGCCGCCGCCTCCCCCTCGTTGCCCCACCTCTCCGGGCCCCTCCCTCCTCCCCACACCTCCCCTGCCGCCGCCTCCCCCGTCGCCGCCGCCTCCTTCCCCACCTCGCCTGCCGCCACCGCCTCCTCCCCCACCTCCCCAGGCCCCTCCCTCCTTCCCCTATCTCCCCCGCTGCCGCCCCCTCCTCTCCCCACCTCTGCCCTGCCGCCGCCGCCTCCTCCCCTACCTCCCCCGCCGCCGTCTCCTCCGGGGCTGGTGCTCTATGGCTCCGCGCCGGGCTCGCTCCTGGCGGCCATTGTCAATTCCATCACCGCGGCAGCGAGGCGGCGACGCTGGCGCCACCGGGGGCCGTGAGCCAGTTCTTCTCTGGGGACTCGTTCGAGCTCACCTACTCAGGGCTGTGCACTACGCCGGCGCCGTTTGTGCTCGCGGATCTCGCGCTCCCACGGTGGCCACCAAGCTCAGGGGTCGAGGTACACTCCTTCCCCTCTGCTCCCTCCCTCTGCTCTGCTCTATGCTTGTGTTGTGGGATGAACGAGAGATCTGTGCTTGTGTTGTGGGAATGTGGGATGACCGTGGGAGGGCGATGGGAGGCCGAAGGCCGTTCGGCCGACATGGCGCGACTGCCAAGGCTTACGCAGGGGTGCAGGGCGCACGGCCAACAGGAGGCCGAAGGCATGGCCTCCATCGGCGCTGGTCGTGCCCCCTGGCTGATGGTGCTCACTGGGCCGGGCGTGCCCCCTGTGCCGACCATGCTCACTGGGCTGGGCCGACCCGAGCATGGCACGCCACGCTGGGCCATGCCGTGCCGCCCATCGTGCCGGCTATCTAGGCCCATCCCAGCCCACCATTCGTCTTTGAGCGGTATGGCCCGTCACGTGTCGGGTTAGACCGTGCACGTCCGTCTTTGGGTGGCGTGCCGGCTGGCCGAAAAAGCACGGTTGGTCTCCCACCTCTACGTATAGCATAATACCAAAAAAATCACATACACTATTATCCTCCCCTCTAACTGATTTATTTAGTAAACATAAATAAATATAAAATTATTTTACATTAGTAAAGATAAAATATAAAGATATAGAGCATGCAACAAATCACGATCTAGCGAACAAGAACAGCACAATAGTTTTTAAAGAAAAACCCGCGTTTATGTCTTGTCCACAACGTTTTCACTCCAGTCCCGAGCGCTCACGTATTCCCATTTCCGCCGACTCACCTCCCCCATGGGCCATGGTGCCGGACTGCCGGCGGCGACTAATCAGCTGGCAGCTGCCAAAGTCATCCGGCCCCAGCCGGCCCGCACGCGTAGGAGATCTCAAACTCCCGAAGCACTTGGAGTTGCAGGCAGGAGCCTTGGATGTCGACACGAGCATAATGACGGAGTTAGATTCCTACTCTGACGCCGGATTCGCCGCCAACTCCGTCTGTGCCCACGACTGTGGGAGCTGGTGCAGGCCCGGTGTTGTCGACGCCGGGGTACACAGCTGTGAACACGCTGATCAGAAGGGAGGAGACGAAGGGCCAGTGTGCGGGTGCAGGCACACGCTCACGGCGGTGCACTCTATCGGCGAGGACGGCTCTGCAGGGTACATCGATCTGCGCCTGATCCTCATCGACGGCGCCACCGCGCTCGAGGGCAACTCTGCCACGCTGCTCTCTTGGACTGGGGGCACCGGGATCCGTACGCCACCTCACCCTAACCTGTAAACCCCTGGCTTAACAAAAGCCAGGCTATTATCCATACTACAATTGCTATCAATTTATACTACTAAACATATAATACCAATAATTAGACTTCAAATATAATTTCACAATATAACCATGATCGTAGAAATTTCAATAATAAAAGAATCAATAATTGGCATTAAGATGAAAAAATTTAGCCAAAGGAACATGATAGGTTGCATCAATATAAAACCATTAAGCACTAAAGGGAATCATTATTTATCTAAGTATTGCATTGATAGTATGATTTATTTCTAAAATGACTGATTGATCATTAAGTATAAGAAAGAGCTATAAAGTGCAATAACAATATTGTGATACTTTCCGCCCATGCATGTCATCCTCAATGAGTACCTAAAAACAACAAAGCAAGAATTAGTCTACGACTTAGCAAGTATACAATAAAATAATAAATGACATAAAACATTGTTTCAACTTTTCATGTTAAATCACAAGTATCTATGTTGTGGTTACAAACCAAACAGTAAATAAAGGGGGCTAGGGGAAACCACAAAGAGGATGCCCAGAGCCTTACAAACTGTGAAGACAGAGAATAGAAGTCTATGCTACCTAGATTTGTCTGAAAAAGAGAGAGCCTGCCTCTCATGGCGCCCTAAAGCATATATTTATAATCATAAGGAGAATTGTTATATAAATGCCCCTATCTAGGTCTACAATTTGTAGGGATAATATTGTTTTTTTCTCTTGAAGAGTCCTCACAAGCCAATCATATGGCCTTACGATCCTTGGGCCTCCTGGTGCAATCGGCTAACTGGACCAAGATATGGGCCACTTCCCCAATAATGGGTCGAGACTATGTCCAATGTTACTTGGTCCCCTCCATCCTTTCGGCCCGTTGAATAGCACATTAGGAGTTCCCGCCAAAGCGTCTTGAGCTCGGTCATGTGTGCGCTTCCGAGGAGGCGAAACATGGTGGTGGTTGGTCTTCTGATCGTGGGACACGAGCCGTCACACCAGTTATGGAGTGGCGTGTGTCCCCTCAAATCTCGTGCCCACTACACGGGCATTGAATGCCGCTGTCATGTGTTGTACTTATACACCGGAGCAACGTCCTTTTGGGGGCTGTTTGCTTGCTCTCTCTCTCTCATGTTGCTTTTGTCTTCTACAATTTCCTCCACCACCACTTTCATTCGTCGTCGGGCTTTTCCTATTCTTCTTCATGCCACCGATCTTCTTGCGCTGCCGTGGTGCATGGGATTGACCGTCATGGCCGCAGTAGTGCCTCTGCCCCGTCGAACAGCCGTGGCGTTCAAGACAATCGTTGCGAGGTTACCACCGACAAGCGTTGGAAGGCATCCAAGTTCAATGGTGTGTTCGTGAACATACTCGTCCCATCCATCACTACGGAGGAGTTGGTGCAGTCGCTCATGCACGATGGTAAGATTTCATCTCGCGAGCTCGTCTACCTCCCTACTAATGATGAGGTCACGCCATGACCACAGGAGGGTGAGACCCTGATCTTTGTGGTCTACTTCGACACTGGGCTCCAGATCCATGCCGCGTACTTCGTGGGCAATCTTCCCCAGTTGTACGAGCTAGAGCTTCAACAACTTGCGTCGAACACTATAGCTCATCTTGTCATGTTTTCATGGGCAGCGCGTTTGGAGGCCATCATCCCAAGCGCTGCCATCTTTGTGTCCTTGCATGACACGTTGTGCCAGCCAAAATGACTAAGTGATGGTCAATATTCGAACCTATGCAGCGTGAGCCTTCAGCTCTGCGTTGGTGCTTTAAAGGGTTTCTCCGTGAACTTGACGCGTACGAAGTGGGAGTCCTACTGGCAGCAGCGAGTGTTCTACCAGAAGATCGAGCACGACAGCAGCCTATGCTTCATTGAGTGGATCATGGACTTCGTTCCATCCCCCTCCCCCTGTGAAGCTCAATCGGGACGACGAGGTCCGTGCTTGGAGGCTCCTGGCAGTCGTGCTTTGGCTCAACATGTGTGACTGTTCAGAGGAGTTCTGCATGCTTCGTGTGGCTTCGCTGACCCAGCGAAGGGACCTGCGAATCGACTTCTCCTGGAACGATGGGGTCCAGCCTTCACTCACAATGCTAGCGAAGCTGATCGGTCCAGGTAAGCTTCCCTCCTTTGCTACATTTTTTGATGGTGGTGGTTTTTTGCTACCTGCTAAGTCTGCAGTTTTACAGTTGTTTCATTGGCGGAGGTGGAGCACACAGCAGTTGTGCTTATGTGCATGGGACCCTACATTCTAAAGGAGCATAGCCTTCGCGTGTTGGCCACATCCGGTGGTCCATACATCATTCGCATGTGCGAAGACTTGGGCTTCGCCGCGCTTGAGCGTCCTATTCCTACCACGAGCGGAAGTCGTTCCCGAGGCATTGGCGGACAGGGCGACGAAGATGGTGAAGGCCGTGAAGACGCAGGAACTCACAATGCTTGAATTGGCTATTGTGGCCATGCCCTTTTCTTGACCCTCCAGGCCCACGAGTCCGGCGGTAGCATTGAGGAGCATAGTAGCCTCGGCTTGTCCTGTGTAGAGGAGGATGTGCTCAATGTGGGTGACTATGCTAGTGATAGCGAAGACCATGACGACAACAACAGGGATGGTGATGGCGCTAATGAGGATGGTACTTTCGGCAATGATGCTAGTAATCCTTGCATTGCCACCGTGCTAGATTCGGACACGAAGGGAGACGAAGCAGCCCATGATGTGGACCCTACCACATGCTCAAATGAGGGTTGGGCCCTCGATGGGTCAGAGGAACCTGAGCGTGGGTTGGTGGTAGACCCTTCACTGTCAGAGTTGGTAGCCTCGCTTCCCCTGATGCAACCATCGTCCTGCGAAGCATGCATAGTTGGAGTTGCCTGCCTTGGCCCCCGCGACTAGGTTTCGGATTGCCATGGGCATGCTGGATGATGATTCCAGCTCCAAAGATGGCATGTATCTAACTGTGGCGACCTATGCGGCCCTTACTGCAATGATGCCCCCCCAGGGAAGACCTCGTATGAGGCAAGGAGAGCACACTGATGCCCGACTCCGCCCAGCACATTCTAGGTTTGAGTTCCTCCTTTTGTTCCTGGGGAAGGTGTGGTTGTCCCCGTTATGCTCCCTTACGTTATCACCCTCATCAACTGCCCCCTCTCTGGCATCGGAGTCGCATTCTTCCGAGCAGGAGCTCGCCCCATAGGCTCAAAGTCACTCTTGGCGCGGGGGATCATTGCAAACTGGGACCACAGAGGCCCTTGGACTAGAGGAAGCTTCCCAGCTCCGTATGACGGAGGCGGTAGGTGTGAAGTCACTGCGGCTTTTTCTAGGGAACTTTGTCCCCCGACCAGAGGCACTTCGTGCTCCGTGCGATGCCGCAAAGTGCGTGGATGTAGCCCTCGACTTAAGGGCCCTCGACTGGCCCACACCTACCAAACGACTGCTGACCTGGTAGATGCTCCCTTTCTCATGCAAACGGAGGGAACGTGGCCACACGGCGTCCGATTATTGGTGAACTAAATGTATGACCCTTTTCTTGTGTTGTCCTCCCTGTGCGGTTTAGTAGCATGTTCTTTCTGGTATTTCAGCAGCTGTTGGCTTCTCTCTCGAGAATCCAAAGGCCAAACAAACAGGTTGGCTTCTTCGTCGGCTTTTCAAGCGACCTATCGAGACGACCTTTTACCCTTTCCCACTATAAAATTGTGATCGGTTCTTTCATTACAAGCGCTTGCGTTAAGGCCAAATGCCATTAGCCGTGACTTAAAAGAGCATGGGCAGTATTTAGGTACATTCATTTGTAGAAAATAACTAGAAATTATGGTCAGAGCTATTGTATTAATTACCGATCATTAATTGTTCGCTGTTTATTTGGTTCAGCCCATTTGTCCCATTGTTGAAGCACCAAGCACACATGATCCATTTGTCATGTTGGTTCTCTCTCTTTTTTAAAGTGATCTCAAGTTCTTTTTCATAAGCAAGATATTGAATAAAAATAAGCATTTCAGCAAAAACTTAGCTCAGGCTGATGGCATGGAATTATGGAAGCAAAGCGCCTTAAAATTATTATGTTCGCAATCGAGCAACACTACGTCAACGATGCACAAACACACAACACTGGCTTTGTATACAGTAGAAATAACTTCTCTGTGTACAGGCGAAACAACAAAAAGCACAGGAGAAAAACTCCCTTTTTTAACCAAGATCAGGGACAATAAGGTAGTCGTCCTCGTCGTCCGGGATCTCGACACGGGGCTTCTTGCTCTGGCGCACGCCGGCGCCGGCGGTGGTGACGGCGCCTCTGCTCGGCCTGAAGTATGCTGCGTCGTTCGCCACCTGCGAGGCGAAGAGCTCGGGGACCTCCGCCGCCGTCCGGCCGCCCTTGGGCGCCTGGTCGTGAAACAGGTCGATGTCGGCGAACCAATCCAGCTCCTTGAACCCGAGAGGCGACTCCTTCTGCAGTTGCATACACGAGCAGATATACACCGTGAGATGAGACCCCAAGCACAGAACAGTTCTGGTACATCGGTGAGAGTTAAGTTTGTCTAGCTCCTTGCCTTGTCGCTGCACTCGTAGTTCGAGAGCTGCAGGAGCTCGTCGATGGCCCAGTCCTGCGGCAGGAACTGCGGCGGCGAGGGCGCCTGCTGCGCAACGGCTGCGGCGGCCGTCTGGCCCTGCGGCGGGTGCTCGGAGGTGGCCTTGGGCGGGGCGTCGTGGTCGGCGTCGTGGGCGTTGTCGATGGCGCCGCCGCAGGCGGAGACGGCGCCGAAGCCGACGCGGATGCCGGTGGCGAGGTAGCGCTGGTGGTTGCCGGAGAGCGTCCCGGGGACGTGGATGGACTCGTCGCAGTCCCGGCAGAAGAGCGCCCTGTCCTCCACGCAGAAGATGAAGGCCGCCTTCTCCTGCATGAGCGCGCGCGCAGCAGCAGCAACAACAAGTCAGCATGCACGTACGTCGGTCGGAGCAAGCAAACACATTGAATTCTTGCGTCAAGATCGATGGATGTTCGCATGAGCAAAGAAAGATGGGCATCAGGGCTGAGGGCATGTACGTGTGTACCTGGCAGACGTCGCAGCGCGGGAGCCTGGCGTCGAGCGCGTCAAGCGGGAGCCTCTGGTGCTTGCTGGCGAGCTTGTTGGCGGCGTGGATCTGGACGTCGCAGAGCGCGCACAGCGCCGCCTCGTCGGCGCAGCACACCACCGTGGCCGCCGCGCCCTCGCACGCGTCGCACTGGATCCTCATGGCGCCTCGACCTCCGCTTCCACCTCTTCCTCTCTCGACACGCTCTACGTACGCCAAGCTAACCGAGCCAACAAGATAAGGCTGGAGCCACCGGACAGCGGCAAGGTGTGGCTCGGAAAGGGAGGGAGAAGGAGGGAGGGATCCAGAAGCGGGGGCGCGAGTGGCGCATATAAACCCGGGAGCGAGCGAGCAATCAGTGAGCGCCGAGCGGGCGGGCGAGCGAGCTTGTAGTGGACGGACGGGTGGGCGGGGAGACTTGTGGACACGGGCTCTCGTGCTCTCTCCCACCCAGAAGCGACAGTGCGCGGGGGCAGCGAGCGCGGCCATCTGTCTGCCTTAGGGGCGGACGCACGTTATCAAACGGGGCACAGGGCTGCGCAGATTTTAATTTTTATTTCTTAGAATCTAAATTTATATAGAGTATGTCTCTACATACCAAAAACCAGTGTTTTCACGTACCAAAAACTACATCTACCTAAAAAATTCTTAAACACATTGACAAATAGGAGAAGAAAAGAAAAGAAAAACATGCAGAATGTTGACAAAGTAAGACACTAAAAAATGCGTGTAAATTGAAGTTAGCATGACACAGCATATCATCCGATAATGAAAAGTGAACAAAATAACAAGGGCTAGTTGAACCGATCGAGTGCGGGCCACCAGCCGGTCCAGCCCCAAGCCAACGCAGCCTAAAGCCCAAGTGTCCAAGCCAGCACCAATCCCAACCAACCAAGTAGGCAACGCTAGGTCCAGACGATGTCTTACCTATCTTCCTTTATTCCCTATGCCACGCACACAACCTTTGGTGAGTTAATCCTTTTATCTGTAGCAGCGACGGGCCTGACGCCGGAGCTGCCGTCTTCCGAGAGCACACCGGCCACTTCTCGCCTGCACCTACATGCGTCTGACTCGAATGGTATGGCTAGATTCCTCGCTGTGTTATTCTCACACGCGCGCATACAAATGGCGTAGATCTCAATATATGTAGCAATGTATGCAGTATGGCCGACGATCACAACAATATTTGAGATTGTCCACTGACCACTCATCATCTAGTCTTAACTGGCTGGCTCCTTACTTCAAAGTTCAATGATCTTCATAGCTAACAAAGTAATGATCAGCCGATCAAATTAGGTACTAAATTTTGTGATTTAGATTTTAGGATTTCAATTCTATGATCTTTAAAATATTTATGGTTTAGGGTTTTAATATTTGAATAGCCTATTTTAATTTTTGCAACAATTAAATTAGGAAAAAATTTAATGTGTTTCAATATTTAATTCAGTGTGTTTTATAGCTAACCATCTTTTGTTCTCAGATTCATTCTAGATCATTTATGTTTTCTTGATTTTGATATGTTATCTGGCAAATATTTATTTACTACTAAACTTTGTCATCAAGTTAGTTAATATTACAAAATTTATAATACATTATTATCTACTATATTATTAATAAATATATTAATAAGTATATATATAAAGTATGATACTCTCACGTCATTTTTTTTCTAAGATCTGGCCTGCTTGGGCCTACCACCGCGCGTCGTCGTTGCCGAGATTTCGGTTTGCTCCGCTGACTAGGCGGATGCCGAATTCTATCCTTTCTTTTCACAAAAATCCAGTAGCAACTTATGGTTATGGTCGTCTGGTGTCGTCCCAGCTGAGGACGGCCGTTCACAACATATATACTAATTTTTCCAAAGATCCATTCGGTGTTGTAGCATTTTTAATGCGTATTGCTGCATTTAATTTCGTGCATGGTTATTTTATTCGGATTTGTGTGGCTACCTTCTTCCTCTGCCACGCGACGGCAGAGGATCCGGTCCTTTCCGAGAATTGCAAAACTAGCTGGGGTTGGACCGTGCTATACTGGCATGGTTCAGTTTTATGGGGCTTTGGCTCACTTTATGCTATATCGGTTTAGTCTAGTCATCTCATTGTATCATATCGTATTAGCCCCATTTCATCTTCAGTTAGATCTAAGCACAATCCAAAGTTTATCGTACCGGCATTCGTGCCGTGCCAGCCCAAGCCTATCCTAAAGTAACTATACACGACAAAGGCAATGGTGATGATGATGGCGGCGGCCATTATATTCATTTCTCTCGTACTCGTCTCGTTAGAAACTAATTGAAATTGAATTAGTTGCATAAAAACATGGACACGCAATGATGTAAATATTTCAGAAAAAAAATGAAATTTCCTTCATATTTTAAAAATACAATGTTACTGTTTCGTTAAAAACCTTACGCCCTAGAGTGGGGTTCCTAAGTAAAGAAAAGAGTACAATAGCAATATATATACATACTAACTATAATAACATGCGTATATAGTATCTACTCATCAATGTCTAAGTCGTTCATATGTTCGAGGTCAGCGTACGCTTACACAATTTCAAGATCCTCCAGTTGATGTTGCTACTCTTTAGCTAATTCCCAGTCTTTGACGCATGTGATTGCCTCCACCATCCTGAGCATGAGGTCTCTAGTGGTCTAATCCGAGCTGCTCTTAGGTCTCTAGTCATCCCAATTCTCGTATAAGGTGTGACATTTATACGGCTCGATCTTAATACAATCTCCCTCCCATTGGGAGTAAGTCTCCTCTGTGTAGATCTCATCCCTGTCATAAGTAGTTCCCAACTAACTATCCTTTAAACAAAGGAAATAATAGCAAGGGTGAGTACAAAGGTCCTAACCTGCCTCTGTCCTGCAAAGGCAATCTCTACCCACCTTCTTAATTATTTTAAGTGGCCAACTGCTCCATTTGCTGTCTATCTCTTTACTCTTCTTGCTCATAGCCTCTCTTTAATTTAAAGATTTTCATTTCTATACACAGTGATACTAAATTAATAAGAAAATACTTGTTTCTTGAATATACTCTAAACAATTGTTCAAAGGAATGCTTGCTGAGTTGATAAGCTCTGTAGCTTTTACAAGAATAACTACTATTTTTATACTGGATAAGATTTAATTATATAGTTCTTGGGACATTAACTAATTTATTTAATTACGAAGAACAATTATATGGTGAGATTTCTATAAATTGCCCCGTTTAACTTGTATTTCTAAATTTAATAGGATTTAACATGCAAAAATTTATTCTTGGCCTATTTTCTTTTATTTCAACTATTTTCCTTCATTTTCCTATTTCCTTTCCCTTTTATTCTCTATTTTTCCGCCTCCTCCTTCATTTTCCTATTTCCTTTCCCTTTTATTCTCTCTTTTTCCGCCTCCCCCTTTTCATTTTCACCCGATCGGCTCCCCCCTCACTCCCCATCTCTTATTTCCCTTGGCTCCTCCTCTCCTCTCAGCTCTCGCGCTCGATTTGGATCTTGGGCTCCCCTCTCACCGCACTGCCAATGCTTGGCGCCTTGCGCCGCCCCAGCTCCTTTGCTCGTCTCTCCCCTCACGCCGCTAGTCCCTCTGCTCACCTCTCTTTTCGTGCTGCCGGTCTTCGACACTGCGCCACCTTGGGCCCCTCTGCGGCCATGGCTCCCTCCCCTCCCCCCGGCCGCCTCTCTCCCTTCCCCTCCCTGGCCGTCTCCCTCGACCTCCCCCGGCGACCCCTCCTCCCTCGACCTCCCCCTGCCCCCTGCCATCTTCTCCATGATTGGCACCGGCGAGGCCGAGGCGACCGCGCAAGAGGCCGAGGCTAATGGCGATCACGCGAGCCACGAGACGAGGCGGCGGTGCTAGAGCCGTGGGCGGTGAAGGTACCGGCTCAACGCCCGGCGAGGCATCGTCACAACCCCCACCCCCTCTGTTGACGCGCTCGCGGGCGATGCGGGGGTGCGGAGTGAGACAAGCTTCCGGCTATCGCCCTCGGCTCCGGCTGCCGTCCTCCTCCTCCTGCGGCCGTCGTCCACTTGTCCGAGCTCTGGTATACTCCATTCCTTCTCCTCTACTCCCTCTCTCTGTGCTCTGTGTCTATGACGGCTTGTGGTTGTGGGGATGACCGTGAGAAGTGCCCATGGGATGGCGACGGGAGGTGAGGCCGAGGCCAAGGGGGCCGCCGGAGGGACTAGAGGGGCTGCCCATGCTTGTCGTGCCACCCGTGCTCCCCATGCTGGGCTGGCCTAAGCATGGCACGATTCATCGTGTCGTGCCATACCACCCGACGGACCGGCTTTCTAGGCCCGACCTAGCCCACCGTTCGTACCATGCTGGCACCCCCCATGTGGTGTGTTCGTGCTGTGCTTGGGCTATGCCGGGCTGACCAAGCCTCGGGCTAGCCCCGAAAAACACGGCCCATCTTCCTACTCTACTCATGAATCTAGTTGGTTTGATTTAGGTGACTGGATCTTTATTGCAAGGGTTATCCGAGTTAGATTGGCATGTCATTGTCGTGACTAATGATAAAGTTTCTGCTTTGCTCTCGTAGTGTCTACCAAATTCCTGAGGGATCCTTTCTTCTTGTACTGCCAAAATTTCTATTGATATGGGGTTTGCCCTACTTCAGTAAAAGTATCCTGACAAACGAACAACGATTAATGGTTTGGCGGTATCCTTTTATCCAACGATTAAGCAGAGAAGTTTCTGTTTTACTCTAAGGCCACGTTTTAAATAAATAGCGATAGCTTTTAGTTTTTTATTTTCAGAAGCTAAAAACCATTTAAAACATGTTGGCCTTGTAATGTGGCTTTTTTCTTTTTTTCTCCTTGCATTATTCGTAGAGATATAATGATATTTTTTTTCTATTTTTTAATTAAATATTTTAGAAAAAAACTAACATTCACTACATTGCCGTTTTGAGCCAAAGCAATCTGAAATATGTCTTAAATGGAATGTCTACCATCCCATTCCTATTTTTTAAACGAACCATCCCAGTTCCTAGTGTTATTTCTCTATATTGTTGTGTGTGTATCCAGCTACTATGCACCCTCAACGTTCATAATGATATGGATTAAAAAAAACATTCCTAATAATACGAGTTGTGGGACTGCTTCACAAAAGGGCATGAGTTGTTGGCTTGCACCTGTTTGCTTATGCAGCAATTTGGTGGATAAAGCACCCTTGTCACCCAAAAAAGGCCCCTCTTTTCCCGGAAAAAAGTTCAATATACGGCTTCTAAAAATAACTTTTAACTTTTACTGCAATACCTAACTTTCAAACAGAATATTTTCTCAAGATGGGATCTACAAGTTAATTGTAGTACACGTTAAAAGCCTAATATCTGTATCAATCGAAATCGCAAGTAAGTATCTCTCTCCGTAATCTCTATCGCAAATAGACAAAATTCAAAAATTCCAGCTAAATACTATAAATCGCAGTTATATCAAACAGGCCCGCCGCCAAGTTGCTTTCAGCTTGTGGATTGGTTTCATCCGGCCGGGAGGATTCCTGTACATGTTAACACCATCACTGTGCTTATTTTATTGTGAGACTGCTGTTAGCCTGTACTGTAATTCACGGATTCGGCCATGAGTTTTCAGACAAAACGCTCACAAGGGTGAAGAAGAAACCGTGACGCGGTGCAAAAACCATTTCCGTGAATTGAGGGACTGGATAGAAAGTAGAAAGCAAATTCCTTCGACACGGGACGGCCCCGACGTGAGGACGGTCTCCACGCTCAGGCTCACGTGAAGATAATAGTGTTAGGAAACTTGGACTCTATCTAGAGTCCTGATCTAATTAGGTATCTCCACTGTAGACTATAAATAGGGATCTAGACCTCTCTCATTATGTATCCGATACAATCTAAAGCAATAAAGAAAGACCAGGAGTTCTCTCTACCTCTCTGTGTTCAATCTATTATTCTGTGATTCTGTGATTGATTCGTTCTTGTTCTAAGCAGAGGAATCGCTCGAATCGGTCTCGATGTCGGTTCCTCAACACGTTATCGCACGACCGTTCCGATGAGCGAGGTAATCATCGAATCACGATTGATTTTCTAGATCGTTTTTAAATCGGTATTTTCTTTTAGCGTTCTAGATTGAAATTCTACGGTGCAAATCGCCCAATCTACCGCGGCGGACTTGAAGTCGCCGGCACAATGCCGATCGGTGATTGTGAAGCGGGTAGATGTTGATTGCGCTGTAGAACGATGCAAATCCGCCCTAAATCTACCGCGGCAGATCTGAAATCGCCGGCACAATGTCGATCGGTAGATTGCGAAAAAGTGGGAGATGTTGATTGCATCGTAGATTGGAAAACGAAAAATATTTGCATGGGTTTTATATGATTTAGCATAAAGGCTCTGCATAGCCTCTGCACCCATATGGTATTTGCATCAATTTCTGCACAGCAAATTGCATGAAAAAAAACCCCAAACAGAGACCACCGCCGGCCTGAGGATGACATGGAGCGACGGCCTGCAACCGCCTCCGACAACCGCCAATCGGATGTGCGCCCGCATGTGCCACCCTCGGATAGCGCGCCCCCGCAAGGGCTGCCGCCTCCTGCACGAGGCGTCGCCGCCGCTATCGCCGATCTCCGCGCCTGCACCGCGCATGCGCTGTCTTGGTGCCATGGCTTCCGCGCGTCATCCCGCCGCTTGCCATGGCGGCTGCAACCAATCGCCCCGCTTGCACTAGCATGCGCCCGGCCGCCACCGCCGCCCTGGCGCTCGGCCGGCGCATCCACCGCAGCCGCCTCTTGCGCAGCCCGAGCAGCGCCGCCGCAGCCGCGCCGCGCCGCGCCACCGGTCTTCCCGTTCGGCTGCGGCCGATCGCCACCGCATGGCTCCACACGGAGAAAACTACTCAAAGTGCGCGCCTCCGTTCGACCGCCGGCCGCCACCTCCCGCGGCACCTCCTCGCGCGCCGTCGCGCCTCCTTCCGTGCACCACCCGCGGCGGCACCTACCAGCGCCGCCGCCTCCGCCGCGCGCTGAGCCCCCCCCTCGCGCTCGGGTCACCGCCGGCGAGTGCGGCCCGCGCCTCCGGGTCGCCTCCTCCCGAAACTCCCGCCTCCCGCTCAAAAGAGTCGCGGCCGCTCGGTGAGGTGGCTAGGGGAAACCCTAGCCACTGGGTGTGATGGGCCGGCCGGATGGGCCGCGGGGGGAGAGGGATGAAAGATGGGCCGCGGGGGGGAGGGAGCAAAGATGGGCCATGGGAAGGGAAGATGGGCCCAACCGAGAAAAAAAGGGGCGGGCCGGTAGGGGTGCTGGCCATTTTGAGAATACACCCCTGAATTTCAGTGAAATTATAGAAAAGCCCTTAAATTTTGCATGTGTGTCATGATTTTTTGCAGAAAAGACCTCGTAGTTCCGAAAATTGCGAATAAGCCCTTAAATTTACAAGTGGGTCCAGAATTTTGCAGAAAACCCCTCTGTAAATCAGAAAATTGCGTAAATCTTTTCTCTGAACTGAAATTTTGCATAGAAACCCTCTGGAATTGCAGAATTTGCTGAAATTTTATATTTTAGCATAAAAGGGCCTCGAGAATCCGAATTTTGCATCAATTTTTGCATTTGAAGCTTATTTATTTATGCCATTATTATTCTATGTATTTTCTGTATTTATTTACTGTTTTGGTTAATTGTAATTATTTTAATTGCTTTTAATCACTGAAATTAGCAGTAAAATTATAGAACATGCACAGAAAATTATGAAACATTATGGGAAACTATTGCACCACTTTATTTACCTGTAGTAAATTTTTAATGCATGTTTACCTGAAGTAAACTTATTTTAGTTCGTTCATACACATGTAGATGACTGGAATTTGAGCAGGAGTTCGAGTAGCCGCCCAAACATGGCGAAACTATCTGACATGGGCATCCGATGTCGAGATTGTGCTTGGGGGCCGGAAGCTTGGCGCAGCTATTGGGATAAGCGGACAGAAAGACGCTAGACCCACATCTGAGGAGAATGATCAGGCACTTCATTTTCTCAGGCACCATCTCTGCTCAACTCTCAAGAATGAGTATATGGCAGAGAGAAATGCGCTAGCACTCTGGACCGCACTCAAGAAGTGGTTTGAGAGGCTCAAGTACACCATTCTTCCTCAAGCGAGCGAGAGTGGATCGGCGAGGTTTGCTGGAGACTTTAAAATGGTCGGGAGTACACCGCCTTGCACAGATTTGTACAAACCTTAAACTCGTGGGAAGGAGATCACAGAGGACGAGAAGATCGAGAAGACCTGTCCACTTTCCACCGATCTTTGTCGACAAGGTTGCGCAACTATCGTCAAAGCGGCTACAAGGAGTATGCGAATTGATTGATATGATGCGGTGCCGAGGCTCGGGCGAACTTCTCGCAAAAATTATGTCTGCGACCACAAGGCAGCTCACGCGGCCATGAAGCCAACGCTAGCGACCTCGAGGTCGAAAGCCCTTGATGAAGAAAAGGGAAGAAGGGTAAGATCGTTGCCCAAAAGGCAAGTCGGATGCTCCAAGCGATAAAAAGGCTAAAAGAGTGACAAGACCTATGGCGTGAGAACTAGGGTTGTTACAAATGTGGCAAGTGGGGACATTGGTCGCGGATATGCAAAGCACCGCAATCTGTCATTGATGCCCACCAAGCTCAAAAGAAGAATGGCAAAGGGCGACTGAAGCCCAGCTGCGATCATTGAGGGGAGCGGCTGGCGGTGCCGGAGATGATGGAGGTTGAGTCCATCCGGCAGCACCTCCTTACGACTTAGAGGCAGCCAGAGCCATGATCTCTCTTGAAGAGAATGTCACTGCTGAGGAAATAGCCGAAGAAGTCAATGATTTTCTAGTTGATTCCGTCGATGCACAAAATGCATGAGGCGTTAATTATCATTTATTTTGTGTTAAATGGACAAGTTTAGAACTTGCATGGTTGGTGCTTTAGGATTTTGCTTTCCCATAATGGTTGGATGATTTTGGAATAAAGCATTCATTTATTCAGATTTATATTGGCATTATATGTTACGATATTGGCGTATTTTATTTATGTGTTGAATGCCTTCTAATACATGTTAATTAAATACGTTATATTAGAACACGTGTGCGCCCTATGGAGGAAGTATGCCTTGCCGATGGCTGCACAACGAATACCATCTTAAGAGAGACTAAGTATTTCGATCGATCCGTAAGAGCAATGGCGACCTTACAACAATCGCGGGCGATGTGTGTATAATCGATTCGGAAGAGCCACAATTATACTTCCCATGGGCACAACTTTGGTCATTGAAGAAGCCTTATTGTACCCGAATCGACTAGAACTCTCCTAAGTTTTAAGGATATTCGCCAATGGTTTCCACGTTGAGGCGGCGAAAAGTGCAGTGAGGAATACCCGCTCATCACGGCCGCGAAGAGAATGGCAAAGAATATTAGAAAAGCTTCCTTCACTGAAACAGGGCTATATTATACCACAATTAAAGCGCTGCATATGCATAATCGATTCAAAGCAGTGTTTAGAAGCTCTGAACTTTTCTGTCTCTGGCATGATAGATTAGGCCACCCAAGTCTTAGGATGATGAGAAACATAATAAATAACTCACATGGGCATAATATTAATGTAAAGAATTTCCCGAATCATGAAGATTTTGTGTACCCTGCATGTGCCACTAGGAAACTAATTACTAGACCCTCCACTCTGAAAGTGAAGGATGAAGTCCCTGCATTCCTGGAGCGCATCCAGGGAGACATTTGCGGTCCCATTCAGCCCATCTCAGGGCCGTTTAAGTATTTCATAGTGCTCATTGACGCTTCTTCGAAGTGGTCATATGTGGGTTTGTTGTCCACAAGAAACCACGCCTTGGAAAAATTGATCTCGCAGATCATTCGCATCAGAAATGTGTTTCCAGATCATCATATCAAGTCCATTCGAATGGACAACACCGGAGAATTTACTTCAAAGGCATTTGATGATTATTGCATGGCGATGGGAATTGCGGTTGAGCACTCGTACCGCATGTCCATACTCGAATGGTTTGGCGAGGCTTTAATTAAAAGAATTAAATTTATTGCCGACTCCTCTTGCAAAAAGTAATTTGCGGCTACATGTTGGGGACACGCCGTCCTTCATGCAGCGAATCTCATCAACCTTAGACCTTCGGCCTACAACATCCATTCACCTATGCAACTACGCAAGGGTCACCACCGAAAGTTTCCCATCTTAGGAGGTTTGGATGTAAGGTTTATGTACCGATACCACCTCCGCGTGACTGCAATGGGCCCACTCCGCAAGACTGGGATATACGTTGGTTATGAGACTACATCCATAATCAGGTATTTGGAACCCATGTCGGGAGATTTGCATACTGCCCGCTTCGCTGATTGCATTTTTGATGAGGATAATTTCCCGTCATTAGGGGGAGAAAATCAACCCGTTCATGAAAAATGTCGGGAAATTACGTGGGAAGCCACGGGAATTCATGCACATGACCCGCGCACTAGTGAAACTGAAAAAGAGGTCCAGAAGATCATTGACTTGCAAGCATTAGCAAACCAACTGCCCGATCACTTTAGTGATTTGAAGAGCGTGATTAAGTCGCATGTGCCTGCACGCAATGCACGGAGAGGTTGAAATACCAAAGAAAATTGAAGGTATCCCTAATCCGTCACGAGGCCTCGAGAATGAAAGGGCGAGAACTCCGGTTCCTCGAGTCCAAAGTAACAGGGACGCCCGTGAAAAGGATAAGAGAGATTTATCACGCCCGATCATTGAAGTCCCCAGAATGAGAAGGGAGCAGTTGAGACTGGCACAAGTATGACACCTTACGAAAAAGGCATACCGGATCTGAATATCCCCATCGGTATGGATGTGTGCGCACACATCGGAGCCGAAAAACTAAAGGACTTGCCACGCAATTGAAAGAAGCGTCATGAGGTGAAGCTCGAAGAAGCAACTCATGAAGAAATAGCTATAAATTATGTGCTGCAGGAGAGTCCTCGAATAGGACAACGGCTAATATCGATATCTACTTGCAAAGAAAATTGCCACCATCATCGATCTTGATCTCGAGCTGCATCGCTCATTGAATGTAAGAAAAGATCAGATTGGGAAGATTGGAAGAAGGCAATAGCAATCGAATTGCTATCTCTGAATAAAAGAGAGGTGTTTGGGCGTATGCACACCTCCCCACATACACCGTTGGGCACAAGTGGGTATTTGTTGAAAGAGAAATGAAAGAAATGAAGTAGTGAGATACAAAGCAAGGTTTGGTAGCCCAAGGTTTCACTCAACGTCACTGGAGTTGATTATGAAGAAACCTACTCCCCAGTCATGAGTGGAATTATCTTTAGATACTTGATCTCAATGGCAGTGAACTTGAATTTAGAAATGAAATTGATGGATGTTGTGACTACATACCTTTACGGTAACTTGGATTCAGAGATTTACATGAAAGTCCCTGAAGGAATTCCTCTCCCGAACCAAGACAGAGCAAATAGAAATCTATGTACAGTGTGAAACTCAGAAAGTCAACGTATGGTGAAACAATCTGGAAGAATGTGATATAATCGCTTGAGCGACTTTCTCGCAAGAAAGGCTACGAACAATGAAGAGCTGTCCTTGTGTATTTATACGGCGATCCCGAATGGATTACGTATAATTTACGTGTATGTAGATGATCTGAATATCATCGGGACAGTAGAAGACATAAAAGAAGCAAGCTCCTACTTGGAGTCGAATTTGAAATGAAAGATTTGGGTAAGACCAAGTTTTGCTTAGGCTTGCAGCTTGAGCATGTCCTGAAAAAGTCTTGGTACATCGATCGACCTACACCCGGAAGGTGCTCGAAAGGTTTGGCTTTGAGAAGGCATTTCCTCGAGAGTACCGATGATCGGTAGAGTCTTTACAACAAGAAAAGATCCTTTCCGACCAAGGGAAGAGGGGAGAAGTCTGGGACGGAATTCCCATACTTGAGTGCGATGGGAGCACTCATGTATTTAGCAAAGCTACGCTAGACCGGACATTGCATTTGCCGTGAACACATTGCAAGTGCAGTCTGCAGAGCCACCAAAAGGCATTGGCGGGCATAAAGGACATTTTCCGATACCTCCAAGGTAGCAAGGACCTCGGATTATTTCTGAAAGAATCAAGATCTGAACTTGATTGGCTATGCGGATGCATCGGACCGCATACCGCTAAGTCACAAGCAGGCTATGTATTCTGTGTGGTGGGCTGCAATTTCATGGAAATCGTCTAAGCAAAGTCGGTAGCTACTTGACGAACCACTCGAAATTATAGTCTTGTATAAAGCGCGACGAGAGTGCGCCGCTCAGCCGAATGATTCACCACATCCAGCGGTCATGTGGGATGAACATTGTGCAAATCCCACAATTATCTATGAAGATAATGCGACTTTACGTTGCACAAGTGCAAGCGGGCTATGTGAAGAGTCATCTCACAAAGCATATCAACATCAAGTTCTTCTATGCACATGAATTGCAAAAGATGGGCGAGATTAAAGTATCTTGCATACTAAGTCATGTGAAAATCTCGCAGATTTATTCACTAAGTCACTCCCGCATCTAGCTTTGAAAGGTGCGTGCGTGGAATGGAATGATGAGACTTAGAAGTGCGAGAATCTGGGGAGAATTCTCACAAGCCCGCTAATAAATCTTGATCATGAAGATTAAGTACTCAAAAATAAAGTCTTGCAGACCAAATGAATTTGGGTGAATTGTACTCTTTTTCCTTGTGAGTTTTCCATGAAGTTTCTCGACCAAGGTTTTTAACGAGGCAATTCGTGCATCGCGACATCACATGTATCATGTACTCTTTCTCCAAATTTTTCCCATTGAGTTTTATGGGTTTTGAGACATGAGCATATTGGGTGAGTGCCCAGGGGAGTGTTAGGAAACACGGACTCTATCTAGAGTCCGATCTAATTCAGGCACCCCACGTAGACTATAAATAGGGATCTAGACCCCCTCATTATGTACCGATGCAATCTAAAGCAATAAAGAAAGACCGGGAGTTCTCTCTACTCTCTCGTATTCAATCTATTATTACGTGATTACGTGATTGATTCGTTCTTGTTCTAAGCGGAGGAATCGCTCGGACTGGTCTCCAGCGTCGGTTCCTCAACAAAGAGAAGAGAACGGTTGGACAATTGGTGCGAGTTGTATTGTTAAAAGGCTCCATCTTTTTCAGCTTACGGCTATCTCAAATAAATAAATAAAATATTATTAAGATAGTCTTTTTAAAACGTTTTATTGGTATTTAAATAAAATATTATTAAGATAGTCTTTTTAAAACGTTTTATTGGTATTTAGTTTATTTGCACAAATATTTTTACTATAACTAAAAACTATCCCCTCATTTGCTATCGATTTTTCCACTCCTATGCTGTAACAGTTTACACCAAGGTTTGCCTTGCAACACCAATCATCGTGACTTGTGAGATCCAGTAAAAAAAACCAAGAACGAACACCAGCCACACGTACACTGCCGACGCCGACACTGCCGGGCACAGGGCAGTCGTACACAGGACGGCATGACGGTCACAGGCCTGCTTTTAAGCTCTGATTTGCCGACCGCTCAGCCCCTGTGCGCCACTCAGGCTCACCAGTTGGGACGTCGTATGGATCTGAACAGAGGCTGCCTCTGCGATCATTGGTTCCATCTGAACTGGCAGTTTCAGGACTTGTGGCTGACATTGAACAAGTCTAGCTCCCTCTACAGTGCGTTGATGAACAGAGGTGGACATGCAGGTTAACTGCTTAATTGCAAACCCCGTTCTTTATGATTTATGATTTCGGTAATAAATAAATGGGGTGATTTCTTTGTTGCCGTTTCAAAATAGTTTATTAGGTTTTTTTCGAAATAACTTATCAATTTATTGATATTAGCTTATCAATTTATCGGTATTCGATTGTAGCCAAAAAGAGTGCACCAAGCCTATCCGACCACTAGCGTTGGGTTGTGATTTGCCACTTGGATCTTGGATGGATAAGAACCATGTAAAAGTGCTGCCTTTTGCTGTTGCGTGCGGCTAAAATTTGATGTTTTTTTTGTCGTGGAAGTGGAACGTTGAGTCTCTTTTTCTTGCCTTCCTTTGTCCTGTTTTCAACAGGGTCGCAACTTGCAAGTCTGCCTCAGTGTCTGTATGAGGCTATGAGCCCAAAAATAATGGATATAGATAGGCGTATCTATGGAAGAAAAACTACTGAAAAAACGTACAATCGGAGAACAGCAGCTCAACAGAACGCCCCTAAGAAAGGACCAGCAACTAACTCTGAGCGAGTGATTGAGCAAGCATCATTTCAAGTCTTTCAGTTTTCAGCTGTTGCTATTTTGCAGACGAATTGACATGCTAAAGTTTTGCTGGGTAATGGCATGGCGCTGAAACTTCACAGCACATACCATTCGTCACTCGTTTGTTACCATTTACTATCAAATTTCCTGAGACATGCATGATTGATCATGTGGTAAGTCCATGGAGCCTACCATGCATAATTGCATAAGCATATGCACTTATGCGTCGTTGCATACCGAAGCTTAGGTGAGAACGACAAACTATGCATGAGCTGACTAGCCCAAAAATCAACAGTACTCAATAAAAAGAAAATAACTAAAGATGCTTTCAATTGTTCTGGGCTGCAAATGTAGCCGTGGGCCAAATCAGTTGCAGCCCCGGCAGAAGCCTACAGAAGAGTTGCATGGCCGGACTGTTCCTATATAGCTTATAAAAGCTGTTTTTTCAGCTTTTGTATAGTAACTAGTTTTTAAAATAAGATCTACAAATTGATTATAGTACATACTATAATAAATTCATTTATATGGATCAAAACCATATATGAGTTTCTCTTACTCAGGCCCATGTGTCTCATACCTTCTCGTCTGAGCCCTTTACAAGGTTGACATGAAATCTCTGCTCTAGCTGTTGGCGGCAGCAAGCCGGCCATGGCTAACATGTTAATTAGAGCAACTTCAAGAGAAGAGCTAAATCATTTTCTAAAGGTAAATTTGGCTATTATCGGAGAAAAAACGTCTCCAATAGACTCTGTAAATGACTCTCCAAATTTAGTAGCTCTCCATCCCTCCTCCTTCGCTCTCTATTTTTGGATAGCCTACCTCGCTCACCATCCAGCCTCTTGGCGCGGTCGGCGTTCCTTCCCGCACTGCGCCCCATTCCAGCGCGACGTGACCCACCGCGCGCCCTCTAGTTTAGATAGCCTGTTGGAGTAGTCTTGTTTTTTTGGGTGAGATTCATTTTAGAGAATAGCTAAATCACTAAATTTAGATACTTCTTTTGGCTAATCTTTTGGAGTTGCTCTTAAGCATACACATAGCCACATGCCGCATAGCTCGCTAAAGCTAGGTATGATTATTAGTTTATTAGCTCATGTATGTTTACTGTTTGTCAGGAGACTGGAGTTTGTCAGGTGCTCGATCGGTTCTACAATGCCGGCCGGCACTTTGATCTCTAGTATCTCCCGTGCCGTGCCGCGCTCTTCACCGGCGTTTGGTCGAGTTCGCCGGGGCCGGCGTCCATATGTCGGCGCCGTTGCTCTGGGTTAGCTGCTGCGCCAGCTCCACCGGCGCGGCGCACAGGCCGCGGCTCCGCAGGTTGCAGTGCTCGGCGTGCTGAATCACATTGCATGGGAATCGAAAGACGTATGAGCACTAGTTAGGAAACGACTCTGTAAATGGAAGTTTATTTCGACGGTGTCGGGTATTAGGAACCGCGGAGCTCACCGTAGGCACGCCGCCGCCGACCACCGGACCGCGCAGATACGGGTGGCTAAGAACCTGCGCCATTTCATCTCATGACATCAACAGACTGATGGTCCAAACGGATCAAAAACACACACACACACTCAGTGGTCACAATATATACGAATACTTTCGAGCAACTCAGACACAGAGTTTTTACAATCAATTAAGACACATGAAGTCTTTTTTCGTTGCGTAATGCTATACAGTTTTCTATTTTTCCCTTCTTTATATACTACTCAATATAATAAATGGTTACAAAACCTTGATTGTGTCCTAATTACACCACTATTGTTTCCGTTACATGCATGCAGCTACCAATGCTTCAGTTAGGCCATTCTCCGTGGAGAGTTTCATGGTGTTGTTTCCAAAACTGTCACATCATGTAAAATGAAATGAAACATCCATCCTCAATGCATAGTTTCATTCTATTGTTTCATAGACATTTAATTTCATGACTCATATAGAGTTGGTAATCGTGCCAAGAGAGTTTCATCTAGATGAAACTCACTTCTTCTCTCTCTTCTTAAAAATGTTGCCATATCATCAAAAATGCCTATGTGGCAGCCTATTAAATGCAGATGAAACTCCCACTGAGACTGGCCTTATATGCATACAGCCGCTAACTACACTACTTCTCATTGACTCGGCCATTACTCGGGCGCTTGATGGCGGCTCACGACCATGGAACTCCGACCATGGCTTTTCAACCACGGTGCTACTCGACTTACAGTGCCCGACCTGATGTCTTCGACCACGGCTACTACTCGACTTACGAGTACGCCGACCATGGCGGTACTCGATTTACAAGTATTTTGACCATGGTTCCTTGACTACGGTATCTTCGACCACGGTGTATTTGACCATGGTGTCTTCGACCATGGCTCCTTGACCCGACCATGGTTTCTCGACCACGGTGTCTTCAACCAAGTATTGTAACTCGACCACGTAGCTACGACTACCGACTACTCGACTTACGGCCGGTTCCGCTGTAGCTCGACCACCGACCACTCGACTTACAAGTGGTTCCGCGTAGCTACGATCGGTTCTACGACTACATAATACTCGATATGTGAGTGCTCTACTGCGAGTCTCCGACTGCGGGATCTTCGACTACGATGCTCGGCACGCAGTACTCTACTCACGACTACCTAATACTCGACACACGAGTGCTCGGTACACGACTACCGAGTACTTGACATGCAAATACTTGACACTCGACTACCTAGTACTCGACACACAACTAACTAGTACTCGACACGACTACACACAACAACTAGATTAGTTTCAACAACCAACCCCTAATTTTGTTGTCTTTATTTATGAGTACCTCTTTGCGATCTTTAGAGAAGCGCGGTTCTTCATCCACCATAGCGAGATGCACCTCTTCCTTCTTCAATTTGTGGCACTCCTTTGGAAAAATACCCACGTATGCCACGGTTGAAGTACTTCACCTTCTTCTGTTGAACTTGCGCTCCTTTGGTGTTAGAGTCGCTATCGTCGTCATTGTCATCATCATGGTCATCTCTCGACCGCCACCCGTTTTGTTGCGGCGTCGCCACGATCACGATTCTTCTTCTTCTCTTTGTTGAGGTCTCCCATTGCTTGCGCATGAGTAACAAATGCTCTCTCTCCTTTGCATCTCCAAAACTATTTGAGGCGCATTCATCGTAGGCTTTGTCTTTGTTCGACGAGATCTTGGCGTGATGGTCTTCAAGTCCACTCCTTTGCTTGATGGGCGTGATAAGTTGCATGTAGCGTCGAGGCAACATGAAGAAACTTGCGAACAATGGCAATTTTATCCATTGTTGTGTCACCCAACGCCACGAATGCCGGATGGCGATGGGCGTCATCGATTGGCGAAGTCTTCAACGGTCTCCCTTCTATTTTCAACCCCTCAAAGTCTCTCTTAAAGTGCGGCAGCCTTGGTGCGTGCGCTCATGCCTCATGTGCGTCATCTTGATTGCCTCCATGCTGATTTCACCGTGTCTTTTCCGGCGAGGAAGACATGGCGTCCTCGCCTGATCGGTATATGGTGTACAATGCCAAGCTGGTCCTTTTGGTACTCAAGCGGCACTAGGTTCGACTACTTCCCACACGTTACGAGCACGAAGCGACTTGTATCTTCATCGCCCAAATTGTGTAGTTCGTGCGGTGAGGCTGCGGAGTGCGACAACGTCACGTGCTCTTCCTCTCCACCTCTTGCGAAGTGGGCGGACCACCTCGGCGAGCCTCACATAGCGATCGAGACAAACTCCTTCCTTTTTGGCATCTTCTTTGACTAACAGGAATCACCAAGGTCATCTTATCCAACTCATAGAGAACACACAGGCTTCTTCTTATTCGACTCACGGAGAACACAGGCTTCTTCTCCGATGCACTGAGAGAACACTAAGGCTCGATTCTCGACTCACGGGGATTATCAAGCTTTGATACTAATTGTTGGCCTAGACAAATCAAAAATGCACACACTCGTTGGTATAACATATACAAACACTTTCAAGTAACTTAGACACATAGAGTTCTTGTGATCCTTTCGGACACCACGAGTTTTTATTTGCATAATGCCATACAACTTTTTATTTTCTCTTCTTTATATACTACTCAATACAACAAGCGGTTATAAGACCTTAATGGTGTATTAACTACACCACTATTATACATTACATGCATGCAACTACTAATGCTTCATTTGCATGCATGCACCACTAACTACACCACGTCTCATTATTTCGATTGTTACTAGGCACAGGCGTTGGGTTACGAATTTTTGGTCGGAGTAGTTCGGGTAATTCAAAATTCGGGTAATAAAGCGCTACCGATATTAGCCCCAAAAAACACTACCCGCAATTTGGTATACGATATACGAATTTATAGAAAACGACTAATTTCCGACAATTCGGGTAATTCTGAACAATTCGGGTAATTTGAGACAATTTCCCGACAATTCGGGTAATTCTGAGACAATTCGCGTAATTCTGAGACAATTCGGGTAGTTCGGTGCGAGGATATTGCGAACTACCCAAACTAATTCGGGTAATCGAATCGCTATCCGAATTTGGGATGGGTACCTCGGGTTCGGGTATTTGGGTTGGTCGGGTAATTGAGTGCGTAGCGGGTAGCGGGTATTTTGCGGGCCTGGTTGTTACTCGGGCGCCTAGTGGCGACTCACGACCACGAAACTCCGACCATGGTGCTACTCGACTTACGAGTACTTCTACCACGATGTCTTCGACCACGGTGCTACTCAACTTACGGTACTTCGCACCACGGTGTCTTCGACTACGGTTGCTACATGACTTATGAGTACGCCGACCATGGTGTCTTCGACCACGGTTGCTACTTGACTTACGATGCTTCAACCATGGTGTCTTCGACTCTGTTTGCTACTCAACTTACGATGCTTTGACCATGGTGTCTTCCACCACAAGCGCTACTCGACTTACGAGTACCGACCCGGTGTCTTCGACCGCCATTTGCTACTCGACTTATGAGTATTTTGACCATGGTTGCTACTCGATTTATAAGTACTTCGACCATAGTATCTTCGATCACGGTGTCTTCGATCATGATGTCTTCGACCATGGCTCCTCGACTTCAACCATGCTTTCTCGACCACAGTATTTTCGACCACGGTGTCTTCGATCAGGTACTGTAGCTACGGCTACCAACCATTCGACTTATGATAGGTTCACTGTAGCTACGACTACCAACCACTCGACTTATGACAAGTTCACTGTAGCTATGACCACCGACCACTTGACTTACAAGTGGTTCCGCGTAAGCTTCTGACCGATTCTCGATTACACAATACTCGACATACGAGTACTCTACTTGAGTCTCATTGCTCTCCGACTTTGGGATCTTCGACTATAGTAATCGACACACGAGTACTCTACTCACGACTACCCAATACTCGACAACGAGTACTCAGCACATGACTAACTAGTACTTGATACACAAGTACTCAACACACGATTGCCTAATACTCAATACACGAGTCCTTGACACCGATTATACATAACAACAAGATTAGTTCCAGCACAGACAGGAAAGACGAGGAAAGAAAAAACTGAAACCGCAATGTGATACGCCAAGTGATTGATTCACAGTGGCACACCTGGAGCTGTTGGTGCAAGAACTTGATGTACACTGTGGCCTCCTGAATAACGAAGGCATATCCAGATTCCATTGCAAAAAAGAGAAAAGTTTCACGAATCGCGATGAGTGATTTATGCATTTTGGTGATTATTTTCTTGATCTCCATCGGATGAAGCGAGATATGTACCTTCGTCCTTCCCATACGGTGACACTAGCTGCCGTAGTACAGCCACTCTGTCCCCAACCCTGTCGTTCTTCGCCTGCTCAAATGCATCAAGAAAAGATTTATCCCCAGACAAAGATCAAATTAAACAGAGAGATAAATCATGAAATAACCCAAAAATTTAAATGAACCTAAATTTCTTTGAAACTTGATTTTATTCAAGTCCTTGCTCAATTCAACACCTTTTCTCACCCAATAGTGCATCTCTCTCTCTTGGACATTGCCCTCACCGGCCACTTCTGCGAAACCCCAGCCATCGGCTATTGTTCATTATCTGAAAATGTCACTTTGTTGCCTGTTTTCACCGCCACTCGGTTTCATTTAGTTCGCGCCATCACAACTGCCGTCATTGCCACGCCTCTGAGAATGGTCAAGAGCTCGCACCACCTCGTCCCTCCTGCCTCGACACCTCTTAAATGCTCCCGGCCGCGTGTCGGCGGCCGGCGCCATTCTGCTTTTCCGCCACGCCTCTGCTCTCTCCTATCTCACGGTTGACAACCCTCGCCACAAATTCGAGCACCTGGAACCCACCTCTACCCGGCAAGAACCACCATACCCCCTCGTTCGTGCGTGAGCCTTACCTAGACCAGCAGTGGACACATCACATATCACCACCTCGCAGACCTCCCTGCTCTCTCTACTCTCTCTCGATGGCAGACCTAACAATCCTCTTAGCTTTTAACCGCCGCAATGTCATACTCGAGGAAGCACTAAATATCTCCACCGCGCCGTGCCACGCCTCCGCACCTTCCGATCCACGCCACACGCCGCTACCGCCATGACCGTATCTTATGCCAAACCGCCTTCCTCATGCTATTTAAACCCCGAACCCCTCCATTCGAAACCTTTGGTACCCAAAGTGAGCTACCCACCCTCGGTTGTTCGACGACCAAAGCTCCATCGCGATCATCGGAAAACAAGTAAGCTCAAATTTCCATTCCTTCTTTGGTCTCTGACTTCCTCATACCCATAGAAACCTTGTCAGTTTTGCCCTAACCTCCAGAGCCCCTCTTTGTCTGACACCTTTGTCATTGCTCGGCCAAAGGAGATCACCGTGACAGACTCGACCCGACCATCCACGACCCAAATCACCACACTCCTAAGCTCCCCTACTCCTAGAGATGCTCAATTACAAATGCTATTGTACTTTTAACCCGCAATCCTTGTGCTATTAAAAAATTTTGAGAAGAGAAAACCTCACCGTGTGAGTGTAAGATCAGATCACAAATGACCGTAGTCCTATGAAGATTATAAACAGCCGTAGTTCTATGTGATGGATAAGTCTTTGTGTTGGCTGGTGCTTGTGGGGCTGCAGCACATGGTGTTTTTGCTGCCCTTCTAGGACAGCATCTTAGACTAACTTTAGGATAGCATCTTGACTAGCATCTAGGACAGCATCTTAGACTATAGGACAGCATCTTGACTAGCATCTAGGACAGCATCTTAGACTCAGGCGTTCGAGGCACCGTCAAGTTCGGCGACGCCTCCGCCGTGGAGATCAAGGGCGTCGGCTCTGTCGTCTTAAATCGCCAAGCCCAGCGAGCCGGCCGCTCACGGTGTCTACTACATCCCGCGTTGAGAACTCCATCATCGACTTGGGACGGTGGATGAGAACGGATCGCGCGTGGAGATCGAGCACGGGTGCTGCGCGCATCTGGGATCATCGCGCCGGCTCCTCGTCAAGGTCAGCGGAGCAACGCCTCTCGTCCTTCACGCGCGGTGGCGCAACCTGCGTGTCTTGCAGCCCGCCGCGGCGGCGGCGCTTGGAGGTGGCACGGCGCTTTGGGCACCTCAACTTTGAGGCCACGAGGCAGCTCGGCGGAAGGAGATGGTGCGGGGCATGCGCACGTCGACCACGTGGAGCGATTCTGCGACACTGCGTCCTCACCAGCTGCGGCGGCTCCTTCCCTCGCCAGCGAGCTTCGCGCCAAGGAGAAGCCGCGGGCTCGTACATGGTGACCTCTGTGGCCGTGACACCGGCTACACACAGGCCGGCGCTACTTCCTCCTCCTCGTCGCGGCGTGTCCCGCTACATGTGGGCTGTCACGCTCGGCGTCAAGGCGCGCGCGGGCGCCATCAAGCGCCTTCAGGCTGCTGCGAGGCGGAGTGCGGCGCAAGCCGGGTCCTACGCACGGACAGCGGTGGTGAGTTCACGGCGCCGGAGTTCGTGGCGTGCTACGCCGACGAGGATCCATCGTCACTTCTCGCGTCGTACACCCGCGGCGAGCAGCGTCCGGCGCGCAACGAGGCGGTGGTGGCCACCGCGCGCGCCTCCTCAGCGAGAGAGGATGCGGCATTCTCTTGGGGTGAGGCGGTGATGACTGCCGTCCACTTGCTCAACCGCTCCCCACCAAGGCCCTCGGCGGCAAGGCGCCATACGAGGCACGCACGGCGCAAGCCGCGGTGAGCCACCTCGTGTCTTGGTGCGGCGCCGTCAAGGAGCTCAACCACGTCGGCAAGCTCGACGGCCGGAGCACGCCAGGGTCTTCGCCGGCCACGCGAGGGCGCCAAGGCCTACCTCGTCCTCGACCTGCGACCGGCGCGTGCGCATCAGCGTGACGTCGTGTTCAACGGCGGTGGACATGGGGCAAGATGGTGGATGACGGCTCGACTCGACGACCGGCGATTTCGTCGTTGACTCGTCCGCCGA
>JAYEVI010000165.1:0-100000 GCA_036346575.1 Dendrocalamus sinicus
TTTTGCTTTTAGAAGTGCTTCTATATGCTTAACAATAGTAGATGTTGCAGAGTAATTAATTGTTGGGGACAATTTACCTTTCACAATTAGTAATCGTACTTCTTTATGACCTATTTAGTTTGGTTATGCTTTCACATAAATAAATTATTTGAAAATTATTTAAAAGAAAAAGAAGAAAAACTTCCCAACTCATCATCTTTTCACCTAGCTTTTACGAGAAATCAGCCGATTTTTGAACGGCCTAGGTTAGAGTTTGAAAAACATATAGCCAACCTTATTGTACACTCGAACAAGAAAAAGGCTTAAATAAAAAAAAAGTGGTAAGAAAAAGAGTATGTAGCTGATTCCCCAAGGCTACTCCTGCTGAAAGATAAAAAAAAAAAAAAACCGGATTTTGAGAATTTATCTGAGGTAGACCGGCAACCGGTAATTACCTGCCTCTTTGCGATCTATAGCGGTTTGCTATTTCTTTTTTTCATTTTTAATATGTTTTCTCGAAGTATTGTGTTTGTACGGTGTTCCATAAGGTTTAACACCAAGATTTCATTAAACTCAGTACAAAAGCAACTCTTTTCAGACGGTATGAAACCTACTTGTTATCGCCGGTTTTTTTACCCTGCTCCTACTCACCGTATTCTTGGAATTGGCTATTGAGAAAATCACTTTTGAAACCTTTTTCTTGAGCTATAGTACTGCCATAACAGTGACTGAGAGCAGCTATCGAGTTCAGGTGGACATCTCCTTTCCTTGCACTACTTGGGAAACATATCTTCCTTTTTGACCTGAAAGAAACAGGTAACAGCTTGCTTCTGTCGGTCGATCGAACTATAGTCTATTATGCAAGCAAGTACAGTGGCTGTTTTATAGGTGGAAACTGCCTATCCTCTTTATGGTTGCTTCAGTATTGTATTTTGTTTTAGTTTATAAACAGTAATAATTTATAGAGAAGTTATAGAACGGAGAATCTGTGTGTAATTTTCTCAATATAAATAAAGTCACTAAAGTGTATACCATAATCAACTAAAAGACTCTATTTCAAAAAGATATTTCGTTTAAAAGTTAGATACGTATAAAAACTATTTATTATAAAAATTAATTTTTAAAAGTCAATATAAACAGAGCAGATTGAATGTTTGGTTTGATCTGAACCATTGGTTTACTGATCGAATGGTACGCACACATGTTCCAATAGGAATGGCAGAGTTCCTAAAAACAAAAAGGAATGGCAGAGGAGAGAGGGTTGATTTTGGTTGTTGCTGTGATATCCCGTGCAATAATCAGAGAGTTAATCATTAGATTTTTGGGCAAAAGACATAATAAACAACAGTCTAATGAAACAGCAGGAATTAACCAACTAATCAAACACATCAAAGTTCCAATGACCACCTAGCTAGTGACTAACTCAGGCTACTAAGTAGATTAGAACTAATCTCAGATAGCAGCTAGCTAGCTAAGTACTAGTTGACACCGGCCATTAACAAGAGGTAATTACGATTGGGTTTGGGTGTACAAGGTGACGAGGCTGCGGCGGCAGCGCGTGCAGGAGAACTTCTTCTTGTTCTTGACGCAGAGCGGCAGGCAGAGGATTCGCCGCTCACTCTCCACGTCCGTCGCCACCACCGCCCCGCCGCACCGCGGGCACGCCCCCGGCGCCTTCTGCACCCCCGTCACTGTCTCCTCCGCCACCCCGCAGCACGCCAGCGTTCGCGCCACCGCCTCTGCCATCCTCCAAGCTCCACGCACTGCACCTACCTATACGTCAACAACCTTGTAGGCTTGTTCAATCTCTCTCTCTCTCTCTCTGCGCGCTCGTTTCTTTGAAGAAGATGAGAGGGAGTCAGAAGTGGAAACAAGCAAGGGATTGAGGATGGGCAAATGTATTTGTAGAAGAGAAGATCGCAGGAGTGTAAAGCTACTCTAGCTTTGTTTGGTTTGACTTGGCTGGTAGCTGGCTGGCTACACGCACTACAGTGGTGGCATATTCGTGGCATCTAGGGGTGTGATATATCCACAAACGGGTGGGTCCATTGGTGGCGATTAATTTCTTTTTCCTTTGGGGGAGGTTACCGAGGGAGTGTTAACCACTCGGGAAAGTGTTAATCTGTTTACGCCTGGCTTTTGTTTTGCCTTTCTATTTAAGGATGACAGAAAATAATATAAACATCTGATTTTTTTATAGTGGTTTTTTACTTCTTTTACTTTCATTTCCTCTAGAGATAAGACAAAAGATCATAATGTATCATATATTCTACTTCTTTCATTTCCGTTTCACACATATATCTCTTTCACACTTTCTCTATCGCTCGTCCTTTTCTTCTAAAATCTACTTCAATGTATTTTCAACCAAAAATCATCTATCATAACTAAAAACTATTAGCCATACTCAATATAAATAGGCACTAAGTGCAATGCAATTGTACATTTGTAGTAGTATTACTTTGCTTGTGGGGAAATGCATCCATATGTCGCTAACTAAAAAAATGTACACATCCCAAAGTTGACGAGGATCTATTATAGCACAGAAGAAAAAACTCTTCATAAGTCCCACTTAACTATTCGCTTAAGTGCTTTTACGTCAAGGGTTGCTTTATTATGTACATGATAAAAGCAAGACATCAAACAATAAGAATTTGTTTTGGAACTCTTAAATTGGCTAGGTGAACATTTTTAAGATATTAAGAAGGTTATTTTAGCGAACGCTTGACAGAATTGTAGTTTAAACATGTAATTTATAACATTTAAATTTTTATGCTTTATTATTTAAACTTGTGTTAGAATACAAATGTTTTTAGGGCCTGATCTTTTGGTCAAGTTTATGACTTTTAGTTGTGGTTTGTGACTTTTTGTTTCGTCATGAGATTACAGAGTAATGGAAACTCACTTACTTGGTTTGCCGATATAAATGAAGTTGGCACAAGATGTACTCCAATTAATTAGTGGACCATTTATCTTAAAAGATACTCCATTTAGGCATCTCCAATGGGTCTATAGCAGCTATCTACAAGAGAATCCATGTCATCAACCATGCCTTACGTGGAAGATATTAAATGAAGAAAGAGAACGCAGACTCTCTACAACTCTAGAGATAGTCTATAGCGCCAAACGAGGCGCACTCCATAAATTCTGTGTGTGCATGTAAACATCAAATAGCTATCCTTATAGATAGTTCTTTAGAATGCTAACTTAGTGTGTACTATATAGATGATGTAAGTCTTATAGTTAGTCGCTACTATAACCATTGGAGATGCCCTTAAAAGCTTCGCTTTGATCGCGACTTTGGCTTTTGGATTGTTCATGTGAGAAATTACGAATAATGCGTAAACTCACGCATACGCTTTTACCGATATAAATAAAGTTGATACAGTATATATTTTAATTAATTAATAGATCTTATTTTTAAAAATATTTTATTTAAAAGTTAGCATCTGTAGTAAAAAATTAAAAAGCAACTTTTAAAAGTTGAATAGATCGTGGCCTTAAGTTCACACCTATCTTCGAGCTTCGAGCTTTTTTTTTTAAGTACTAACGTGGACCAGTGGCCGGACCGTCTGACAACAGGCCCAACGGGACAGTCGTCCGGTCTCTGTTGGCGCCATCTGGCGGGCTCACCGCCAGTTTCTGCATGTCGTCGTCCGCGCGACACAGGCGCTTCTCGGGCTTCGGAACCTATAATCACCCCACACGTGCCAGCCACCGGCTGTCGCAGTGACTAGTCACTCCGCACGTGCCTATCCTATGCATAGGCTGCTGTACGGCGCCATTGCTCACAAAGTTTCACCGCCGTAAAAGTGCGCCGTTGACGTGCTAGGTAAAAATTGTACAGTAATCCTTTTCTTCGCGAATGCTCTCAGTTTTTTGTGAGGCTTATACCTTATGATTGAAATATTAAAATTCTGATTTATCTGAGAGATAATATATAGAAAAAAATAGTTACATATAATTTTGATTAGTACGGATAAACTCAGATATATTTTTACTATAATTTCCTATTAACTCTATCTTAAAAATATATTATTTAAAATTTAGTTATTATAAACATAAGCCAACTTTAAGAGAAAAACCCTTGTTAGAGCTCGGAATAGGGGTGAAAACGGGTCGGTAATCCCGACCGATCCGATCGAATCCGATTGGTAACGAACGACTAGTACCAATCCAAGAAAAATATGGGTTAGGATATGGTAACAACAATATCCGTCCAAACCGATAAGTCTTCAAGTATGATTTCAGGTTAGTGCTACTATTTGACGTTTCATTTTCTTTTGTAATGGTAAAATAAAATCTTCCACATCATCTATTAAATAGTAACATCAAGTCGCATGCCCTACTCCATTTATCGACCGTATGCATCCTTACAAACAAGTAGGGTGCAAACGAATTGGGTTAATCCCGACCGATCCGACACCGAATCCGATTGGTACCGAATCCGATTGATACCGAATCCGAGAAAAAATATGGATTAGGATATGGTAATAGCAATATCCGTCCGAATCCAATCCGCTTTCACCCTAGCTTAGAACTGACTCATTTCCGGTTAAAACGGTCTGGATTGAGAAACACAATCTCATTCCGTTTTAAAGCCGTTTGCACAGCGATTTATTCCGGTTTATGAATGTTTTGGGCCTAGTTTGGCCCATTTTGACCTATTCTAGTTTCCCGCCTGATTTTCTGTAAACTGATGGGGTTTGGAAAACAGCCATGTTCTTGTTACTTAAACACTGGTCATGTTTCCGTGGAAATTTTAATTTTTTTATGGAAAATGACCAAAATATCCTCTATTCGCCGAAAAAGATCCCTGTTGATATCACATGCACATAAAACGAGGTAAAGTAGCGAGGTAAAGTAGGTGTAAATGTGAAGGTTTTTATTACAATTAATGGATGAGCTCACCCTCGCATATACGGGTAACGGGTGAGTTAATAGGATAGTTGAGCAAAATTATATATTGGAACTAGAAGTGCTAGGAATTTGTGAACCTTTCCCCCCAAAAGTGACGAGTATTCACGAAAGAGAACAAAGAAGTATATGTTGAGAAAGTACATTCTGTTAACTTTTATTTTATGAGAAAACGTACACATCACAAATAAATTAAAAGGGCACAGATGAATTTTTGAAATTTTCTATTCCTTTACTTACTCCCTTTTTCTCTCTCTCATCACGTATTGGCTGCCGTGTCTTGTGCTGGCGCTTCTTCGCCCGGGAGCATTGCTGCCTGTCTCGTAACTTGGAAGCCTGGTGGTGCTGCTTGACTTTCTCTAGACCGAGAAAATAGGACATGCTGTGTGCGTCTTTTTCCAGAAAAACTACGTGAAGACGAGCGGCGTGCGTCTTGTTGAGGAACCGACATTGAGACCATTCAGCGATTCCTCTCGCTTAGAACAAGAACGAATCAATCACGTAATCACAGAATAATAGATTGAACACAAAGAGGTAGAGAGAACTCCGATCTTTCTTTATTGCTTTAGATTGCATCGGGTATATCATGAGGGGGTCTAGGCCCCTATTTATAGTCTACTTGGGGTGCCCAATCGGATAAGGACTCAGATAGAGTCCCGGTTTCCTAACACTCCCTTGGGCACTCACCCAACATGCTCATGCCTCATCAAAACTCCATAAAAACCCAGTGGGAAAAATTTGGAGAAAGAGTACAAGATACATGTGATGATGCGATGCACAATTGCCTCATTAAAAACCTTGGTCGAGAAACTTCATGGAAAACTCACAAGGGAAAAAGAGTACAATTCACCCAAATTCATTTGGTCTCAGGACTTTATTTTTGGGTACTTAATCTTCATGATCAAGATTTATTAGTGGATATGTGAGAATTCTCCCCGAATTCTGCACTCTCTAAGTCTCATCATTCCATTCCACGCACGCACCTTTCAAAGCTAGATGCGGGAGTGACTTAGTGAATAAATCATGCGAGATTTTCACATGACTTAGTATGCAGACTTTAATCTCGCCCATCCTTTGCAATTCATGTGCATAGAAGAACTTGGGGTTAATATGCTTTGTGAGATGACTCTTCACATAGCCCGCTTGCACTTGTGCAACGCAAGTGCATTATCTTCATAGATAATTGTGGGGTTCTCGCACAATGTTCATTCCACATGACCGGCGGATGTGGTGAACCATTGGCGGAGCCAAGCGCACTCTCGCGGGCTTCATACAAAGGCTATAATTTCGAGTGGTTCGTCAAGTAGCTACTGTGCTTTGCTTAGACGATTTCCATGAAATTGCAGTTCCACCACACAGAATACATAGCCTGCTTGTGACTTAGCGGTATATGGTCCCGACAGATACCCAAAGATCTGCATAGCCAATCAAGTTCAGATCTTGATTCTTTCAGAAACAATCCGAGGTCCTTGCTACCTTGGAGGTATCGGAAATGTCCTTTATGCCCCGCCAATGCCTTTTGGTGGGTTCCCAGATCAGCTTGCTACTGTGTTCACGGCAAATGCAATGTCCGGTCTAGTGGGCTTGCTAAATACATGAGTGCTCCCATCGCACTCAAGTATGGGAATTCCGTCCCGTGACTTCCTCCCTCTTCCCTTGGTCGGAAAGGATCTTTTCTGTCAGAAGACCTACCGATCATCGGTACTTTCGAGGGAAATGCCTTCTCGAAGCCAAACCTTTCAAGCACCTTCTGGGTGTAGGTCGACTGATGTACCAAGATTCCTTCAGGGACATGCTCAAGCTGCAAGCCTAAGCAAAACTTGGTCTTGCCCAAATCTTTCATTTCAAATTCTGACTCCAAGTAGGAGCTTGCTTCTTTTATGTCTTCGACTGTCCCGATGATATTCAGATCATCTACATACACAGAGATTATACAGAATCCATTCTGGGATCGCCATATAAACACACAAGGACAGTCTTCATTGTTCGTGTAGCCTTTCTTGCAGAGAAAGTCGCTCAAGCGATTATACCACATTCTTCCAGATTGTTTCACCATACCATGCTGACTTTCCGAGTTTCACACTGCATGATTTCTATTTGCTCGCCTTGGTTCGGAGAGGAATTCCTTCGTGGACTTTCATGTAAATCTCCGAATCCAAGTTACCGTAAAGGTATGCAAACACAACATCCATCAATTTCATTTCCAAGTTCAAGTTCACCGCCATTGAGATCAAATATCTAAAGGTAATTCCACTCATGACTGGGAGTAGGTTTCTTCATAATCAACTTCGTGGATGTTGAGTGAAACCTTGGGCTACTAGCCTTGCTTTGTATCTCACTACTTCATTTCTTTCATTTCTCTTCGAACAAATACCCACTTGTATTCTCACGGGTGCACATGGGGAGTGTAAAGTGCATACGGCCCAAACACTCTATTTTATTCAGAGATAGCAATTCAGTTGCTAATGCTTCTTCCAATCTTCCAATCTGATCTTTTCTTACATTCAACGAGCGATGCGTGTGCTCGGATCAAGATCGATGATTGTGGCAATATTCTTTGGCGTAGTTATCGATATTAGCTGTTGTCCTATTCAGGACTCTCCTGCAGTGCACATAATTTATAGCTATTTCTTCATGAGTTGCTACTTCTAGAGCGATTGCTTCTTCCGAGCTTCACTTTGCCCATCGCTTCTTTCAATTGCGGTGGCAAGTCCTTTAGTTTTTCGGCCCGATGTGCGCACAAATCCATGCCGATTTCTTCTTCCATGGATATTCGGATCCAGTGATGCCCCTTCTCAAGGTGTCATACTCATGCCGTCTCAACGGCTCCCTTCTCATTCTCGGGGACTTGATCGGTGTGATAAATCCCTCTTATCCTTTTTCACCAAAGGCCCCGGTTACTAAAGATTTGAGGAACCGGAGTTCTCGCCCTTTTTTTTCTCGAGGCCTCTGCGGACGAGATTAGGATACCTTCTGCTTCTTTGGTATTTCAACCCTCTCCTGCAAAGGCAAGCGGCAGCACATGCGACTTAGTCACGCTCTTCAAATCACTAAAGTGATCAGCAGCTTGATTTGCTAGTTCTTGCAAATCGATTGTCATCTGACTTCTCTTGTCTTCCGGACTTCTATTGTCTTCCGACTTCTATTTGCTTCACTAATGCGCGGTCATCCGCATGAATTCTCGTGGCTTGCCATGTAATGTCTTCGACTTCTCTAGTGCGTGGGTCATCGCATGGATTCCCAGCTTGCCACGTAATTCCCGACATTCTCCATCAAGGGGTTGATTTCTCCCCAATGTTGGGAAATTTTCAGTCGACCTTTGCGCTTAGTTGTATAGGCGATGGATGTTATAGGCCAGCGGTCTAAAATTGATGAGATTCATAGCATGTAGGACCGCGTGTCCCAACATATAGCCGGCAAATTACTCTTATGCAAGAGGGCTCGCAATAAATTTAATTAATTAAATCCTCTGCCAAACCATTTCGGTATGGACATGCGCACCGAGTGCTCAACTCGCAATTTCCATCGCCATGCAATAATCATCAAATGCCTTTGAAGTAAATCACGCGGTGTTGTCCATTCGATGGACTTGATGTGATGATCAGAAACACATTTGACGCGAATGATCTGCGAGATCAATTTTGCAAAGTCGTGGACAACAAACCCACATATGACCACTTCAAGAAGCGCCAATGAGCACCATGAAATACTTGAATGGCCCCGAGATGGGCTGAATGGGACCGCAAATGTTCCTCGATGCGCTCCAGAATGCAGGACTTCATCCTTCACTTACAGAGTGGAGGGTCTAGTAATTACTTTCTTGGTGGCACATGCAGGCACACAAAATCTTCATGATTCGAGAATTCTTCACATTAATATTATGCCCATGCGAGTTATTATGTTTCTCATCATCCTAAGACTTGGGTGGCCTAATGTCATGCCGCAGCAAGAGCTTCTAAACACCGCTGTATCAGCAGACACTGCAGCGCTTTAATGTTGGTATAATATAGCCCAGTGAAGGAAGTTTTTCTAATATTTTTTTGCCATTCTCTTCGCGCTTCATAATGAGCAGTGTATTTCACCGCACTCTTCTTCGATCTCAACGTGGAAACCATTTTGCGGATATTCTCAAAACTTAGGAGAGTTCTAGTCGATTTTAGGTACAATGAGGCTTCTCCAATGACCGAGTTGTGCCCATGTGGCTCTTCCGAACCAATTACACATGTATCGCTTCGCGATTGTCGTAAGGTCGCAAGCGTTTTACGAATCGACTTGAAAATTCTTAGTCTCTCTTAAGATGATATGCATTTGTGCCGCTAGCTAAGCACACTTCCTTTATAGGGCGCTACACTTGTTCTAATATAGGTATTTATTAACATGTATGAGAAGGCAATCAACACATAAATAAAATACTCCAATATCGTAACATATCATGCCATCATAAACTGAATAAATGAATGAATTCTTCAAATATCATCCAACCATCACGAGAAAATAACAATTCTTAAGTACTATCCATGCAAATTCTAACATATTCTTCCACACAAAATAAATGACAATTAAAGTCGAAATGCATTCAAAGGCACTAGACTTCTTCGCTATATTTTTTTGGGTTTACATTCTCTTCAAGAGAAATTATGGCATTGGTCGCTTCTAGGTCGAGAGGGGTGTGCTGCCCGATGGTCTAAACCTCCATTAACGCGGCACCGCCGAACTCTCCTCAACCGATGCAAAGTGAGCTTCATGTCGCCCTTTGCCATCCCGCTTTGGCTTGCTAGCCTTATTCTCATGTGGAGCGCCCGATTTGCCTTTTCGGGCGCGGTCTTACCTTCCTTCCCTTTTCTATCAAGGGTTTTCGCACCTTGTTGCTTCCAACGCTGGCTTCACGCCGTGGAGCTCTTAGATGGTCGAGTGACTTAGTTCTTGCGAGAACTTCGTCCCGAAGCCCGCAACTTGCATCATATCAATCAATTCGTATATTCCTCATAGCCGTCTTGACGATAATTGTGTGCGGATTATACCGCATTGGGGTGGAAGGATTTTCTCAATTTTTTCAGATTAGTACAAATCCTGCAAGGCGTAATTGTTTTCCCGACCGCCTTAACATCGACAAACCTCGCCTCGATCCACTCGCTCGCTTGAGAAAGAATGGTGTACTTTAGCCTCTTAAACCAGCTTCTTTAGTGCGGTTAAAGTGCTAGCACGCTCTTCTCCGCCATGTACTCATTCTCGAGAGTGAGGCGAGTTGGTGCCCGAGAAAATGAAGTGCCCGATCATTCTCTTTAGGCATGGGTTACGCCATTTAGTCCGCCAATCCCAATAGTCACGCTGAGCTTATTGGCTCTAAGTACAATCTCGACATCGGATGCCTATGTCGATCGCTTTGGCTATGCGGGGCCTCCTCGAACTTCCAATTCGTGATGCTAGTCATCTAAATGTGTATAAGTCTACCATCGGTAGACATGCATGGAATAATTCATCATGAGTGAATAAATGGTACAAAAGTTTCTCGTAATGTTCCAGAAATTTCTATGCATTTTCTATAATTTCATCTGCAATTTTCATGATTAAGAGCAATTTTCAAGAATTACAATTAACCAAAACAGTAAATAAATACAGAAAATACAGAAATGATAATGGCAGAAATAAATAAGCTTCAAATGCTAAAAATAATTCAAAATTCGGATTCCGAGGTCTTTATGCTAAAATATGAAATTTCAATGAATTCTACCACTTGGGGTTTATACGCAAATTTTCGCTCAGAGAAAATTCGCGCAATTTTCTGATTTACCGAGGGTTTTCTCAAAATTCTGACCCGCCAGAATTTAAGGGCTTATTTGCATTATCCCGAAAAGAAGGACTTTTTCACAAAATCCCGCAACGCCCACTTGCCCCCGCGTTTTTTTTTTCTTCCGCCCACCTCCCTTGGCCCATGCGGCTTTTCTTTCCCACCCGCAGCCTTCACCTCCTTTCTCCTCCCCACCCGCGCCCACTCTCCCTGGCCCATGCACCGCCTCATACACAAACCGGGCTAGGGTTTCAGCCCGATTTGCAAGGTGGCGGCGCTCATGAGGCGACGGCGAGCCCGCGTGCCGGGCGGCGGGTCGGCGCGGTGAGTCGCGGGCGGCGGCGACGGCACGCGGAAGGCGAGGGGCCGCACGGCCGAGTCGGGCGCAGGAACGCGCGCGGGCGCGCGAGGAGCCGTGCGGCGGCGGCAGCAAGCGTTATGCAGGCGCGGCACGAGGCCGCGGCGGGCGCGCTGAGCGCGCGAACCCGAGGCAAGGCGTGTGGTGGCGATAGCACGGTGATGCCGGTGCGCGCGCGCTTCCGAGTCCGCGAGGGAGGCGGCTAGGCGACGCCATTCGGGGCGCGCGTGAAGAGGCGGCGTGGTTTGCGGACGCGATGGGAGGCTGGCTGGCCGGCGCCGCGGGGCGGACCACACGATGTGGAGGCGGCTGGCGCCGCGGCGCTACGCGGGAGGCGCCCGGTCATGGCGGGCATGGTGGAAGCAGCGCTGCGGCGGGCGCGGTAGTCGAGACCCGAGCGGCGGTGCATGGTGGCCGCGGGCGCGGGCCATCTTCGGCGGCGCGGTGCTTTGGCCAACACGGCAGAAGACGGTGGCGCAAAGCGCGGAGGAGCCCGAGCCGCGCCGGCCGCGCTGCAGCGCGTGCAGTCGGCGCGGCGTCGCCGACGCCGCGGCGCAGCGGGTCGCGCAGGCGCGCGAGACCGAGGCGCTGGCGGCCGGCGGCGCGCTTAGCGCATGCAGCACGTACGCACGCCGCGCCAAATTCTCCTTTATTATAATTAATTTACAATGCAGTGTAGAACTACACATGAAACCCATGCATATAATTTTCGCTTGTACATCCGTGATGCAATCAACATCTACCCCGCTTCGTAATCCACCGATCGACATTGTGCCGGCGATTTCAGATCCGCCGCGGTAGATTTAGGGCGGATTTGCATCGTTTCTACGTTGCAATCAACATCTACCGCTTTCACAATCTACCGATCGGCATTGTGCCGCGACTTCAAGTCCGCCGCGCAGTAGATTAGAGCGGATTTGCACCGTAGAAATTCAATCTAGAACGCGAAAGAAAATACGATTCAAAAGCGATCTAGAAAATTCAATCTGCTCGATGATTACCTCGCTCACCGTGAGCGAAGTCGCGGCGATAACGTGTTGAGGAACCGACGCCGAGACCATCCGAGCGATTCTTCGCTAGAACAAGAACGAATCAATCACGTAATCACGTAATAATAGATTGAACACAAAGAGGTAGAGAGAACTCCTGGTCTTTCTTTATTGCTTTAGATTGCATCGGGTACATCATAAGAGGGGTCTAGGCCCTATTTATAGTCTACGGTGGAGATGCCCAATCAGATAAGAACTCCAGATAGAGTCCTGGTTTCCTAACACGTCTCACGAGTACCGCGCGAGATGCGCTGAAAACGGAATCCTGCTGTCTCAGGACAGCAGGTGCAAGAATCTCTATTTCAGCGCGTCACGCAAGGGAAAAGGAAGACAAGTGCAGACTAAGAAAAGGACGGAGAGCCATTTTTTTCCTTGTTCTGCGCGCATGAGAAATCAAGTCCACTGGTTGTTTTGTCTTGCACCAGAGCAAGCGGAAAAGGAATAAAGTTTACACATTCTTTAGAGTGAAACAACGCATACCCCACAGTCTTCACTTCTGAGCGAACCTTGTGGTTTTGGATGGCCCAATTTTGCGATATATTGTACTTAAGCATACGCTTAGAACGATAGAAGTCAGAGATAGATTTATGCCTTAATAAAAAATTTTATTAAGATGTATCTGTATGTGCATAAATATATACATCAATATTTAGATTATAATAAGTGAAGTCATGTATCTATAACTCTACTATCGTTTTTGATATATTGTATTATCTACTAGCTGCATGAGCGCAACGCACGCGCTAGCTACCGTGGCGGACTAAAGTAAAAGAGACGAAAATTCGCAATGAGTTTCATTAAAAATCGAGGACATGCGTAATTCGAAAAACCAAAGGTCTTTTCAAAAATCGAGGACCTGTACGTAAGTAAATAAGGACCTATACTTAATTTCGAAACCCGGGCGCCATCTAGAAAAATTTTACAAAAATCGGGCGCAGGACCTATTCGCGAGGAAAAAGGATCTTTACGCATTTCCAAAATCGAGGAAAGTGGCTCTCCGACCAGACGCGAAACCGGCGACACGCTACGCCGAGGAGCGTGGCGTGACGTGGTCACACGAGGAGGCCGAACTCCCCGCTATATGGTTGTTACTAGCAAGATAGGCGCGCGACACGCCGCGCCACCACCGTGTGCACCAAGTAAAAGAGGCGATAATTTGTGAGGAGTTTTAAAAATCGAGGGCACATGCGTATTTTCAAAAAGGTAAAAGGTTTTTTCAGAAAATTGAGGATCCGTATGTAATGAAATGAGGACCCGACGCAATTTAGAAAATCGCGGGCGCCATCCTCGCAAATTGGAGGGTTTTTCGAAAAATCCGCCAGAAAACCGCCAGGACCTTTTCGCGAGAAAAAGGACCTCTTTGCGAGGAAAATAGACCTGCACGTAATTTCCAAAAACAGAGGAAACTCTCTCCCGGCCAGCGAAATCCCCGCCACGCGCACGGAGCGCAAGTGGGCGGGGGACGTGGCCGAGCGAGCGCAGTGGTATCCCCTCTATAAGAGCAGTACAATAAGGTTTAGTCGCAGCTATAGCAAATATAATATCAACCAAATCTCGTGACAGAGAGAGAAAGGAAGAGAGAGAAGGAAGTCACACTAAATTACAGCTAGCTATAGCACGTAAAAATATGCATTTCACTCTCTTACACGTGGGCCAAATAGTTATTGTAATAGCTACCTTATTGTATGAACTACTTTTTTGAAGACTATAGATGAAATGGACAAATGTTATAGTCACTAGTTGGCTATACTATTGTACTTGCTCTAATGGGGTTCTTGATTATATTTAGTATCTAGTAGGGTACGTAGGCTGAATAACCAATTTCTTGGTGCTAGCAAGCAACATGGAGCCCCCTTGATCAACGTGAGATTCTGTATGTTTTTCAGAGCCAGCAAGTCTGAACCGCATGCGATCTTCAGTGCACACGCTTCCTTCTCGCAGCTCCTTTTCTTCTCCCCTTTCTGGCCGGAGCGACGACAAACTGGTCAAAGAGCCCAGTTTTCTAGTCCTGATCATGATCAACGTTCCACGCGAGAAAACTTGACGCCGTGATTCACGTAGCATAACTATCGACCGAAGGTGGGTTATGGCTTGCTATATTAACTAGATATTAAATAAAATATCTTTTTAAAATAAGATATATGTAAATATATTATTGTAAATATTACTTTGACTTTATCTATATCTAAGGATGCAAATTCGGATACAATTCGAACAAATTTTCGATATCCAAAGGTTTTGTCGGATACAAAAACGGAGTCGGATATTTTTTGTCGAATACGGAAACGGATTCGAAAAAGCATTATCCGACGGATACGGAACTATCGGTATTTTTCTGATAGTTACCGGATAGGTACCGAACGCGGAACGGAGTCGATACCCAATTTCTCCGCTGCTAGGTGGGATCTATGACTCTTCTTGAAATGTAGCATCATTTATTTATTTAAGATTACTTGTTTCGTGGTCATATGTAGCTTGGTGGGTTGTACACTGTATTAGATCTCGCTTGGGTTAGTGTCTTAGTGGTGTGCGGTTAGTATAATGGTAGTATTGACTCGACAAGTGATTTTTTGTCGGACTCATGAGATCAAAATCAAATGCATCAAAAGTTGTTTTTCCATGGTATTGACTCGACGGCTTTAGATCCTATCAAGAGAATCACTCTCCTCAAAGATCTCATGGAGTGCCGTGTATCATTTGTTGTGTAGTTGATTAGCATAGAATTATTTATTGTTATTAGCATAAAATGCTTGTTCAAGAAAGGATGTGAAGATCGCTTACACTCTACGCTTGTTCAAGAAGAAATAGAATGCTTTCGATTGAAAATCTATGTTAAGCAATAAGCATACAGCTATTATGGGATTGTGACTTGCACCGAGAAGTTGAGCTCACTGAGAAGAAGCGTAAGAAGTGTACCTCAAGGTTTGGGACTACTATATTAAATACACGGTGACTATTGACACAAAAATTGTGGAAAGGAGAAACAACTTTGGGTGCAAGGTAATAAATGTCCTCACAAAGCTCGATGTGAGACCTCAAGGGCACGAAGGCCTAAATGCAATGAAATTAAATGAACTAGTGATGTACTTGACTATTTGGCTATGGGCAATTGCACTTTTGAACCATGTGACATGTAGCTAGTTAGCTACTACTTATTTAACTAGTCTCTATCATTTATTTGCTACTTTGCTAGCTAGATTTTACTAGTCGCTTAACTTGTCCTCGTCATCATGTGAAATTTGCTTTCGTGCATTATCCGATTAAATATTCATGATGAAACTAACCGTATTCGAGCGCCATGTATTCGCTCCATATTCGTGATCGAGAATATCCCCATTCGTATTCGTATCTAGCACTATTCGCGCCCAACTCCGACAAAAATATGAAAAAGATACGAATGAGTAATATCCGTCCGCCCACCCGCTTGCACCCCTAGATTATATCGGTCAAAATCATACACAATTATCTCTCTTTGCAAACAATCAAAATTTAAAAATTTAAGCCAAAAGACATAGCCCAAAAAGAACCCATCTAGCCATGTTTCATTATACTAATGGCTCGCTCCAAGTGGTTCGCTTCCACTATTGACTTTGGCTAAAATTGCATCAGAGCTACGTTAGTTTTTCTAAGTCATTCAATTAAAAATTAATAAAATGAGAAAAACACATTTATATCTCCATAGACAAATCAAAGGAATAAGGGGAAAAGCCAAAAGCAAAAATGCTAAAAAGTCAAAAGTAAGAAACCGACATATTCTTTTCCGCTTCTCAAGCCGGGAAGCTAGAAGCCGAAGCCACTTGGTGCGAGGTTGTACTAGTGATCCAAGCTAAAACTCTCGAGGAAAATCTGCGCTTATTATCTATCGGAATAATATCTAATAAGTCTACTATACCCTTGAACTATGGTGTTGGTCTAAGTTTCAACCTTCAACTATGAAACCGAGTATCCAACATCCTCCAACTATCAAAAATAATCTAATTTACCCTTGGACCCAAACTATGATGGTTTATTCTCGATGTGGCGTCTACATATCAAATGATTTTGACACGTAAACACATTTTTGATGATATAACAGTTGACTCAACAAATAAAACCAAAAATATTTATGGACCCACATACATACAGTTGACTCAAAAATACACATTTTTGTCATAAGAGTGCCTTCGCAGTTGTCACCATCATGACACTGCCGTCTCCTCTCTTTCAACGGTGCCAGTACTTTGTTTATACCCCCATACGATCCCCTCCCCTCTCTTCCTTGATGCTTGCATCAATATGATGTATGCGAAAATTATTTGTTAATGCCTTAGTTCTTGCATGTGATGTTTGGATGAATATAGCTTGATGATCTTGTTCTCATAAATAGGCTCGCTTTGATTCATCTCGCATTATCTAATTGCGCTGCTTTTGTAGCACAATTAGCGCAAACAAAGGCAATTAGAGAATGTTGATGAACCGAAGGAGCCTATTTTTGAGTTTGGTCAAAACTTATCACGATAGTTCTATTTAGAAACTGCTCGTGATAATATACTATCACGATGATTCATCATAAGAACCGCCTCGTGATAATATACTATCACAGCATTTGTAATAAGAACCGCCTATGATAATCACTATCACTGCATCGTTCTATTTAGGAATTGTCTGTGATAATTGTATCACAGACGGTTCGAAAATCGTCTGTAATACACTTAGGGTATCACAGACCCATAAGCATAGATGGTTCAAAAACCATCTATGATGATGTTTCTAAACCATTTGTAATGAGCTTTTCTGTAGTAGTGCACAGTGGTGGCGGCATTGTACATAGGCACTGGCATTGGGCCAGGGCTTGGGTTCAGTGGGCCTAGCAAGTACTGGCCGTGGGGAGGCAGGAAGTGATGGTCTTGCGCTGCAAGTACTCACCGTTCGAGAGGCGGCGGTGGTGGTGTATTCACGTTGATATCCAGCCCAATGTTGTTGCCGTGAAGGCTTGGACGCCATGGACATCATGGTATTTGATCCGTCACCATGGTTGTTGTCATAGAGGCCGCCGCTTTTGCTCAGAATCGACGCCATGGAGTCCTCAAGCTTGGGGCCTTGGCTTCGTGATGCCTCAATCTGACCGCCTTCTCCATCTACTTCCATCGCAGAGCAAGACGGTGGCCATGGCTATCACTGCCGTTGATGCGATGAGCCCCAAGAACTGCTTGAATAACTTCGGTCGCCTGGCCAGCGGCGTGGCGCTGGAGGAGGCCACGACCTGAGGAGGAGCGTCATGTGGCATGGGGAGCAGGTGGTGGTGGCCGCAGCCATCATAGCCGTTGCCATGGCTAGGTAAGAGTAGGAGTGGTGGAGTGGGAGTTGGTTGAAGAGCCTCGGCCGCCTAGGCGGTAGGACAGCACTAGAGGAGGCCATGAGCTTGAGGAGGAGCAGAGGCCATCAAAGACTTGGAGAAGAGTGGGAGAAGGAGAGATGAGAGAAGGAAGAGAGAGAGAGAGAGAGATGAGTGAGAAGGGGATGAAGAAGAAAGTAGACGAAAGGATGACATGTGGGTCCATAAATATTTTTTTTGGTTTTATTTGCTGAGTGGCTACCATATCATCGAAAATATGTATCTGCATATAGACACTACGTCAGATGAAACCACCATGGTTTTGGTCCAGTGGTAAAGTAGACGGTTTTAATAGTTAAGGGATGTTGGATACCTGATTTTATAGTTGAGGTTGAAACTTGAACCAATACTATAGTTCAGATGGTAAAGTAAACTTATTCTTTATCTATCCAGACTCCTAGGGGTAGAAAACCAAGCTACGATGATCATTGGCTCAGTTGAAAATTGATTAATTATAGTTATTAATTGGTTAAACATTACAATAAGTCTATTTCGAATGAAATTGAATTTTGCTATGGCGCACAACTTGTTAGCTTGATTATAAAAATATCACCGAACTGTAAATAAAATAATATTAATTTAAATTATATCAATTTTGGAAGAAAAACTCAACTCAAAAACCCAAGGAGGTGGTCGATATCCGCCCCTACAGACTTCAGAGTCCAGACAAAGCATACTACATGCAGACGCAGTACCAATTTTACTGCTAGTAAATTTCCAGTTGTTCGGTTATAAACTGAACCATTTTACCATGCAGAAACTTTCCTTCATGCACGAGTGAAAAAAGCCATTATTTTTTCAGTTTTGCTATTACACAGACGATTGAAATTTTTATCCTTCAGTCACCTAAGATTGCACTCTCAATCAACTAAAGTTGCAGCCCTCAGAAAAACACATGCAACTTTAAAGTTGCACTCAATCAACTGAAATTATAGCACCCTCCAAAAATCACTGCAACTTCAGTGATTCAGAGTACAACTTTAGGTGATTGAAAGATAAAAATTTCAATCGCTCGTGCAATAGTCATTCACTTTTTCAGTTTTTGGTCCATATAATAGAAAGTAACACAAGTCTCCAGCTATGTTGGGACTGAAAGATAACTGAGCCAGCCATGCTGTTTCTGTTTACAACTATGCGATGAAGGTCAGTACCCAGCATATACCGTCGCAGTCTGCGGTTCTGTCTTCAGTTTATCCAAGCCTAATGCTGTCATCTGTGACCTTGACGGTTTGGCCTTGATCATTCGGCTTGAGCTTCGATTTTTGGCTTATTTTTCACTATTTATAAATTTCGTCTTTTTCTAAACCTTTGGCTTTTGTTGAGCTTTGTTGCAGTTCTTTTTTCCGTATTCGCTTGTATTATACATATTGGGCTAATATATTTTTTAAAAAAATTTCAGTCACCACAAGATTTTCACTATAAATCATGCTTTTAAGCCCAACTGATAAGTATGGATTTCCATCATGCCTGAATTCTCTCATCAGTCATCATGCAGATCCTGATCAGACGGCAGGAGCAAAAATCCTGTACTTTCTACGGTTAAAATTCTACTCAGGTTTTCCGTGCTTCCTTCCAAGTGGCTGGATCACGGAGTCAGCGATGCCCTTCCCTTCAGCTGTACCCGAGGCGCCTTCACTGTCGTGCCTTGTGACTATTCTCAGTGGGTGAACCGTGAACTTCGGCGTTGAAGACCCACTCGTCGAATGAAATTACCGATGGAGGGGAGAATAACAGGTAGAGATACTTAAGGAGGTGTTTGGTTGTCCGGTTCTTACCCAGTCAGGCTCCTCAGATGTAAGTTTCAGTTGTTTGGTTGCCCGTATCGATGTCCGAACTTGGCTCTCCGGATGCAAAAGGCAGCTCAGAGCCCGACTCTCGAGATACGGATTTCATTTATGCTTTCAAGTAGTCAGCTCGCATGGTGCAGCACAGGTTCTGTTAACGATACTATTAACATGTGATTAACGTGTATTAAGTGATATTAGTGTATTTTAAAATAGATCAAGATATTAAAAGTAAAATTGAAACTATTAGAGTGCACTTACACAAGTTAAATATTATAAGATCACTTGTTTTTTTATTTTTATTTCATGCGATACGGCTTCATGCAGGCAACCAAACGCTGTCTCTTCTCAGCCAGGCTCTATACGTACAGACAACCAAACAGCAATAGCTTGCATCTCTACAACCTGTCCTATGAGAACTTGGTTCCCAGATACGAGCCAGTCTCCACTCACCAACGAACCAAACGCGCCCTAAGTGTCTCTGCCAGGAAGAAGCTCTGCATCATGTCGTCTTTTGTACTGGTGTTCACCTAAAGACCGAATATGAAGAAAGATTTGTAAAAAGCAAGTATTACTGTTAGAACAACTTAAAGGATAGAATCATGAAAGTGATGAGGAAACATTACGCCTTTCAGCCCAACGTATCCAGATTCTATACGGAGTTCTTCTCGAATGCTTGGAATATCTCCCAACCCCAATCTTGGTATGTTTTATTCCCAGTTAAGCGCCACAAATACATGAGTGACTCAACAGTCTCCGCTCTAAGGATATTTCATGATGTGCCCACAGTCATGTCCTATGGTAAGAAGCAGATGCGAATCCACCGTAGGTGCTTCAGTGCTCGAGCACCCCCTTCTCCCACCAAAAGTTGAAGAAGACCCGTCTGGCCTAGAGGTTGAAAAAGAGTCAGAGTCGGAGGTTGAAGGTTGAAGAAAGCATGAGGCCTAGTCGGTGCCTTAAAGCCTAGCACTCCAGCTAGCCCAAATCGAGCTAATCCTAGCCTAAAATCCCAAATACAATCGAGATTCGCACGAGGAAGATGAACAAGAACAATAGAACACTCGAACAGAGATAAGGCCTGGGACTTCACCGACTCTCGTCGGGTCGATGCACCAGCGCGGGCGCAGGGGAGGGCTGGAGGGGAGGCGGTCGGCCACTGATGGCGCCGTGCACGACGCGGGCCGCGCGGGCAAGGCCGAGTGCTTGAACGGGGTTGGCGCCGCAAAGCGGCGACGGTGGCATCTTCCGCTCGGGCGCATTGGCGCATCCGCATCGGAGAGGACAAGGTGAGGTAGTGAATGAGTGAATCCCAATTTGTGAATGAGTGAATCCCTATTTATAATTGTTGTTCGATGCAAAATTGCGAATTGTTGTTTAATCGATCAGAGCCATTAGCTGATTTGTTTAATCGTGGTTCACTGGTTTTCATTTTATTTTTAATATTTATGAACATTCACAATTTAATATTGTTCCACTAAATTTGATATTTCTTATCTATAGATCGGTACTGTGATATTTATGAACATTTGGGAGCATATTATCCATTAGTAAAGTACTAAATTTATTGTATTGTACATTTTCAATTTGTTCTCTTTCTATTTATGTATGAATTTATAAAAGGTCTCTAGCCCAATGGTTAGAGGCTTGAGTAGCACCCCTGTGTCCCGGGTTCGACTCCCATGGGAGCGAATTTCAGCTTGGGGAAAAATCCTCGCCGCTACCACACCAAAGCACAGGTCTAAGGCCCCGCCAAGGTGTTGATCCAAAGGATCCGCCGGTAGTCTCACAAGGTCGGGCGATGGTGCCGCTGTAAGGGTGGAGCAGGGTTCGGGGTTTTCTGGTCATGTGAGAAGACCTTCTTAGCAATGCCCGGGGATTCTTCCCCGCAGTCGAGTTTTTTTATTTATGTATGAATTTGATATTCCAATTGCAAAAGTCTAGTAGATGTAACTTTAGTATGCCTGATATTAAGTTAACTCATACAGTAATATCATATTATTATGGCATGAAAAATTTTTAGTATATAATGTAAACTCAATTTCTGTCCGATTCAAAATGGGTCAAGTCATAAAATCAGGATAAAATACATTCTATGAGAAAATAACGTTCACCTCTTTTGCAAGATTCATAATTTCTCCGCTTTTTCTGGGCCATAACCTGAGGCTCCCAATGCCAGCATACCAGTATAAAGCACGCAAGTTCATCCATCTGCCGTAGACATAAGCTTAATAAATCAGAATTTTAGAAAGAGATCTAGCTATTGACAACAGCCCTACGGACTATAGTTAACTGCAGGGCCACTCTTTACCTTCTCAGACATTGAATCCCCATTCTTCACACAGACGTGGTAGAGATTAGAAGGGTAGTTTTCCTGGTTAAGCTTAACAGACCTTCCATATGTTGGATTAATCTTATTGCATGTGTAGTTGTGTGTATCGAGTACCTGTAAAAGTAGTCCAATATTGTGATTATTAAGATCAATCCTTGTGTTGTCATTACAACCGAGTACTATAGCTACACCGAGTACTAGTGGTCGGTTATGGTCAAAGCTGCAATGAGGTTGTGGTCGGAATCTGCAATGGAAGACCATCAAGCGTTGGTGTTCGTAAGACCTATGTGGTCGGCGCCGCGCTTGGAGGACTCGCCTATGTGTGTGGTCATGGTACCTATGTGCGTAGTCGAGTGCCGTGGTCGTGGCGCATGTATGTGTAATCGTAGTGCACATGGTCGTAGTTATAGCAAGCCGGTCATAGCTGCACCAAGTTCTATAGACGCTATACTCAGAAGAGTACAGTAGACGTCATACTCGGAGGAGTACTGTAGAGATCATACTCGGAGGAGTATTGTAGACGTCAAAATCGGTAGTGTGGTCTTACGACCAGTCTGTGTGTGGTCGTTACGATCAATGTCTTTGTGCTCGTTTTCGATCAATTTCTATGTGGTTGCACATGACCAACCTCTATAGCAATTGGAGGTTCCTATAGCAGTCGTCAGCAGGTTCTTGTAGAAGTCGGCGGCTGGTTCTCAGAAAGGCTTGGCGGCATCAGAGCAGCTTGTCGCCAGATCGCACGGTGTCGGCAGCAGAGTGGTAATTGATGCCAAGGTCAAGATGATCAAAATCTACCACTTTTAGAGAGAATTGCCATTTGTATGAAAGAAACATCACAAATTGAGGCCGAGAAATCGGATCTCAGTCTGTTCTAGTGTTTTGTAGAAATAAAATGAGTCGTGTAGTGGGTGAGTGGCCTACTATGAAACCCGGTTGTGTCTATATATACCTTGTAAATCTTTTGAGTGAGATAAGCTAGAGAATAACCGAGAAAACATAGAAAAGGTGCGAGCAGTTAGTGCCGCAATTTTGTGCCTCAGTTCTTTTGTGTTCAGTCCTGTTATTAGCTCCATCATCTCATTCCCAACTCCAGCAAACCAACCACGACTGTATTTGTGTGTGTCAGGCTACCGTGAAAGCGTATGTTTGACAGAGATTATCACCAACACCATTGACGTCTCCCACATTTGTCTAACATAAAAAAAAGGGTCGAACACAGAAAACATGATATATAAAGTTTTAACAAAAAAAAAATGCAGCGAAGAACTGATAACAAGTTGTTTGAATCCAGGATGATGGTAGTGTACTATTGTTGAACCTGTAATGTTTCAGACTTTCAGTTTTGTTACCCTGTACCCAGACCTTGAGCAAGTATTCGTAGAAACTGCGACATGAACGAGAGTTAGTTTAATAGAGAAACAACTCAACAATGATCCAGCGAGAAAATGCAAACTTGCTTAGATTTAGAAGAGATGGAATAGTTAATTAGCAAGGCAGAGCTTCATAATTTTCTCAACAAGAGTAGCATGATGACAGCTCATTAGGATAATACTAATACTTGTATGGTTGTACGTATCTCCCATAACACCAAATGTAATTGTTGAGTATGGTCTTACTGTCCCCGAATGAGGATTTACGTTAATAGGAAGTAAGCCATCACTAGGAAATATCTTATGAAATTGCCTAATTGCATTCTCCACCTAAAATTTGACAAAAGCAGCTCCAATGAGATCACCATAATATGACCAAACAAAGCAATGCACGATATCAAAAGCATTTGAACAGAGTAATTGGCTAACAAGTCTAGGTTAACAACACTGGAGAATCATCCCATCCAAAAGGGTGTCATCCGCCATTGTTTGCACCAAAGAAAAGAATTCACCGAACTGTTCATTAAAACAAGTCAATGAAATGATGGTAAATATACATAATCAGGTGTAACATTTCCTGTGCAATTGGAATCAATAACTTCAGAACCAACTGATAATGGGTATAGCAATAATTCGCAATGCTAAAGGAGTAGAAAAGGTTACATATACAAGCAAAAGTTCCATGATGCTGTTAAAAACCAACTGATACTTTAAATATCCAGTCCTCTGTGACAAAGCTATAAATTCAAGTTGCTCTGTGCCTGAATCTGCAAGGATACTGTTTCCCTGCAAAAGCAGTAAAGTGAATTTATCCACCTTAGTCACGAGGATACGAATAATTTGTTTTAGATGAAATATGCTGGAATCTAGCAATTCCCAATGGTTAGTGGTTAAATTAATGAAATAAAAAATATATATCATTACTGGTCAGTAACATGTCAAACACTTCTTTGCATGCGATAACTGCGAATTGTGACATAATATTAGAAAGAGATTATTTTTTGGTGAACTGTGAAGATGGAGAGAACTCAAAACCAGTGGTGAACAAAGTTCAAAATGGATAAATAAATGTTTAGGTGAATATGAGATGTCTGAGAATGCCATCAATAAACCCTTTAATCTATTTGTTAACTAGAAATTGAAGCTCAGAAAGAAAAGCCTTAATTTACTTCTATTACCATAAACATGCGCAGCCAAGATCCATAGGCAAGCATCTAATTCTGGAAAGGAAATGATATAGAGGTTGAATGTTATAACGCAACCTTATTGTCGTTTCAAACACACTCGTTTCATAATCCTTGTCAAAGTTCAACGTTTCAAGAACCCATTGTCATCATAAAGTGACACCAATTAGACCAGAATATATGTGTGACATAACAAGTGAGTAAGCTGGGCCTCGGTCGCCAGGCAATGGCCTGAGGCCCAGCCAAAAATTCTTCATTATGCTATACTGTAGCTAACAAGTTAAAATATGATTTTTTTTTTTGGGGCTAGCTATGGACTGGCCTGAAGCTCAGCTCCTTCCTGGCTACACCCCTGAGTAATTGCCTACATTCAACCACCCAAAAATTACCGTGTAACATAACATGTGACTTAACAGGGGTAGCATCTCACAAATTTAAGTAATCAAACGTATTTACAAAGGCCCAACATTACATGAAGAGAAAATTGGGTATATACCACCCAAAGATTGCAGGTTTTGGTATACACCACTGAAAGAATTTGGTTCACTTAAATACCACTCAATTCTCAAATCTTCCCAAAATACCATTCCATCACACCCAGTTAATAGAGGCTTCGTTACTCTTCAAAAAAGAAAAAGAAAGAAAGATAATCGAGAAAAACAAGAAGGGTGACGCTATCTGGCTTGACCAGACCCATTTTCAAGCATCCCTCTGCTCTCCAGACCCGGCGCAGCTTCTTTCTCCTCTTGCTCCTCTGTTCTCCGAGCACAACGCCGCCGCTCTCTTCTCCTCGCGTGCTGTTGTCGTCCTCTCCAAGCGTGCTGCCACTGACATCTCCAAGCGGCCGCCCTCTCCAAGCGCTGCCGCCACGGGTCTCCTGGGCTGTTGTACAGTGGTGAGGAAGCTGAGCTGAAGAAGTTCAATACAGATGGAAGGATGGCCATGGATGCAGCTGAAAGCGAGCAGATCCGGTGCTGCATTAGATAAGACTACATAGGATTAGAGTATGGCGAGTCACAACGGTTAATGACTTCTCAAAAGTTTTCCTTCTGAGTGTCGACACAACGCAGCAGCGAAAAACAAACAGTAAGCATTTAAAACTAAAAGCGAAGAATTAAACCCCGCTTGGCACAGTTTTAGCTCCAAGATCTATGCTAGATCTGTAGTTTGTTGACTAAATTAAAGTGATTTAAATATTTTTATTTAATATATAATATGAATGAAATGAGTCATGTAAATGCACTTAACATGCCCGCAACTCTAGATCCAGGATTTCCTAGAGCTACAGATGACCAACTCTAGAAAATCTACAGATTTCCTAAAGCTAGAGCTCGCTAAACGGGTTAGTTGACCTCCCCGCCTCGACCGCTTTACTGTCGGCCTTATGTCGCTCAAATCGCCTGGCGGTTGGACCGTTCGAGACATGGATCTGACCACTATGATCGTAAACAGTACAATCAGCACCATACCAGATCTAAAAAAGATTTAACACTTAAATCATTGATCCAAATACACTAAAACTTGACACAAATACTCTCAAAATGTCAAGCAATCTATTCTAATCATAGATTGTGATGATGATACAAAAGTTTTTATTGAGTTTTATGCACCAGCCAGTTCACCCAAAAGCTTAAGCTGATGAGGAAAGATAGACAATTCACTTATACTTCAATACTCCCCCTCACATGTAGGCTCCCGTAGGCCTAATACGTGTAATAGAAGTGGACCACAATTAATTTTTTTAATTGCATCAGCCAGGTCTTGAACTCGAGACCTCTTGGCTCTGATACCATATTGAGTTTCATGCACCAGCCAGTTCACCCAAAAGCTTAAACTGATGAGGAAAGATAGGCAAATCACTTATACTTCAACAGTTTTGACCCTTATCAAAAACAAGAAGAGTTGCATCAAAATCGGGCAAAAGAGAAAGCCTCGATCTGCTCTTGCTCGTGAGTCCTAAATGACTTTGAATGTGTTCTCACATATCATAGCAAGATAAATCACAGTATAAATTCAATCCAAATCATTCGTAAGAGCAAAACTCTATAATCACCTTTCTCTCCTGTGGAAAACCAAGTAAACTCAAAAACTTCCTTAGAAGGCATCTAAATGGATGAGATCAGATCTACATAAGACATCACCGCCTCTTACATGTTTTTGGAACCAGAAAGGATCAAGAAGAGATAAATACAAACAAGAAAACCAAGCAAATCAAAAACATAAAGGGGATCCATAATATAACTCACTTGTGTAAATTTTAGATGTTCATTTCACTTGGAGAGAAATATTTTACAGTCAATCTCTCAGGACAGCAAAGTTCTAAACTTAAAAACGCACACACAAAAGACTTCAACACAAGAAAAACCCTAACTCTAATATCTCAAGTCAAAAGTGTTGTTTCTCTCTTCAGCACAAGGCTTATATAGTACAAAGCACTACCTCACACCAAACTAGTCATCTCTTAGAGAATCATACCACTTACAATTTGGAAAACCCAGAACCCACACACAAATGGGTTTTACATACACACACACGCTTTTCAAAGCGTGACTTTCCAAAGATTCCACAAGCCCGATAAGCCATTCAATCTACAAAGACGTGACATAGACCACTTAAGCCGCCACACAGATTGCAAACCGTCACTCCACCGGTATTGGACAATTTACGAAAATTTCACCAATCGATCTTTGTGAAGATGCGATGCCTATTGATTCGTCGCCAAGATTGTACGCCTATGCCAAGGCCGTCACTACTTGAAACGTCTGAATCCAATGGTATACCATATTCCACTAGAGTCCATGATGCCCAACGTCTTGCCATCACGATCGTACATCTATTTCGAGAACTATCACCATTGTAAATACACAAGTCCAATTGGCACATCACATGCATGTATTGCCTCTTCACGACTCTTGTTTTTCTCCCATGCTCTCGGCTTGAGATGATGCTCCACCTAGGCTTACACGATACTCCATAGCCATCAAGCCTTAGTCTTGCCACTAGCTGCAATCCATCATCAAAGCTCCTGCACACACCAAAGAACAAAAAATGATCCGAGCACAAATGACATTGTTGTGGCTACTGACCAAACAGAGAGAGAGAGATGGTAGTGGAGAGCGATGAAGATAAGTGTAATGGCCTGGGTCCTCCCCATGGCTTGCTCGTATATATACATACACATGAGGAGTGCTTTTACAGTTATACCCTTACATCAAAGTTGTCCTCCGGGGCGCTTATGTCATTACACATGGCCTATTCGGGCCTTATAATCTCCTACCAGTGCTCGCTGGGTTTAGGTGGGGCCACCCTCTACGATGACGTGCACTTGACTCTCAATTAGCAAACCATATGCATAGACTTATACCATGACTAAAACATGCATGAAAACCCCATGACTAACACTAAGTAGCTCCTGCCGTGACTAATACCACTAGAAATAACTCAAAACCAACTCCTCCGAACGCCTTAATAGGACCGGCTTTGATCGCGGCACTAAGTCGGTTTGACTGGTGCTACCCAAGATCACAGTCAAAGTGCAAATTCATAAAAATCAAACTCAAATAGCAAAAACAAGACACAAGCAATGTCAAATATGCATCACCCTCATGGGCTGCCCTCAGTATGATTTTACAATCTCCCTTAATGAGTACTTGACAAACACTCTAAAAGCAAGAATTTGAATTTGAAATTTGGAATTTTAAAGCACACAAGATTGCAAGAGCCACAAAGTGGTCCAGAATTAAGAGAAAGAAGTAACATGACCATAATGACAAGATATGGAATAGTGCTAACACTAGAAAGAGCAAGTTTTTATCAAAAACTCTAATCCATACCTAAACCACCTCAATAACTCAATTTTGCTCATGGTCTAAATAAAAGAACAAGTGTTGATCATGAACATTGTCATAGCAAGATAAGACACCAAATGAGCAAGAACAAATGCACGACCACTTGAAAGTAAAAGATCATAAAAGATCCAAATGTATTTTCTCACATAAAAAACTCAATTTGCTATAATGCAACCTCACAAAGCACATTCTCAACCATTTTCACCTTTTTAAGCATTCCTCCCTTTGGAATTTCATTCCCATCATTTTCATCCAATTTAGACTAATATCAAATTTTGCCTTAATCATTCCCCCCTTATGGCAAAATAGTCATCAAGGGACAAGAAGGTAATGCGAGTTAACAACTACTTATGCTCTGTTCAAATGATGCATGACACCAATTTGTAAAACTCAAATGAAGCAATGAAAAGCATGTATGCATGAATGAAAATTTATAATCTAAAAGAGCTTTGAAAATTATCCAAAGTGAGGTTTAAAATAAAAAGATACCACTTGAAGCCATAAAATGCATACAAGGCTATCTAGATCATGATAAGGTATATATAATCAATCTTAGCAAATTTCATTGTTTTTATTTCCAATGATCTCAAGCCATTGTCCACCTTCTCAAGCATTACACTTAAAAGAATGGCCTTGGTCATACAAAACTCCCCTTGAATTCATGCCAAATAGATCACAAGTAATCTCATGAAGAAGAATTACCAAGATTTATGCTTCGCACAAAAGAGATCATTTTATCAAGTTCGCATTAGTTCAAAGAGAAAGACATAATTTTCCAAAGAACTAGCATAGAACTAAACAATGCTTAATATAAGATTCAAGATTTAATAGAGTATTATTAATGTAGCATATATCATAAAAGGATTGTTAGAGAACAATTAGTCAAAAGATCAATCTTAACAAGCTTAAAAGATACTATTTTTAGAAATCGATATCAATTGTACAATTATCTTCAAGTAGGCAAATTAAGCTAGCATAGCAAAGATTTAATCATACACACCAAAGTATGACAAAACTATCTAAGTAGGTATAATATGGCAATGAGTAATATCAAGTCAAGATTATATCACAAATGAGTATTAGTCAAAACTCATATATAAATTGCATAATCTATAATGCAATGCCATGTATGCATGATGAAAAAGGAAGCACAAAAATAAAACTTTCCTATCTACAAGAACTACATGCAAAAGAAAAACAAGGGCTAAGAGTAAGAAAAAGAAAAAAATCTTGTAAGAAGGGAAAGCCTCTATACCATATGATCTCTAGCCCAAGGAACACACACTACTAAGGAGTGAATCTACCATACTAGCCACCTCACTACTAGAGGCCAGTGAAAGAAGAAGCAAGTTCAACCTAGGTAAGGTAAAAGATCCTAGAGAACCTAGTAGAGAAGAGAAGTATCTAAAAAAGTCACAGATAGAAAGTGTCAATCACAACACCCTGAAGATCTAGAAACCTTGACACTCTTAAATGTTATACAATGCTGAGAATAGAAGCAGGGAATTGACAAGACTTAAGTAAAAAACCTACATCACACCACTTGGTGGTGCGATATAGTTGAAGCTGAGCAAGTTGCATCCTAAAAGTGAAAGCCTTCACTAGATGCCCAAAGTGAGGCATGAGACCCAATGCAAGTTGACATGATCCACATGATCTCTTCACATAAAAGCATACATCAAAGAGACAGAAAGAGCATGTGCCTCTGATCAAGTTAATAATATAACATCTAGGAATTTAGCACTAAGACACACGATCGCAGAAAAGCTCCAAAATGTGGGTAGCATGATTGCAACAAGATGCGACCTAGAGCTGCTAAAACCCCTCTCAAATCCTTACCGTGGATCAAAATGACAGAAATCCTGTCTAGGAGCAGCTCTAGACTTAAACCCACTCTCCTGAAACCTAGAACCATGTCGCTATCTAAAACTACAAAAGATCCAAAGAACTCATATATGAAGCGAGATCTAAATCCAACTCTATGAACACGAACTAGACGGGTCTGATCCTAAAAGTTCTTTAAGGCTCTAGCATAGTCACAACGTAGTTTCTTGGCTTTCCTAAAGCAGAACTGTATGATGTAATCATCTTTTTTTACAAAAGGTACAATGGAATTTGACCTTTTGTGGGGTCGTACTTGATGAAGTAGAATCACCTACATTGATTGAAGGGGACTGGGTAAATCTTGCAGATTTGAACACAATCTGGGTAGGATCAGGAGGAGCAACCACAAACTTCCCACTCTCAACTACACTCACTATCTTAAGAGGATGACTTTTGAAATGCTCATAATGGCTAAATCCTAAACCTTTATTAGGTTTGCTAACCTAGGATTGATCTAGAACCAAGTTTAGGTTCTTCTTGCCACAAGAAAACTTCTTAAAGGTTTCTACAAGTAATCGTTCTCCTTAGCTAGGTGACAGAAGACGATGCTTGGCTCTTAACAGCTCTAGCGCACTCTCCTTATGCATAGGCACCTCTAGCTTTAAAACCTCATAAGAAACACGAGACACATTCTTGACTCTACGCAATTGCTCATCAAATTTGACTCTAAATGCTTCATGCATATCATCCAAATCATTTTCAATTTCAGCATAAAATGCATAAATTATTGGAGTAATAGTATCAACATTTGAAGCATGAGCAGGAGCAATAGATTCTTTACTATATCTGTCTTACAACATCTTAGTGAGAACTTCAATTTTAGAATTGAGTTTAGAACAAGTAACAAAAGGTTCAACATTCACATGATTAAGTTTGTTAGTTAATTCTTTCAATTTGTCCTCCCTAAACTCACAATAAGCACAAGAATATTCAAGACTGAATTGGAGCAATTTTTTAGTTTGCATGGTAAGGTTCTTTTCCAATTCAACATAAGTCAAGCATGACAAAGCACTAGCTCTAGAAATGTCCTCAACTCCAAAGCAATTAGAATATGGACTAGACTTGATGTCAATAATTTTAACTCTAGCATTTTCTAGTTGTCCAAGTGAAGATGACTTTGAAGATCTTAATTTATCAGTTGTAGCATGCAAAGAAATACAAGTATCATAGTTGTCAAAATCAAGAATAGTATTTCTAAGCATTTTCATTTGCAAGACTAGGAGCTTATTCTCAGCTTTAAGCTTATCATTTCTTTTTACTAATTGTTCTAAGTGCTTGATTTGCTTAATATGATCAACTACCAATTTATCATATTTGAGTATGAGAGAATCATAGGAATCGCTTCTTCATCATCCTTGATGTAGGGATCATCGTTGTCATGCATGCTATTGGAATCAACATCGCTGGCAACTATGAGGCACAAGCTAGTGAAGCCCATGAACTTCTTGTTCTCCTTTCTTTGCTCCTCCTCATCGCTTGAAGTTATAGGATTAACATCACTCATATCTCAACCATTGAGAGTTGTGAGCAATGACATGGTGGCCTTTATGATTGTGTCCTTGTTCTTGAATGGTCGATGAGGCTTCTTGGTGTAGTCCTTGTAGTTATTTCTCCAACGATCATCACCATCTATATTCACAAAGTTAGGACAATGAGCATGAAAATATGCCATTTCACCACACTCAAATCAAACAATTGGACCACCTCTCCTATGACCTCTTGCTTTGTGGTAGGCACAGGTGAATCAGCTAGTGATGAGAGCTAGATCATTTATGGGAAGGCTTTCAAGTTGCTCATCACTCATGACTTGAAAATAGGATAAACAAAAGCCATAAGAAGCATTCTCACAAGAAGTGCCATGCTTGACAACATCAATCACAAGAGCCATCATCCGTGGACTTTTGCATTATGATGTCCATCTCTGGTCTTAAGCCATAAATACAACTTTTCATAGTCATAGTTTTCAAGTCCACCTTGTCACTAATGGATGTGATTTTCATTTTCCAAACACTCATGTCAAGAGCACACAAAGCACGAGCCATATTGTTGGTATCTGAATAGGTCACACCAACAGATCTCAAATCATTTAGAATCTTATAGAATATACCAAAGAAGGAATCGATGGTCTCTCTAGGTTCCATCTTCACTTTTGGTAATCCCTTTGAATTGAGTCTCACGCACTTTCTTGATTTCTGACATTCGCTCATGGTAATTAGGGAGGGTCATCGAGATCTCATGTACGGATGCAAGATGAGCTACTCAATTGAATTCAGGTCTCCCTAGACCTTGGATCAGAAAGTTGCCTGCCTTAGTATTTGCCTTAATCTCAGCTGACTAAACAACATTGAGAACCACGTCATCGGTAGATACAATAAAGGACTTCTCACTATGTTCCAAATGGTTAAGTTTTAGGCCTTAATGTACATCACCATCCTTATCTTCCAATAGAGATAATTGGCCCTATCAAAGACAGGATGCTTGTTGTGATACCTCTCCAACACTATTGCTCAAAGATTGGTTAAGATCAAACAAAGAGTAACCTCACTCTGATACCAATTGTAGGATCGAGTATGGTGAGTCAGAGGGGGTGAATGACTCTCTAAAAATCTTTCCTAAGTGTCGACACAACGCAGTGGAAAAACAAGCCTCAAGCACTTCAAAGCCAAAATCCAAAATTCTCCTTGTCCCAAACTGGTATGACTACTAGCCTTATGCCAGTCTGCCTGCCATCTATGTGCTGGTTTGACTACCTGGCGGTTGGACCGCCCAAGGCAACAGTATGACTACTTTGGTCATGAATGGTGCAATTAGCACTACATCAGATCTTAGAAAAGATCTAAGTCTCAAACCACTGATCTAATTATAGTGAAACTTGGCACAAACACTCTCAAGGATGTTAGGAACATCCAATCATGGATTGTGAAGACCAATGTTAAAGTTCTAACCTTTATCTAAAACAAAGGGAGTTGCACCAAAACTAAAAAAAGAGAAAAACCTTGGTCTGCTCTTGCTCGTGAGTTCTAAATAATCTTGGATAGATTCTCACATATTATAGCAAGCTAGATCACATCACGAATTCAATCCAAATCACTCACAAGAGTAAAACCTCAAAATCACCTCTCTCTTGAGGGAAACCGAGCAAACTCAAGAACTTCCCTTAGAAGGCATCTAGATGGATGGGATTTGATCTACAAGAGATATCACCACCTCTTACATATCTTTGGCACTAGAAAAGATCAACAACAGAGAAATTTAAACAACAAAGCCAAGCAAATCAAAAGCACAACAGGGAATCCATGGCACAACTCACTTGGTAAAACTTTAAATATTCATTTCACTTGAAGAGAAATGTTTTATAGCCAATCTCTTAGGATAATAGAGCTCTAAACCTAGAGCACACACATACAAAAGGCTACAACACAAGGAAGCCCTAACCCTAATATCTTAAGTCACAAGTGTTGTCTCTCTCCTAAACACATAAGGCTTATATAGTGGAGGCTACCACCTCACACCAACTAGCCATCTCTTAGTGGATCACACCACTTATAATTAGAGAAATTTAACCCACATACAAGTGGGTTTTGCACTACACACACTTGTACACTTTTGAAAATGACTTCCCAAATGTTTCACAAGCCCGATAAGACATTCAATCTACAAAGATGTAACCTAAATCACTTAGACCAGTTGATATGGTATTGCAAACCATCACTCCACCTGGTATTGGATAATTTACCAAATTTCACCCATGGGTTTTCACAAAGATGTAATGCCCATTGATTTTTTTGCCAAGATTGTACACTGCATAAGGCTATCACCATTTGAAACGCCTCAATCCAATGGCACACCACATTACACTAGAGTCCATGATGCCCAATGCCTTGCCATCAAAATCATACGTTTACTTCGAGAACCGTCAGCATTGTAAACATGTAAGTCCAATTGACACACCACATGCATGCACTGCCTCTTCATGACCATTGTCTTTCTCTCGTGCTCTTGGCTTGAGATGGTGCTCCACCCGGACTTACATGACACTCCATGGCCACCAAGCCTCGGTCTTGCCACTGGCTACAATCCATCATGAAAGCACCTGTACACCAAAGAACAAAAAATTGATTCGAACATAAATGAAATACACTTAACTCCCAATTAGCAAACCATATGCATAGACCTACGCTATGACTAACACATGCATGAAAACCTTATGAATAACACTACACAGCTCCTACCGTGACTAACACCACTAGAATAAACTCAAAACCAACTCATCTCAACACCTCAATAGAGTTGGTCAGACCGCCCAAGACACGCTGGTCAAATCGCCAACTCAGCCAGCCAACATGTTGCCTCAGACGGTATGACCGCAACCCTCGAGCTGTTAGACCGCCTTCCCAGCCGCTCCGACGGTGCTACCAAGAGCGCAGTCAAAATGAAAATTCATTAAAATCAAACTCAAAAGCAAAAGCAAGACACAAACAATGTTAAATACTCACCACACTTATGGGGCTATCACCACATGATCTTACTAACTAATATAGTAACATGGTGTTTGTTGTGTTCCTTTGTTGTTACTATAGCATTTTTTCATCCCATTGAATGAATTTGAGCTCAATTGTGAGAAGTAGGTTATGAATAATCGTAGCTCAATGCCCTAAAAACACGCAGAGAAACTAAATGCATAAAAACAAAGTGCAAGTAAATGGATTAAATTGTTTAATAAATGTAGAGTCTTCAATTAGGCATAACAATTGCACTTGCTCCCTTTGCCCCATTGCTTTTCCCCATTGGTCATGGAATTATGGATGAGATTCTTCGAGAAGGAGCTACCAGAGGAGCTCACCTATGGGGGCGTGACGCGCATGGAAAGGGTGGCAAGTAATGGCATCTAGGATTCGCACACCTCAAGCCATAGAGGCTTAGAGATCACTACTATCTAGATTGAGAGAAAAGTTGTGCCCTGGACTTAACTGGATTTACAATGGTAAATTAATAGGCCTAGTTCCTCCCCTGGTGGCAGGAGGTGGTGCGCTTGGAGGGGTGGCAACTACACGCTTCGAGAGCATGGCGCTGTCCTTAGTGAACAGAGAGGCGAGAGAAGATGGAGCATGAGATATTTTAGAGATGGAAACAGATCGGATACGATTGAATAGTCTCAAATACGAATTCATATTTTTAAAATGAATACGAATATGAATTTGAATATTCTCAAATATACATACGAATCGAATGTCGTAACGGATATGAATTTGAATCGAATATATACTTATTCGGTCGAATACAAATATCTTCCTACAACTTCTGTAACAAATATTGGTAGAACAAATTCCTAGCAGTTTTACTAGTTTTTGACCGGTTACCGGAAGGGTTACCAGTTTCAAACCACCCAAATTCAAATTTTGAATCATAAAATTCGTCCGAGTTTTCCTAGGATTTCTAGTTACTGGCCGCTGGGCTGGGCCAACCGGTCGATAGGCATAGGAAACAGATCGAATATGAATCGAATACAAATACGAATGCAAATACAAATATTCTCAAATATGGATACGAATATTCTCAATACGAATATTATTATATTCATGTTTTTTCAGATACGAATATTGATAAAACAGATTATCCATTACCGTTTCTCACCCCTAGATGTTGTTAATGGAGTGGGATGGAATATGAGAGTGGTAGACATCATAAGTTTGGAAACTTTGGGTGGTATGTGAACACAAATTTTTTAAGGTATATACCAAAGTTGTAATCTTTAAGTGAAATTAGTTGAATGCTCGTGCATTGCTATGGATTTTTAAAATTTATCATACTATATGTTCTAAAACTCACGGGTGGTAAAAAGTTTTAGAATATATGCATACAAACATGTTCTAAAAGTTTTCAAATCGTTAAGTAAGTCGTAAAGTCCGTCGATCACATCTCGTGGTCATAAGTCGGAAGACATCGACCACACCTTGTGGTCGAGGTCGGAGCCCTCGAGCACACCTCATCGCCGTAAGTCGGAAGCCATCGACTATCGCGCGTGATTGTAGGTCGAGCGGCCGACCATCGCCGTGGTTGAAAGTCGGCACCGCCGACAATCGATCATGGTCCTAAATTGGGAGCCTTTAACAATGGCTCATGGTTGTACATCGAATCCAACGACCACCATTCGTGGTCGTAAGTCGGAAGCCATTGAGGATACCTCGTGGTTGTAAGTCGAAACACATCGACCAACACTCGTAGTCGTAAGTCGGAAGACATCGCCACACCTCATGGCCGTAAGTCGAAACACATCGACCGTTGCTCATGGTCGTAAATTAGAAGCCGCCGATCACACCTTGTGGTTGTAAGTTAGAAGTCGCCGACTATCGTGTGATCGTAGGTCGAGCGATCGACCATCGCTAGTGGTCGACGCTGGCAGCCTCCGGCGCTTGTGCCATGTCGCCCGACTATCGGCGCCACCGCTCACCCCGACGACCAATGCCCCTTCAACCACCGTCCCTTTCGACCATGACTCTTTGACATTGATCACTTCCCTTCGACCACGGCCCCTTCGACCATGGCGCGAGGAGGAGGAGGAGGAGGCGTGACACGAGGGGTTGGGGAGAAGGAGGCGGCGTTGCAGGAGGAGGTGGTGGGGAGGCGGCGGTAGGCAAATGGGGAGAGGAGGATGCGGGCAAATGCATTGGGGAGGCGGCGACGAGGGATGCGACACTGCTGAGGGAAGTTAGGGGACTGCGACTAAACGCTAGCGTATGAGGAAGGAATTGGTAGCGGCGCTGAGGAGGAAGTGCGGCACGAGGGTTCGGGGAGAGAAGGAGGCAGCGGTTGTGGGAGGTGGAGTGGTTGTAGGGGAGGCGGAGGATGCGAGGGAAGAGAAGAGGTGGAGCGCGGCCCACATGTTGATTTGATCTTTTCTACGAGGAGCGAAAGAACTAGGGGCAGACCCACAGGATATGCCGGGTGGGCCACAGTATACCTTAGGACGGTGGGGCCAGCCGAAGTACCGGCGCCAGCACGCGCTCGCCCATTTGCACCTTGCCACAATGTTCTCCAGGACGAGGAAGGCGAGGAGTGAGAGAAGAGCCGAGGGTGTGGCTGTGGTAGGCGGCTGTAGGTCTGTGGCGCAAGGTGCATGCTTTTATAGCGAGGACAGGTGAATGGGGAGAGGCCGCTTTGGCCTCGGCTCATGGGGGTGCGTTTTCTCCGTGGCACATGATGACATGATAGCGTGCGTGCGACGTGAGGTCATCATCTCTACATAAGATGCTCTATTCCACAAAATTTACCTTTAACAGGTGTATAGCAAATCTGAAAAAAAACATAGTTTGATTTATGTTGCGATTGGTTTCATAGCAAGCTTATGCACATGGCAGATAGAAATGTTGAGCCAAAAAGAAAAAAATATCATACTTGGCATTTTAAAAAGATAGTAAAGAAGGCATTTCGTTTATTTGTTGGTGGGGCTGTTTATATTAACTTTTGCTTATGATTTTTGGTTTTAACTTATGAATAGTAATAGTTTGTAGAGTGCCGTATGAAGAGAGTAACTCACGTGTGATTTTAGCTGGTATAAATAAAATCACTATAGTGTGTATTATAATATACAAGTAGACCTCGCCTTAAAAAGTTATCTCATTGAAAAGCTATGTATTATAAAAAAATAATTACTGTTGGTTTTGCTTCTCAAATTGGTTTTGCTTCTACCAGTGGCAACAACAAGTGTTGAAAATGTATTTTCTGCAATGGTTTTAGTGAAAACAAAGTTAAGAAATAAGATGGGTGATAATCTTTTGGATGATTGTTTAGTTACATTCATTGAGCGGGATATTTTCTTTCAAGTGGATGAAAATGATATAATCGAGACTTTCATGTCTTTTAGAAAGCGAGGCCAAAAAATCGCACAAGTAGTATTATAAGTCTTTTTATATATATTTGAGACTATTAGTATGGTGTTTGAACTATTTATATTGTAATTTGTGCAAGTTTCCAACTTAATTCTTGAATTTAAGACTTATCATATTATTTAGTCACTACTAGAAAACGGATCATCCCTCACGGGCGTTATTTTTCCTGACGGGCCCGTATAGAACGTGAGGGATAGCAATTTTTGTGACAGGCCCACGTATCACCGTCGCAAAAATACATTTTCCTGTCGGGCTCTTTAAGCCGCCAAGAAAATAAACTATTTCTGTGACGGTATTACATAAACCGTGAGGATAATTAGAAATTTTTGTGACGGGTCCACGTATCACCGTCGCAAAAATACATTTTCCAGTGAGGTTTCTCCAGCCCGTGAGGTTTTTGATCAGCCCGCCCACTAATTTACGCGCAGCGCGCCAGAAACCTAATACCCCAATTTTCCCTCGCCCGCCCGGCTCCTCCGCCGCCATCCTCGCGCGCTGGCTCCTCCTCCCATCCTCGCCCGCCGCCTCCGCCGCATCCTCGCGCGCCCGCCCTCCCGCATCCTCACCTGCCGCGCGACGCCGCCTCCGACCGCCGTGATCCGGCCGCCGCCTCCGACCGCCGACCCATCCGCCGCCTCAACACCCGCCGCCGCCTCCGCCTGCCGACCATCCGCCGCCTCAACACCCGTCGCCGCTGCCTCCGACCGCCGCTTTGGCTCGCCGCCTCCGCTGGCACTCGGCCGCCGCCGGCTGCTCGCTGCTACTGCGTATGTGCTCTGCTGCTACTGCGCACTGCTAGTGCTATACTGCTATATATTTAGTTGCTATTTGTTGATTGAATGTCTGAATGTATTGATGACTCGGTAGGGGCAGTGATCAGATTATTTGTCATTTTGCCTTTGCCTCTGCGTTGCAGTTGCGGCGGATGCCCTATCGGACGATCGCGCCAAGGAGGCCTACGGTGATGTCCTCGTCAGTTCATCTTCCCTCCCTTACCAAATTTCATCTTTTACAACACATGCACTTCAGCACTGGAGAAAACCCTCTCTAATTTGCTACTACCGTGCGTTCTTCATCCACGCACAATGTCAATATTTCAGGGAATGGTCTTCAGCCCTATTCCTTTCCAGCCGGATGATCTCCTAACGAAGCCTGAGCCTCCTGCTCCACACGATGCGGAGCCCACTGAGAGCATCCGCACAACAAACTTGGCATCCACCATAGCCGACTCCTTCAAACAAATGCTCTTCCTTCTTGCGATGTGAGTTATCTGGACTTCTTTGTATTCAACTCTGTATAGCCCTTTCCTGTATTGTCTTTTGAGTGTCTTGTCCAAAAAATCCAAACCATGTGTGGTCCTAACATGGTGTTGTCGAGACAAACCATATCAACCATAGGGTGTTGTCTCGACAAGTAACCATGTGTGTGTATAAGAAAGAGGGTGATGGGATTTTTTTTCACTCAAATGGCAATGCATATATTTGCTTAGAAATATGTCAGTATTTAAGTAACTTCAGTGAGCTTGCATAATTTGATCTAGAAGTTCCAATAGCTTTAGTATGGTAAGAGTATTGATTTCATGGCTCAGAAGATAATGATATTTTTACACTGCAACTATACAGTTCACTACAACTTGCAAGTTGACCATGTTATATCATGACTCCATTTTCTGCATATTTGACAGTGTTGTCTGTGGCTCTGTGCATGATCTTACCGCTTTCGCTAACATGCTTGCTCCATTCTTGGCATTATTTAGTTCTCTCAAAATTGAACCTTCAACTTATATTCTTGTGAAAAGATCTCTGGATTTGCTTCCTAATTGTTGATTGGATAATTTCTTCTGTATGATTTTTTAACTTCATTACAACCATACCTACAACGAACATTCTGGTTTACCAGCCAAATCTGCTAGAAGAATTTGACACCCAGAAAGTAAGCTGGAATCCACACAAGCATTGTTTGGTGTTTGTATCTGGGAAGAACCAGGTTACAGTACATGACTTCGAGGATTCTCGGTTTCTCAATTCCTTATAAGAATTCATTAATTTTTTATTTTTATTTTTATTATATATACACACGTATCGGTGTTTTTAGGAAAATGGCGAATCGCGGTATCGCCGTATCGCGTATCCGTATCCAGATCGGGTATCTGGGCAACATAGCCGCCAGATGATCTTGGTAATATTTGTTCATTTGTCTTTTCTGAAAGTATTACTACTCCGACATGCATGCAGCTGTAGTGATGGTTTGAGCTCAGGGTTTTGTTCTACCAAGCAATGCTAAATGTAGTGACAAGTAAACAAGTTCAGGGTTACACTTTATCTCTTTAACAGTAGAAAAACCCATGTACTGTCATAGAGTTACACTTGTAGAAGAAACTAAATACCGTGTGGTAGCTACGTTCAAACTAAATACACTCGAACTTTTAGACTAGGACATGGTGCATAAATAAAAAAAGCGTTTCATTTACAAATTCACTTGGAACATCGCTGGTAACTGTAATTCACTGAGTGACAACAGATGTGACAGGGGGATCATACACGTGTAATTCCTGTTGTTCTGTTGAAGTGATGCTCCGTGATGTGTTCTCTCATGCAAATGTTGCTTCAACCAACCACCACACATGCAACACCAACAATCGATCGGTTAGTTCCTTTATATCAATCACTAGAGAGATATACATACCAAAGTAGCTTCATCATATTTTTTTGTTGTTGCTCTCCAATAATTCAATATTAACTTGTTTGCACCGAAACTAGCTTAACTAGCAGAACAAAATATCAAAGGATGTCATGTTAGTATAGATTGTGCATGTCTTTGCTTGCATTGCATTGCATGGTTAGTACAGATTATATAGTTCAACTTCAAATGGTACTTTCCAACTGTAGATGCTTTTGAGAAGATTATATAGTCCGATTGCATATCTTTGCACACTATCTGTTCTAAATTAATGGCTATTAGGGTAGAGTTCCTGTAACCGACACCCGATAAAAATTATGCCTTCTTTTTTTGGGATGTGCACTCCATTGTTTTGGATGTTGCTATTTTGTAAGTGACCTACTAATGCTTGTCTAAAATAATAACATAATCTGGGATCATGGAATTCTTTACTTTTGTTCTTCAGTTCTTCTACAATTTACCTTTTATGAGGCAATTACAATATACATTTTACACTATAGATACTTGCATTTTTGCATATTTTACATTGACCTCTATCTATGTCTTATTCCTGTGGAAACATAGTTAACTACTTTCCATGCTATTCTTGTCTAGCTTTATCTTTTGTAAGAGAAAACATTTAGTTATTCTTTGTGTTTATTTCTTGAACCTACACTTGTCCTAGATATATGTGTTATGAGACCAAGCTCACTAACTAGAGTTTTTCATATTCTTGTCTGCCCCTTAGGTTTATATCCACAGAAGTGGAAGGACAGCACGTAAATCATTGGCTGGCTGCAGTATTGCGTTAATCTCTTCTGCTGACAAGGCCAAGTTTTACTCTCTTTGCAAGTCATTGTCAAAGGTAATTTTCTTTCATACCATGATACTAAATAGTACTGCTTTTTTTTTCATTTGTTCTTAATTTGGATGCTGCTCTTCTAGCTAGTTAATTAGCGCTGTCTTCTCAGAACGTTAGCTCATATGTCCATGTGTTCGTGTAAGGGCTTCGTGGCTATGGCATTTTTGGATAGGATCCTAGGAACAAGTGTAAGATTGGAATACAGCAGAATCTGAATGGTTCTGCTGCTGTGTGCTGCTGCTGCAATCGGCTGCTGTTTGCTGCTGCTGCAATCTGCTGCTATCTTGTATTATTTTGTGTTGTGGAAATTGAAATATCACTGAGTACTAGTATAAGATATCAAAATTGAATCATATGACTACATAGACCTTGCATATTACTGCCAACCTAGTATTGCTTGCATATTAATATTCTCAAATTATTTGTTCCAGCAATGTTGAAACTTCTTGGCAAATATGGGCTCACAACCGGATGACGGTGCTGTCGATGGTAACGTTGATAGAAACGACAGGGACAACTGCAGTGGCGACATTGATGGCGACAACAACCATGCTGCCATGTGACTTTCATTGATTTCTTATAGTTCTTTTGACCAGCTGAACTTGAATATAATGGAAATAGAGACTTTTGTATGTGGTACTTGATTTTAGATGTCTTTTGGATGGATGAACCAACTGAGGTGAAGTTTATGAATTGGATGCTTGTGTGTATGAATTAATTTATGGATTGTTTATGAAAACCGAACTTTTTATATGTTTGTTCAATTATGTTTCTTGATTGATGCAAGGATGGTGTTGTGATTAATTTGATTATATGATGCACGGATGTGTAATATTTAGATATCAATGCTTATCTTGTAAGTTATTAATGCTTATCTTGTAAATGCTAATTCATTACGGCTGCAAAAATATGTTATAACTAGAATAAAAAAATTTTTTGCTATAGGAAATCAATTTTGCGCACGGTTCAAACCGTCAATGAAATACATTTTCCTGACGGTCAAACCGTTAGGAAATTTTTTTTCCCGGGTCTGATTAATTTTCCTGACGGTGACCGTACCTGTTAGTAAAATGAATTTTTCTCACGGGTAACATTTCACCCATGAGTAAAATGTATTTTTCTCACGGGTAACATTTCGCCTGTGAGCAAAATTTATTTTTCCTCACGAATTGTATCGTCAAGTTAAATTATTTTCCTCACGGTAAAACCGTCAAAGTTATATATCTCTCGACGGGTTCCCGCCACCAAATTTAATTTTCCTTTCCAGCCACTCGAGGATTTTGCTCGACGGAACCCGTCAGGATATATAACTCGACGATTTTCTCAGATTTTCCGACGGTTTTGAACCGTGAGGGATGATCCGCTTTCTAGTAGTGAGTGCATGTATACCGAATTACGGTGCAAATTTTACTATTATTTACCGAATTGGCAAATGGTTTTACCGAATTGCATATGAAAATTTTGGTATGGCATACCTTTTGGTAAAATCCTGGGTCCGCCACTGGAAAGAACTACCTACATACGGATCTGGACGATTGATTTTTGATCGGACGACTGAGAAGAGAGGAGAAAGAAATGACCGACGACCACCACTCATATTTTTATAATAGTAAAGATATACTCAATTTCCTCTTACATGAAATACAACGGACACCTAACAAATGAAGTACGGACAAAATTAGAATGTTCTCTTCACATGGTGTAGGGAGAACTATTCATGTCAGGTTACACTCCATGAGCTTTCTAGTGATGGACAACGCAGCCGCAGCAACAGGAAGATCAATACCAGTCCATACGAAGCCGAGGAAGAGGAGGCCGAGGCGCACCGGCCGCTTGAGGTAGTACGACGGGCTCAGCTGGCGCCACGCCGTCGACGAAGACGGAGACGACCGGTGACCCATGGAAGCAGGCGGCAGGAGATCGCTGGGATGCTGCCTCGCCGCCTAGTCGTCCCTCCGGTGAGTTATCCGGCGAAATCAGGAGCCGCGGGGTGTGGGCTTGTGTATCTTTCTCACGGTCTCTCCCTCGATGGAAAAGGGTTAATGCACTAAAAGGGCTAATGCTATGTAATAAATCATTTTCTTATTTAAGAAAAGGAAAACAAAAACAAAAACTTCTGAAATGTATTGGTCACACACCACCACCATCATCTATTGATTTTACCATCTAATTCTTCAGGGTTTTCTCACCAATTTCTCACAAATTTCTTATTTTGTTGGGACATATCAGCAGCACATTAGCATTAAGCACCCCAAATCCCAAGTCCCTCTTGTTGCTTATCGTCGGCAGATGCAACGTCCACTTATCATAAAATTTGCTGGAATATAATTTTTCTTGCATTTTCTTCTATTATGATTAATGCACTTTTCCAAATAATGACGCCATCGATGAGCTGGCCGCAGTACCAGATCGCCTCCTTGTTAAAAATAAAGAAGTTGGTGGGTCAAGAGACACAGGAGATCTTGGCTGGGTTCAACAGAGATTTTGTTTTTCACTTTCTGATATAGTAACCTGTTTTTAAATAGTGTGTTTTTTTAAGACGGGATCGATAAGTCACTTACGACTATTTCCCTTTTCGTACTATCTCTTATGAACAACCATAATTCAAAAATCATAATTCAAAAACCACTGCAAAAAAACTCACCCTTATCAACTATTGTCAAGAATGTGTTATTCGTCAAGCTTGCCGTGCGCAAAAACCGAGGTGCACCGTGAGCGCACCATGGCCACCTTGGAGAGAGAAGACGACTACCACCAACAGCATAGATGAGTTCCACTATAAGGCTATGCTCATTTAATAAAAGCCTGACTTATGGTTGAATTTTTACTGTGCCTGGTTTATTTTGCATTCTATCTAATGGTGGCTTATTTAGCATAATTAAAATTTAAAAAATTTAAAAATAGAAAAAAAACAGGTTAGCCCATCACGTGTAATGCAAACAAATACGGAAAAAAGAACCGGCAAAAAAGTTAAAAAAAGCCGAAAGTTCAGAAAAAGACAAAATTTATGAATAGTAAAAAGTCGGCCGTAATCTCAAACCGAAATGAGCGGGCGTAAGAGTGGTGGGTGGTGGCACAGGAGGTGCAAGGGAGCGGTCAATTTCGGTGACCCCACGACTGAGATGCCCGTTAGAGAAGAAGTTCCTCAATGGAGGGGCAAAATTGTTTGAAATCATATTGTCACAATATTTTGATTGAATTCGATAGTATTTAGCAAGTCTAGGTTAGATATGTTCATAGGCGCTTGCCCTGATTGTTTAGGCTTAGGCCCGACACGAATCCAAAAGGCAACTGAAAATTAAATAATGAAAAATAATTATTAAAAAAAAGAAATTCGGGCTTTGGATAGAGCCTTGGGCCCTTGAACATGTCTAGTCTAGATGTTCAAATTATATTTTGGCAATATGCACTAAACATTCATCCAGGCAAATTCCCCGTGGATTTAGATCAAACCAAATGAGTTCTAAATAAACAAAACAAAAACATAATTGCACGGTTTGCACCACCGTTTGCCTTATTTTTCACTTCACTTCCGCTTATTTCTCACTATTCACAAATTTCATGTTTTTCTCGAACTTTTGGCCTTTTTGTTGGTTCTTTTTTCCGTATTCGCTCGCATTGTCCGTAATGAGCTAACATATTTTTTCTATTTTTAAATTTTTTAAATTTAATTACACTAAATAAGCCACCTTCACTACAAAGAAAATTTCACCACATACTGGTAATTTTAACCATAAGCTCACACCCAAATGACCACAGCCAAATGGTTCAGGCAGCTTAAATAGAAGTTCTCAAACTATCTAAGGCCCAATTGTAGCCCATTTACTTTTACCCTTGCACTACACATGTTCCTTCTGATGGGAAACATGTGCTACACATGGGCCAGCCAAAATATGGCAATATGGCATAATTTTTTTAAAAACAATCTCAGAAGCCAATGTGGCTGCGTCAGTCCATTATCTAGATTAAAATGCTACGCGTACAAACAAACGACTGCAGACATTTCCTAGGTGTCGCTGACAAACGGTCTCTATGTTTCAACCATAGAAGACACATTTGCGGCAATCTATCAGTACGGTTTTGCTAGGTGTTTTGTCCGTACGCATAGCGTGGATGGTATCTCGAAAATTCAAGGGCTGTAACTTGACACGAGGAGGTGTGAGTTAAGCCTTTCTCCATCAATGGCTGCCTGTTCATCCTCATCTGGTCAGTCAATACACACACATGGTGGCTACAGTGTGAGGATCAACTTGGCTAAGTAACCATTTGCTGTAACATCTCATAGAACCACTTTGCTTGTTGAGCTCATCTCGCCCTGATTCAAATAATGATAACTTCCGATTTTTAGAAGATAAAAACCGTTTAAAATATATTAGTTTTTTAATGTGTCTTTTTCTTTAATTGAATATATCAAAAAAAGTTAACGGCCGCTACGATAACATTTCAGCCAAAAACCGCAGCTCTTTGAAACAAGACCTAGGTCTTGTTGTCATTTGCAAATACGTGTGCAGTACTCAGCATCTGATTGTAGTTACAATTAACTTTTATGAAGTAGCTTGAAGCAGGTACAGAAATTATGCATTCGGACAACACTAGCTTCTCTGGAGACAGATGGTTGAGCTTACCAGATAAGAACTTGTGTTCACTGCCTGTGTAACTGTGTGTGTAGGTGCATCAATACCTTTGATGAATTATTTAGGGGAACATTGTACTGTGCTTAGATGAGTTACATATGGCTTATAGATCGTTTCTGCCTTTGGAACTATGTGAAAATTGCAGTCAGTTCAAACCCTTTGATATGAAATGGACAGCTTGAGCATATCGAGAGGTTGTTTGGAATTTTTTTTGAAACTCGAAATTTTGTTTGGGTTAATTTGTGCTGTTTATTGTAGAGAATGGGCGGCTTGAGCAGACTTAACTGGATAACAAAGCAATTTATACTACCACTTAGAAAATTTTGGTAAGAAAAAAATCCAAAAGAAAAGGCAGTATTAGTATCGAATAATCTTCTATCCTCATGGCATCTATGTTCCCTCATGAATAAACCAGTCTAACCACATACTAGAGGATTCTTGGAGTTTTCGAACATTTAAAAACATAGCATTGATCAGGATTTTGTTTTAAAGAAAACATTCGGGCTGTTTGAAGTTTCTATTTATATATTCAAACATAGGATAGATGTGAGTTTGATTGACTTAGTGTGATAAGAGCAAAAGAAGAGGCCTCCCTCAGATGGAGATGAAAGCTTCATTATCACAAGGCATCAATACATCAAAACCCTGCCCCACCCCTGCTCTAGAAACAAGTATTCTGTCCCATCTCCACTGGCCACCACCAAAACGATCCAAAATCCGACTAATTATTCTCCTCCAAACTAACACCATCACCATAAATTTTCATGTTCAATCTGAAAAGTCGTGGAGTTATGTGTTGGTACATGAGTATAACACCTTACTTTATTCTAATACTGAGTTAACATAATGGAGCAATCAAGGAACTGCTAGGACCTCACCAACCGGCATTCAACTTTAGGGATCTATGTGACGCGACCGAAGAAATGTGAGTGCATATAGGACAGTTTACTCGATATGAAACAAGCAATTTGGCGTATACATTTCACGTACGCTTTATGGCCTGTTCGGAACGCAAAATATTATTGTAAGTTTTACAGTAAATAAGACAATTCTATTGGATTTTCTACAGGATTCTTGTACTCCAAATAATACATCATTACATCAAGCATATTTCTATGGCTTACACCACCAATTCCATTCGCCCCATGATTACTGTGGCATCCTGGGGTGATAGACGCAGCTTTAAGATTAAGCTTTGTTGCAAATGGCTTCACTTCTAACTTATTTTAACTTTCGATTTATTTAAGTCAAGATATTTAGAAAGTACCAACTTCTATTTTTTGGCTTATTTTGGTTTTTTGAGCTTTTTATTTCTTTGTATTATCTGTGACGATATAACTTTTTATTCCCCTTATTTTTTTCTTTTTCCTCGTAAAAGCTATTAACCGCTATAGTGTAATTTCAAAGAAAAAATTACAACTAAGCTTAAACCATAAACCGCTTAGTGCAATTTCACCAAAATACAACTAGAAGCTTAAACCATAATCGCTTAGAGCAGGCCAAGCCCCGCTCCAAATGACTTCAGATTCTAGCTTCTTAATTTTGTCTTTTTAGTTTTTCTTTTCCTTTTTCCTTATTCCTTTGCATTGCTGTGATGATATAATTTTTTTATTTTTTAAAATTTAATTACTAAGAAAAGTTAACAGCACTACAAGACATTTTCAGTCGCTACAATGTAAAAACTTTGTAAGTGGGTAGGTTCTTTTAGGCTTTGTCTTATGTCTTTTTAATTTAAATTTTTGAATTCTGACTATTCGCGCGAGAGAGTATAGAGAAAAAGATATTCGTGTGTGATTTTAACCTTTGTAGACAAAGTTAGGATAGTTTAATTAATTTAGAGATTTTATTTTAAAAAGACACTCTATTTAAAAGTTAGTTAATGTAGAAAATCAAATTATGAGAAAAAAAATCCAGTAAAAGATAAGTGAGAAATAGGTAAAATACCCGAGAAACAACCCAAACACAAATATTTCACCCTCCACACCCTTTAGTCCCCAGGTGATCACCATTCCCAACCACCCCAACTCCCCAAGCAAGGCGGCCACACGCCACTCCTCCACTTCCTCTTGCTTGCTTGAGCCTCCAGTGTCCCAAGCACCAACCTCACCTCCATTGCCTAGTGGATAATCATCCATGGCATCCAAGAACTCACCCACCAAGTGAGGCATCAAGCCACTTCTCACAGAATCCAAGCACCAATCAAGCCAAGAAACCAAGAACCATTGTGTCCTAGGTAGAAGTACTCGAGGAGGAATTTACCAAGAACCATGGCTTCTTAGGAGGCAAGGACCAAGAAATGGCAAGAACCATGGTGTCCTAGGTAGAAGTACTCGAGGAGGAATTTACCATGAACCATGGCTTCTTAGGAGGCAAGGACCAAGAAATGGCAAGAACCATGGGTGGAAGGCGAGGGCCAAGAACCGATAGGAGGTGGCGGTGAGCGATGGAGGCGGCCGCCTCGACGGCGTGGCCGCCGCCCATCGCGCGCCTGGGCTACGACCAGGTGCTCTCCATCCTGCGCCTGCTCCCCGCCGAGGCTGTGCTATCCTTCGCCGCCACCTGCCACGCCTTCCGCGCGTGGGCCTCCTCCGACGCGCTCTGGGAGGCGCTCTGCCGCCGCGATTGGGGGGCCCGCTCCGCCGCCGCGCTTGCGGAGCGGCGGCGCGGCCTGCCGTGGCGGCGCCTCTACGCCGAGGTCGCCCAGCTCGGCGCCCTGTCCGCGCGCCGGGTCCCCGTGAAGGGCGCCTCGCCGCGGCCCCGCGCATCGCACTCGCTCAACCTTGTCGCCGGCTGGCTCGTGCTCTTCGGCGGCGGCTGCGAGGGAGGTAATTGTACTGATATAACTTCAGCACTTCTTCCTTGCTTTAGAATTCGTTTGTTAATGTTAAAAGATGACTGCTTTGTGTGTGCTTCGTAGTATCGGCATGAAGAGCCGTAGTTGATTTGGTAATGATAAGTTGCTCGGAATCTGCAAATAATTCGAGATCCTTGTAATGGAATAGATACCATTCTTAGTAGTGTCAGAGGTGGTTAATTTAGGGTGAGATATGGCTGCTTTATTTGTGCCAGCTTAATATAACAAATTGGAAGCTGATCACAATGGTAGTATGATCAGTGACAAATTTGACTTTCTTAGATTATTGATAACACTTGTACAATTGTTTGGAGAGCCTCCCTGCAGCTTAGCTCAGTAAAATATTATGCTTGGAGGAGCTTTTGATGATTTTGGAGAGTATTATATTTGATTATATTAATTTAATTGATTTGGAAATATATAAGTGTAGCTCTGATCAAGACTATTTGACCTAATACAGAAACAGTATGGAGGCCAGACAATCCCATAGCCTCACTTCTTACTGCACTGACACGGAAAATCAATATACGCCACTTGTACTGAAGCTGAAGAACTTGATATGCTCTAATGACTGCTTTAGGCTTATCCAGCTAGTTTTATTTTTTCACTTTGTTGCTGTATTTATATTGAAGATTTTTCTTTGGGTATTTCTCATTAAATGTGAACACCATGTTATGTTGGGCTAAGTTGGTTGATTGCCTTATTTAGTAGGTTGAATATGATCTCATTATCTTGGTCTGGTAGGTTGAAGAAATATAAATAAAAGCAAGTTTTAATTCGAGACGACAACCTTTTGTTCTCAACAATCAACATCTTTTGTAATTTATTGATCATAGGTGCAGTGGTTGGTATTGAGATCTGTGTTGTCTTTGAGGAGCCTTTTTCAGCAAATCTGAAAGAAACACCTTGTCATTGGGTAGTGCCTACCTCAAGAAAAGAATTAATTAGAAGTTACCACCTACAAACTTTTGTCAAACAATAGTTACTATCTGTTAAGTTACATTTGGTACTGGCTTGTTACTCCCTGGTAGAATGCTCCAGTCCTTTATATTCCATTTTATGGTTATCTTTATTAGAGTAAATTTAGCAAAGCTACAAGTGTGTTGTACACACTATCAAAAATTACAGGTTTTAGTATCTATTTCGCAAAACTACATATTTTAGTAACTATTGTATCACAAAGCTACAGGTTTAAGCATATACCGTAACTTATAACAGGTCTGACTCTGCAGCCCCGCATGGCAGCCTCATGCCTAGGACCGGACTTCTCCGCAACTGTTTGCTGTGCCTGCACATCATGTGCCACATGTTCCTTGGTAGCCAACATCTGAGAGGAAGCAGCACGAACCCTTTAGGCTTTGCCCCAAGCCACGTAATGCTCCTGACGTGGCTGGCAAGCGAACAGGTGGTGCATGATGTGCACGCTGAGCAACAGACCAGTCTGAGGCATGAGGCTGCCATGTGGGGCTGCAAAGTCAGACCTGTTACGTTAGGTACATGCTTAAACCTGCAGCTTTGTGGTACAACAGTTCCGAAAATATGTAGTTTTGAGAAATAGATGCTAAAACCTGCAGTTTTTTTTGTAGTTTGTACAACAAACCTGTAGTTTTGCGAAATTTACTCTCTTTATTATTAACCAGATTTCACAACTGCAGTATGCTATATTGCAATGTGCCATTTTTACTTGGAAACAGGCCAAAGCCATGTACTCATGTTCTTTTCCTTCAGCTTTGACCTTTTAAAAGCAAACCTATTGAGATTTGTCACTGACCAATTCAATCAAAATCTTACAATGTTGGGGGAAAGGTGGCCAATTTACTCATATTTCAACACCCACCCTCACGTCTAGGCTTATCCAGGCCTATGAATGGATTATACATGGTGCTGTGCAGTCAGGATGTAGGTGCAAGCGAGTTAGGAAGGGTGCATGCAAGGGGTGTCGATGCACAGTCATAAGCCCAGCCTAGTCACACACACCACAATTATTATTCTTTTTTTTTAATAAAATGAGCTTTTTCGAACTTAGGACCTCTTGCATTGATACTTTATTGAGTTTCATACACTAACTAGATTATCCTAAAGCTTAAATTGTTATTGAAAGGTGAGCAATCTACTCATATTTCAACAAAACCTTATATTTGTAAGCACCTCACTAGAAAAGAAAACACAAAAGGCTATTTAATATGTAACGTATGTGAGCTTACCCAAAAAAAAAAGATGTCAAGCTGAAGTATGCTTTAGCAATATGTTTTGTGCACAGTGCTATCATGCATGCATGCCACATTTGCTTGGATATGTTCTGTTTAACATATTTGAAATAAGACAAGTTTTAATAATTGTACATAAATACTCTAACAACATTTTGGAATTCCATCTTTCACATATTGCTTAGTCTCGCGCAAAAAAATGCTTAATCAAAACTAGGTCTAGCTAGTATGCAACCACTGTCATAAATTGCAAATAAAACATAATCATTTGAAAGCGGTTTTCTCCTGTGAACATGATGTGGATGAAGAGTTTTCACTAAAAATGTTAATTCATGGAACAGTCAAATTTTATTCCGTAAAAAAATGCCAAACTCTCATTTCTTGAATACATATGTACCTTAGTAGAGATGGTAGGTAAATGATACTTTTGATCATTGGCAATTTCAAATTTCATGGATTGCATTGATTCTTTTTTATCTCTGACAGTGAACCTTGTCTGATTGAATTGAATTGGATACAATCAAGTAAGAATGGGCAAAACTAACAGGCTAGTCACATAGACAGACAATTACACCTGATACACTAGAAATTTCAAAGTTCAATCCACCAACATTTTGTTGCTCATTTTATTGATAGTGTAGGCCGTCCACAGGATGAGACTATGAGCTTACGTCTGCACACCTCTCCTCAGTTGTTCATTAAATAGACTAGTGATTCTTCAGACAATGGTTTCTATTTTAGCTATGTTCTGTTTTCATTATGCAGTTATATCAGAGGTTTGCCCCCTTTATTCTCTCTTTGTACATGATAGAATGGTTGCATACTGTTACAATTTATAAATCTTCGCACAAATCTGCTACGCTTTTGCTACTGTTATGAAGACTTATTTGATTGGATTTTATCCCAACCTTTCATGCTTTCTGACTCCAGAGTTGTCTGATGTTCTCTATTGCTCTAGTTAGGTCGCCATCTTGATGATACATGGGTGACATATGTTGGAAATGGAGCTGGAAATAGATCGTCCAATGTACTTAGCTGGCAGCAATTAGTCTCTGGCACTCCAAGTGGTCGTTTTGGTCATTCATGCACTATAGTTGGTGATGCATTAGTCCTGTTTGGTGGGATTAATGATCGTGGGCAGCGTATGAATGACACATGGATAGGCCAAATCATTTATGAAGAACCTCGCAGGATGAGGATCTCATGGAGACTGCTGGAGGTAGGCCCACTTGCACCATCTCCTCGTGGAGCCCATGCAACCTGCTGCGTGGATGATAATTTCATTGTGATTCACGGTGGAATGGGGCTGTATGGCAGTCGGGTTGGTGATACATGGCTTCTTGATCTCTCCAATGGCCTCCGATCTGGCAGTTGGCACCAAATAGGGAACACTGGGCCTTTGCCTCCACCTCGTTCTGGTCACACTTTAACTTGGATTGGTGAGACACGCATGGTTCTTTTTGGTGGTAGAGGATCACAATTTGAGGTGCTTAATGATGTCTGGCTATTTGATATTAGTGATCGTCACCCGCAATGGAAGGAGCTAAAGTATGACTTGTCTAGTGTTCTAGGTGAGATGCCTTTTCCAAGGGTTGGGCATTCAGCATCACTTGTCTTGGGAGGCAAGATCCTTGTATATGGTGGGGAGGACTCACAAAGGCAACGGAAAGATGACTTCTGGATCTTAGATTTACCAGCTCTACTTCAGTTTGAGTCAGGTTCCAAGAAAATGACAAAGAGGATGTGGAAAAAACTAAGGATTGACGGTCAATGCCCAAATTACCGGTCCTTCCATGGGGCATGTGTAGATACTTCTGGTTGCTGTGTGTATATTTTTGGCGGAATGGTTGATGGCCTTGTGCACCCTGCAGAAGCATTGGGCTTGAGTTTTGATGGGCAGCTGTATCAAGTGGAGCTTGTGCTGCATCTGTAGGATCTGTATGTTGTTCGCTACGAGTCTTGAGAATTTCTTAGGTTTAATGTTTAGATCCTAATAATGGGCCTATTCTTTTTGGCTGCGACTTGTGGTTTTTGGCTGCGGTTTGTGACTTTTTGGCTGTTTGTACGAGACATTAAAGAGTAATAGAAACTTACGTGCGGTTTTTGCCGATATAAATGAAGTCAGTAAAGTATGTACTACAATTAACTAGTAGACGCTATTTTGAAAAAATACTCCGCTTAAAAGTTAGTTACTGTAGAAAAGCCAAAAAACAGCTTTTAGAAGCTGAAAAGAACAGGGCCATTGCCATCTCGTGTTGTTCTTGTTGTCACAATTCTTTGATAATAAATCTAAAGATCTCTCAGATTTTCACCTCCCAGATTTGGGCCATTGTGACTATTCTCCAATGTGGCGCTTGTCTGTCAATTGTGTACGGGTGCATACCTGTCACTGATATGTGAAAGGAACAAGATCTAAAGTTATTTTGCTATTAAGAATGGATTTGTCTGCATATGGGTTCAAATTGTCATTCCTTTTGTCAGATACATATGTTTCCAAAGAATGTCTATCAATACCATCTGGAGGAGATTGTTGTTTCGTTAGCCTGATGGATTCTCATATGCTTGTGAAAAGGATGATATTGTTGTCATCGATGATAAACTAAAATGACATGAATGAGGATTGCTAGGGACCATCTGGTGCTGTTATTGATCTTTGCATCCCAGTGACAAGTTGGCTCAGTACAGGAGGACCATGTCTGTATGCAGCCCTTGAATTGTCACATGCAGAGAGCCTGTTGTGTTGAATTGAGCTCATGATGGTGTCTGGGTCACGCTGGCAGCACCATACAATGCGAAATTTTCGAAAGACAAGGGCATTGGTTTGATCTTGGGTCCATGGATACTAGATCGCTTCTGAGTCTTGTAGTGGTGAATTTGATATGCAGGTTATTAGCATGTGCACATTAATGCTGCGATAATGGGACCAACGGTGGTTTGGATCATTTGCCCTTGGGGACCATTTGCGGAATGATTGTCGGATCATGCATCAGGGGAAAAAATGGGGAACTCCTGTTCAGATCCACTTTGTGAGACAGTAAGGTGTCCCTGCAAGCTTCGGCAACAGGATGTATGCAAGCTCTGGAAGGTTATCTCCATTCAGTTAGGTCTAAGCTGTTGCCTTTATTACCTTTTTTTTATCTGAATGTGATTATGTAGATTCTTGATAGACTATATTTCATCCAGGTGTTATCTCCTTGTAGAATTTTCATTGGTTTTTTATTCCTAAATTTTGTTACTTGCTTGAGTCACCACTCACCAGTCCATCGATAATCTTGCTATATGCGATGTATTTGCAGACACTGACATAGGTCTGAATCTCGAATATGACTGTTATTGGATATATAGTAGGTTTACACTTTTACTGAAATTGAAGGCTGTCCATTGGGACAACGTTCCCTCTGCTTTTAGTACTGTTGCTTTAATATCTATCCCTTGATTACTGTAATTTCGAATGAGAAGAGACAGACATGTTATCCGTCGACATTAAGCATTCCGACTTGTGCAATTGCAGCTCTGATTGATATATTTGTTCCTTATTCAACTTGATCACATCATTGTTGAGAATCCATACACCTTTGGTAACACTAAATTTTTACTTGATGTGAATGTGCAAGTTTCTATGAAAACTCGATCCGCGGGGTAAGACGACCCTCGGGTGTTATATTAAGAAGATCTTTTCACGCAGATCGAGAAAACCCCCGAACCCCTGTTTCACACTTACACAGCGGCATCATTGCCCGTGAGAACGACCAAACGACCTGGCAACAGCCTTTAGACCTGTGCTTTGGTGTGGTAGTAGGTGAGGAATTTTTTTCTCACTGAAATTTGCTCCCACTGGGAGTCGAGAGATGGAGAAGGGAGAAAGCCGCCAAAACTTTCACGTCAGACAATCTATGAAAGAAAGCGACGAACTTGAATGAGCGACACAATCTATAGTGGGTGAACTTAGCAATTTCCTTATTATTCTGGAATTGGGAACACCTGGTGGCAGCTTTATGAGTGTAATCAATTTTCGGGTCTTTCTAGCTACTAGCCTCGTAGGCACGGTGCCACGCCACGTTAGCCACCGTGTGTACTGAAGTAAAGGAGGCGATAATTCGTGAGGAGTTTTATAAAAATCGAGGTAAATGTGTATTTTCAAAAAGTTAAAGGTGGTTTCCGTAAAAATCGAGGACCTATACGTAAATAAACAGGCTGTGACGTAAATAAATGAGGACCAGACGTGATTTAGGAAAACGCGGGCGCTATCCGCAAAGTGGAGGGTAAAAATTGGCGTGGACTCGTTCGCGAGGAAAAATATACGTAAATAAATGTGCTCAGACGTAAATAAATGAGGACCAGACGTGATTTAGGAAAACGCGGGGCGCTATCCTGCAAAGTGGAGGGGTAAAAAAATTGGCAGGGACCTGTTCGCGAGGAAAAAGGACCTGTATGTAAATAAATGAGGACCCGTATGTGATTTAGGAAAACGCGGAGCGCTATCCTGCAAAGTGGAGGGGTAAAAAAAATTGGCAGGGCCCTGTTCGCGAGGAAAAAAGGACTTTTACGTAATTTTCAAAAAGCTGAGGGAAATCGCCTCCCGCCAGACGCGATTTTTTTCGCCACGCGCACGCCGCAGGAGGCAAAGGGGCGACGTGCGAAGCGCGCGGGAATCCCGAGCTTTGTATGGCTTGCGATTCCAACATAATATGAATTACTAATCTCACAATTTTCTAGAGCGATGTTGCTGTGGTAGTATAAACGTGTAAAGAAAAACTGGAATGAACTAGAATTTCATATATTATGAGTTGAATGTATAATAATATTGATTCATTTTAAAGTAACACTTGCTACTAAATTTTTTTTATCTTTATTAAACACTTGGCACGAAATATTTTGATCCTGTAGCATTTTCTCTTTTATTTATTGCAACAACACTATACCACTTTAAAGCGAAACAAATGAAATAGTGTTGTAGCTCTGGAAAATTGTCTAAGCATTTCTGTTGGGAATTTTATGTGGCTTTTAATATTTATTATGGTTATTGTCTACTTTATTTAGTGTAAAATTATTTATATTATTGATACAAGTGATAGGGAATATTTTAATGCAGAATTTAACTCGAGGAAAGTGGTAGGGAATATTTTAATACGGAATTTAACTCGAGAAATTAATACTCGAGGTGCTGAGGACGGCTGTGCTGGAATATGGTAGACATATTTATTGAGATTAAGTCTGCTGGAATTTGATATGTATGCATTTATTTAACCTGGGCACAGCACAGGGCGGAATAGCTGGGTTTGTTTTGCAGAATCGACGCTGCAGACTGTTGACCCACATGATCAGATTGGAATTGATCTCATAAATAATCTGATCATGGCACATGACTCACACATGTATGTTTGGGACTAATATATTTTAGACTCATAAAACTGGCCTATTTGATCGTGGTTGGTGACATGGTTCAAGTGTCTCAAGGATACCGTAAAAGTGGGTCACCTTATAACACCTGGAAGTGGAGTTTATAAATATGTCCCTACTCTCTAGCCTCATTATGTATTATGAGCGCACTACGAATAAGACAGAGGAATAGAAGGTAAACCAAACCTCCACAGAATCAATTTAAGATTTGAAAAATCCCAACAATGATATCAGAGCAAAGTTTCGAAGACTGCACGACATATCCTGTTTCACTCGCTTCCGGCTTCGCCGCGCGTGAAGAAAAGTGTCATCTCTCCTGCCGTCCTCGGTGTGCGCGCAGTCTCCGGGTAGACGCTCGCACGGATTGATCTAATCCTCGCGCGGTGCTGCTTTAGCCTCGGCCGGCGGACACCATCGCGTGGTCACGCGCGCGGCACCACTCCATCCCGTGCGGCAAACCTTCGCGAGGAATCTTCAATGGGCGAGTCTCGCGCGGAATTGCTTCGTCCTCGATCACGCGTCATATGGATCGGCGTCGTTTTTTTTTCGAGTTGGCTTCGATCTCAAAAGCAACGCTCCTCGTTTCACATGTGAAGCAACACACGTGAAGCAACACCATTGGACGGAAAGCAACACACGTGAAGCAAAGTTGTATCCATCAAACCTCGATCTGCGTGCGTAGGAAGGAAGTCACCAGAGTCATGATCGGCAATCAAGATTGCTTATACTCTTTTTTCTTCTCTCTTTTGTTTACTTTAATTGCTTGATAAACTAATCTTTTATCCTTTGTCTTTTCGGTTGATCACGTCACATGCAAGCAATACATCAATAAGGAGGAGGTCACGCTACGTGCGTTTTCGCCATGGTCGGTGCACAGATTCATCGCACGGAAGCCTGTGGTGCACGGTTCGAGGAGAGAAAGCGATCCTCGGTTGGCATGACTGGAATTGCAGGGTCTCGCTCGCATAGCAGTGTTGTGTCTGACCTCGGTCAATACGCGTGCGGCCAAAACTCACGGCGAGGAAAGGAAACGCAACACGCGAAATACATGCACGCCTGACCGCGGAAAAAGAGCAGCAGTATTTTATTTTTACTGAAGCCTACAGATCGCGAGGAATAAAAAACAAATACTGTCTATTCTTTTTCTCCGAAGAAGTATAGATCATGGTTGTTCTAAACTCTTTACCAAATTTATAGAAATAATTTAAAACATTTTTTGTCATTCTGAAAGGATATTTAATATACGCACTTTGAGGCATCATTTGCTTATGGAAGAAGATAGAAAACTCTCTCAGAGAAAGGAAATAAATACTACTGAGTTACACCTTGGAGAGGAAAAAGGCAATAATAAAAGGAATTGGTAAAAGAGGAAGTCTAATGGTAATTTGAGAGAAAAGCTTAACAAGAAATGTGATCGAGATGGTTGTGGAAATTATAACTCTTTTCAGAGGAATGAAAAGTACAAGAATTTCAAGTGTCACAACTGTGGTCAATATGGGCATTTTCAGGGTTGACTGCAGGAAAAAAGAAGCATAATGAGTAACTTAATCAAAATAGTCAACCAGCTAAGCGTAAAGGCAATTCTTCGCCTAACGGTATGTCTAATATTTTTTTGTATGCACTGAATCTTTTCTTACTACTACTTTTCCAAATAGTTGGATTGTCGATTCTGGTGCTACTTCTCATATTACTAGAGATAATAGAGATTTCACTTCTATGCAAATAATTCCAAGGGAAATAGATATATCTTCTTAGACACTAATGCAATAGCTGATGTATTTGGAATTAGAAATTATGTCCTAAAACTCTCCAATGGGGGAAATTATTGTTATAGGACACTTTATATTCACCTAGCATGAGAAGAAATTTAATCTCCATTGCTCAGTTATAATCTATTGGCTATGACATACTATTTGGAAAAGGAAGGGTTAAAATATTACTCAATGGAAAACTAGTGCATACTGGAACTCGTCATGATAGTCTTTATTTTCTTAATGAATTATCAAATGATGACAATATTGATTACTTAGTTGGTGAAAATAACTCCATAGTGAGGAATTCATTCGATAGGAACACATGCTCAGAGTCATATTTATGGCATTTACGACTTGGTCACATATCTAAAAACAGAATTAAGAGGCTTATTAATTCTGGAATTCTACACTTTAAGTGGGAGGATTTTAGTATTTGTGAGGCTTGTATAATGGGTAAGATGACCCGTGCGCCTTTTCCAAAGGCGGAAAGATCTAATGAGCCTCTAACCATTATTCATTCTGATATTTGTGGTGAAATGTCTACTCCCACTAGAGGTCAAAAGATATATTTTATCACATTCATTGATGATTATTCTAGATTTGGATATGTGTATCTTCTTAAACAAAAGTCGAAAGGTTTTTTGTTGTGGCTACAGACCAAACAGAGAGAGATGGTAGTGGGGAGTGAGGATGTAGCGTGTGATCGCCCCCCACAGCCTGTATTCCATATATATACATGGGGAGTGTTTTTACAATTGTACCCTCACATCCGAGTATGCCCTTCAGGGGCACTTATGTCATTACACATGGCTTATTCTGGGCCTTACAACCTCCTAACAGGCCTGCTGGGTTTAGGTGGGGGCCACCCCTACAACAGGAGCCTCTCATGGTGAAGGGCTTCACAGGGCCGAAGCCATGTTGCCGAGTCCTTTGGCCCCCTCCGTCCCCGCGGCCTGTGAACTTCCCCGAACTTGCGGAGCCTTGATGTACAGCGGGGTCCGAGGACATGCTGCAACGCTCTTCTTCTTCCGTCGCCCACGTGGTGAAGCGGGCTTGGCGCAGTCAGGCGGGTCTTGAGGCGCCGTGGCCATTTAATGTGGCGACGTCCGCCGCGGTTGGACTTCCGTCGGTTGGGCTCTCGCCATGGGGTATATATCCGCGCTGGTATGGCGTTGTTCCCGTATCGCGCCCGCAGATGGAAATCGCTTCCGAAAAATGGGCCTCTTCGTGCATCAACATTCCCAGCGACGCCGAGCGGCTTGAGGAATGTTGATGTACCAAGGAGGTCCATTTTTACCGGAGCTTGATTGGCGCCGCCATGGGTGACCGCTACGCCTCGCCGCGGTGCCGCGCGTGTGACGGCAAGGTTTGCCTGCTCTCTGTTGTGGAAGCGTTACGCACGCTCCGCCCCCGCCTTCGAACGGTGGCGCGAGTCGCCGCTTAAGTCGGGCAGCGCACGCGCCCGCCCCTACCATTCGAACGGTGGCGCGAGCTGCCGCCTAAGTCGGCACGGCGTGCGCGCGCTCGCCCCTACCTTCGAACGGTGGCGCGAGCCGGGCGCCTAAGTCGGCGAGGCGCGCGCTCCGCCTCTACCGCTCGACCGGGTGGCGCGAGCCGACGCTTAAGTCGGCAGAGGCGCGCGCGCCGCCCCTACCTTCGACCGGTGGCGCGGAGCTGCCGCCTAAGTCGGCGAGAGACGCGCGCGCCCGCCCCTACCCTTCGACCGGTGGTAGCGAGCTGCCGCCTAAGTCGGCAGAGGCGCGCGCGCCCGCCCCTACCCTTCGAACGGTGGCGCGAGTCGCCGCCTAAGTCGGCGAGGCACGCGCGCTCGCCCCTACCTTCGATCGGGTGGCGCGAGCCGCCGCCAATCGGGCGCGCCGCCGTCTTGCCGCTTGGGGCTAACATGACCATGCGAGCGGTAGTGCGCTTTTAATGGCGGCCGGAATTGCACCGCGCCGCCGTGGTAGAGGTCGCAGCGTACCTGGCATGCCGCTGCTGGACACGCGCAACTTGCCATTTGCGCGTCGTGGGATGCGAGTGGTTGCGTGGATCGCAACCGCTCGCCTCTTTCCTGTGGAGATGGGACGCGCGGCCGAGGGCGTGGTGGCGTCCGCGGCGCTGCTTGGCCACCTACCAGCACGCCCGAGGCCCCGACGGTCCTTCTTCCGGATCGTGGGTAGCCGAACCATTGCCGCCTTGGTGTACTTGCGCTTGAAGCCGCAGGGAGGCGGGCAGCTTTATAAAGTGCGCTGTTTGGCCACCTACCTGCACGCCCCGAGGCCCCGACGGTCCTTCTTTCCGGATCGGGTAGCCGAACCGCTGCGCCTTGGTGTACTTGCGCTTGAAGCCGCAGGGAGGCGCGAGCTTTATAAAGTGCGCCGTTGAGGTGGGAGCGCTCCTTCTCGCCGCCACCTTGCTCGCCTCTTCTCGCGCGCCCGTAGCGCCATCCGCTTCGATTGCTTTTTCACGCGATTGACAAGAGTAATGGCCGGCTCGACGACGCCCGCCCCGTAGCGATTCGCGCCTAGCTCGGGCAAGGAGTCCCATCCGCCGAGAGTACGCTACTGGTTTTGGGTGCCCAAATCTATTGTGACTAACATTAATGGACCCAACCAAGTTTTGGGTACCAAAATGTGCTTAAATGCCTAATAGGTACTTGGAGAGGCATTGGAGGCTTGGTTTATTCATGAAGAGGTGAATTCCACCATGGACACAAGGGAAACCAAGTTTGAGGATGATCTTGCCACATCATGAACCAATGCCATCTCGGTAACAAGTATCTATATTTGAATTTATTTAACCCCTAGCCTTGTGTAGGTTGCATTTCATGAAAATCATTTAAAAGGGGGTTCTCTTGCTCTTGTGCTAAAATTCCATTATTGTAAATTATGAGCAAGATACTAGTGGCACATTAAGGGGGAGTGCTAAATCATATTCATATATATCACATCCCTTAGTGTGCCCATAGAAACTAAGTGCTAATATTGTTTTTCAAAATTGAGCCATTTAGCCAAAAGTCAAAATTTTGAAATTATTAGTATATCTTTGAAAAACTAGTTTGAAAATGTATACAAATGCATTTCAAAGGTTTTGGCTTTAGAAAAACTTATTTCAGTAAAATTGAGTTTCCAACCCAAAACTATCAATTTAGTATCTTGTTTTGGCTTCAAACTCAAAAATTCCCCAAAATCTATTCTAAAAGCAATTTGAAAATGTGTTCAATACCAAAAACCTAGAGTTGGCTATTTCAAACATTATTGGTATTCAAAAGTTTTCCAAAAGGCCAACCAATCAAAAGTTATTTGGTTTTGAAACTCGCCCAAAAACTTAAGTTGACCTATGCGGTCACAATCTAGCACTTAAGTGAGTTTTACCATTTGAGCCCAAACTATTAACATATATTGACTCATAAGGGTATTTACAACTCATACATATAATTGAATGCTTAATATAAGCCCAAATGCTCATTTTTGCAATCTTGAAGAATTCATTGAAAATGAGTTTGTTGTTAAAAATTGAAAGCTTAATTTGTTAAAAAACTACTTTGAAAAGAGTTTTAATCTTGGCATATAGTTGGAAATGCTCCATAAGAGGTTTATGTTTCTTTGTGAAAAACTTGGAGCAATGTACAACATTATATCTTGCCTCTCCTCAAAAATCCAATCACTTGGTGCTCCTAGAAAATCGAACTACTGGCGGTCATTATGCGGTATTTTCCGGTATCGAACTACCGGCAGTGAAACCTGCGGTACTACCGATATTTTCGGAGAGTGGCTGATTTGATTCAAAATTTGATTTTAAATTTCCTCACCAATTTCCTTTGCTCTCTCAGTCAAGTTGATCCTTGTAAATCCTTGTTAGCTACTCTCAAGTATTTATTGACTCCATATGCCATTTTGCTCTTAATTTGATTCATTTCATTCAATGGCAATCTCTAAAAGAGTGGTAGACTTTTGATCATCTTGACCTCAGCATGTGCTTCACTCCTATCTTCTCAAAGTGATACCATCCATTTCCTTCATGTGGTATCTCTTGATTGTGAAAATTAAGTGATATCCTTATTCCTCCAATTGATATCCTTTTCACCTTGGCAAGGAAATATTTCTTAACCAAGCTCTTCACATATATGATATCATTGATTTCCAAGTGATGATATCTTTCAAGTGATATCTACTCTTTTCTCTTGCCGAGCAAATTCTCTTATCTTAATCAAGCTCCTCACCTATGATATTAACTTCTTCCATATAGTGACCACCTTTACAAGTGGTATCTCTTCTATATGATATCATACTCTTACCACAAATGCTATTACTCTTGAGAAATCTTTCAAGCGGTATCAAGTTTTCTACGATTGGAATTAAGTATACTTGGTATCATTTATATCTACAAGTGGTATATTCACACAAGTGATTAAAAGGAGGAGATGAGAAAAGAGAAGAAAAGAAGAAGAGGAGAATCCCCTTACACAAAAGAGGAGAAAACAATTTCAGGGGAGTTTTTTCCTTGAGAAAAACATATATAATACTTTTGTGCTTACTAAACCAAAAAGGGTAAAATATTACTATTGGAAAAATTATTTTACTTATTTGCCCAAAAATGATTTATGGTTCTTGCGAATGAATGTGTTTCATTCTCTTTTGGTATTTATGGAGTAATAATAAAATGATATGCAAGATAACCTTTTAAAAGAGCCTCTTTGGTCAAAAATCAAAAATCTTGTTTTAAAAGGCCAAATATTGTGAAAAACTAAATAAAAGTACTCAACTATGTATTTCAAATGTTTTCAAAGCCTGTTGAGTAAAAATTTCTATTTTAGAAATCAAAAGGAAGATTTGGCCCCAAAAAGGATCTTGTATGATCTTGTTTTTGTATTAAACGACATATTTCCGTATATCAAAATCTATTGAGTTTTTGAAAAAGTGTTCAATGCAAAACTCAAAGGGTTGGTCATTTCAAATATTTTTCTAGTTCAAAGCTTTTGCAAAAGACCAATCATTGAAAAGTTATATGCATTTGAATCTCATCCAAAAACTTCAATTGACCCAAAATGACCTATTCTTGCATATAATGAGTTTAGCTATTTGAGCAAGATTTCTTTATGGATCTTGGCTTAAAATAGTATTTATAACTCATATGAAGCTAAGAAAGCAAATTACTCCACGAAAATCGAATTGGTTTGGATTTTTAGCTTTTGATGCAAATTCAATTCCTTCTCTTGCTTTCAAAACGCATTTAGGCATATCTTTTGAAAGAAAACTTATTTTTTTTAAAACTTCTTGTTGAAAAAGGTCACAAATATCATCAAATTCAAATCTGCAAAGTTTGAAAAAGTTTCAAGTTAATTTGAAAAAGTTGTGATTTTTTTCTCTTTGCAAATGTGCTGAAAATTCAGAACTTCCATTATTCTGAGCCGATTTGTGATTTTTGTATCTTCAAAATGGTTCAGATTTAAAGGAAGCCATAATAATAAAAATTGATCCTCTATAGTTGGTATTCAATTTCAAATTTTATCAGAATTTATAAAGAACATTCGATCAATTGTTCAGCCCTGTCTAGAAGGTCAAGTGAGATGCAAAAGTCTGAAATTTCAGACTTTCAGATCTCTGAAAATCATGTTGTTGAGCTGATTTATGATTTTTGTATCTTTAAGTAGGCTCATAATCTGAGGAAGATATAATTATGACTTTTTATCCTCAGACATTCATCTATACTGACAAAGTTTCTCAAATTTGTTAGACATTTATAAGTTAGTTTTTCAGGAAGCTCTTGAAGGCCATTTGGAATGCAAAATCAAGAAATGATCCACATGCTACAAATGTTTTATATGCAAGTGGTATCAACTCAAGTGGTATAACATCAAGTGGTATCAAATACCAAACAAAGAAAACTTCAAAAGTCTTTAAGGAGCTCTCATGAGTAAGATTATTTGAATGTGTTTCAAATATCTTTAGCTATTTTAAGTGGTTTCAATTGGTCATTTGCATTTAGTTTTATATTTCTTCATGACCATATTAAGTTAAATCAAATTGTTATCAAACTCCTCATAATAACAATACAATTGGTATCAAGCTCCTCATGATAAAATATCTCCTTTCATGGCTTAGCTTGTATTCTTCCCTTGTCTTTAGAATAATCAATGCTATTTAGTGTTAATTATCTCTTTTTGGTGCTTAATGCCAAATGGGGGAGAAAAGTGTGATAATAGCATTGAAATTTGTGATAATAGTCTTGGATAGTGGGGGAGAAAAATTTACAATTGCGATAATGCCAAATGGGGGGAGACATAATAGAAATGCCAATGCTAATGGGGGAGAAATGTGATAACATATTCATTAGGGAGAAATTAAAATTTTTAATCTATATGTCAAATAATGCTTTCACCTTCTCTTATGCACTTCATGTTATATCATTTGGTCATTTTCACCTATGTGCTATTATCATAAATGGATTTGTCATCAATCACCAAAAAGGGGGAGATTGAAAGATCAAGCTCTGTTTAATTTAGTTTTGGTGTTAATAACAAATGCCATTATGAGATTTTGATATAAATGACAAATACTTTTATAATATTTTGGTGATAATGACAAATGTATATATGAGACTAATATGCTTGTTTAAGTTTATTGATGTTTAGTCTCATTTGGATGGAAAGGTGAAATCAAAGAGGTATGCATTCAAAATCACTTTCTCATATGCTAATGCACTCCTTAGATCCAAAATATAGATTGAACACCTCAAATAGTTCAAATGAATATGTGCATATGTTTTTCTTCATATAGACTTGTATGCACACATTTAGGGGGAGCTCTCTCTCTATGTTTTGGAGTTTCACTAGTATTGATCCATGTTTCCTTTTATACATACATTGGGATCAAACTAGGAGCATGCATTGATTGAAAATCTATTTTAAAACCAAAATTGTGCTCGTTCGAAGAGCGGTAGTATCTAGTTTTGAACGCGGAACTACCGCAGAGCGGAAGTTCCGCGCCCGTAAGCGTAGTACCGTGAGCGGAAGATCCGTTTTCGAGCGGATCCATTTTTCCAGAGCACCCTCCGGATGCATTTGAGTTTTCGCGGATCGAAGTACCGCGATTTAACGTTGGAACTACCACTGGCGCGTAGTTCCGCTGTCCGAGCGGTACTTCCGAGTCCGAAGCTCCGAGATAGAGCGAACCTTTTTCCAGAGCGCCAAGTTTGTTTCGCTCAAGCGGTAGTACCGCGCCGACTTTGCGGAACTACCGGAGAGCGGTAGTACCGCAAACTGCAACAGCGGTAGTACCGCACTTTGAATTAAAATGTTTTCATATTCAATTTATTATCTCATTATTTGTTGAGATTGTCATCAATTACCAAAAGGGAAAGATTGAGAATCTAGTCCCTCCATTATGAGTTAATGGTGAGTTTTGGTAATTAATGACAATCGATTTATGGGACTAACATTTTCTATGAGATGGATGAATAGGTTAGGTTCCACAAATGAGGATGATTTGGGATGACTTCATGAGTTGAAGGTTATCAAGAAAAGGATGCATCATGTGAAGATGTTCATGTGTTGATCATCAAGTCAAGGAAGACCATCATGTGTTGATGGAGTTGATGAGAAGGATGCATCATGAGTTGATGCATATCGAGATGATGACCCAAGGCAAAGGTATGACTAGCTAGGGCTAAGAATGTGTTCCTAGTCTTTTACCAGTCTTGGTGTTTAGTTGAAAGACCGGATTGCTAGTATAGGTTGCCGTACTATTAAGAGGGGTCATGTCTAGTAGTTTGAGTCTCATCATGTGTTGATGGCTCAACCTCACTTGCTCTAGCTCATCTTGGCATGAGGCTTGCATTTGCGAATGTGTTTTTGCAAATGGTTGAATCTCATGTGGCGAATCCTTGTAACATGTGACTATACTTTGCAAATGTGTTTTGCAAAAGGTTGAAGTCCATGTACTACTCCTTGTGACATGATCTGAGTTTGCAAATGTGTTTTGCAAAAGTTAAAGATCATGTATTATCCTTGGCATGGTCTAAAATTGTTTATTGCTATTCCTTTGACATTAGACCATGGGAGTGACTCTTTGATATCTTTTGATTTCTGCATTGATCTAATGTGTTTGAGATCATGCAAATAGATGAGTTGTGTAGCCCTTTGAATAAGCTTTCCATAGAGTCCAAGATCACTCAATTCGACATCGGAGTCAAAAGTTATGACCGCTTTTCTGAGTGCTGTCTGTGCTGAAGCGGAAGTACCACCCGACTTCCCGGTACTACCGCAGTAACGGTAGTACCGCATTTTATAACTGCGGTAGTACCGCAATGGCTGAGTAACGGCTATTTTTCTAGCCGTTATGATGGGGAGCGGTAGTACCAAGACCTATACCGCGGTAGTACCGCAGAATCCTGTTTTTGACTCCAACGGCTAGTTTTGAGGTGTGGGTTATAAATACTCCATTGTGGCCGGTTGGGGTAAGGTTCTAGGGACTCCATTTCACTCTTTTGAGCTAGTGTGAGGCTCTCCACCAATTGTGCATGTGTTGCACTTTGTGAGAGAGGAGAGGTGATCTAGAGTGCATGTGTTGCATCTAGAGGAGGACTTTGTGTCCGGATTGAGCTTGTGCATTCGTTGCACGTGGTGAGAGTCAAGTGAGAGGCTTGGCTTGTTACTCTTGAGTTTGCCGACTCCTAGACGGCGTGGGAGCGCGGCGCGGTGATCTTTTCAAGAAGGTTGTGAGAAGACCCGCGGTTGTGAAGGTTGGAGCTCACCTACCCGGAGCGGAAAAGAGCTACCACTAGTGGATACGAGGTGTTTCGGCTTAATTCGTGGAGCCGGTCCGATTCGCTCGGCTAACCTCAACGTGGACTAGGGAAACGGCAAGTTTCCGAACACCACAGTAAAACATCATTGTGTCAATTGTGGTTTGTTTTCTTGTGTTCCATTTATATTCAAGCAATTTACATTCATAGAATTAAATTGATTGCTTGTATATCTAGAATTGCAAACCTTGACCTAGGCTAGAACTATTAGTGCACTTAGGCGAATTTAATTGTTGTAGGCGCTATTTGAGCTAAACCAACTTAAATTTAGCTTCCGCATTGTATACTTGGTTTAGGCAAATAGAAAAGGTTTTGAATTGCTAATATTAATTTGTAGAGAATTTTTAAACCGCCTATTCACCCCTCTAGTCGGCCTCCTCGATCTTACAGGGCGCCAACCGCGAGGACGGTCAAGCTCACCGTGTCCCGCTCGCCTCGCCTCCGCTCCTTGTAAGTCGCTGATTCTCAGACGCACGCCTTGAACTGCGTGTTCCTTGTTTGATTGCTTTGCTCTCCTCTCGTAGTGGCTCGGCCGAGGACGCGAGCATGCGGTTGCGCGCCTCGCCCGCACACACGAAGGAGCACCAGCTCGCGAGGCCGCAATTGCCGCGCGAAGGTGGGCGTAAACCGCGCCGCGAGGTTTCGGGCACCGCGGTGCTCGAACGCGACTCGATGGGGCCGCCGCAGATGCTCCAAGTCCTCACGCCGGGCGGTCGAAGGGGACGCCATCCTGCGCCGCGACCTGCTCGCGCCACTCGCGGCGACTCGTGCACGCCGACGACCGGGCGTGGACTCGGCGTGCGCCGCCGACTCTCCAGAGCCCTTAGCGATGCCGCCGGTCTCGCGCGCGCCCCGCCAGTTGGAGCTCACAACCCGGAGGAGACACCATTTCCGCCAGGGCCGTGGTTAGTGGTACGCCGCGGCCGCTATGGTTGGCCGTGACGTGCCTCTCGCAGCGGGTATTGCGGGCGCCATCAAATCGTGCCCGGAGCACCGCGAAGAGTTCTCGAATCGCCGGCGAGCGCCGCGCGTCCTCGCCGCTCTCGGGGTTGATACAACGCCGCGGGCTCGCCGCGGATGACGCTGCGCGCCGGCGCCCTCACGCCGAGCGGCGAGGCGCCGCGCTGCCTCTACGGCCGACCCATAACACCTCTCCCGCGACGAGAGGCGCAGCAGTAGGTGCGACTTCTTCGCGCGATTCGCGAAACTTTCCATCCGCCGCCATTCCTCGACTCAGCGATACTAGGTCTCCGACGCCGGCGATCAAGCAATGGTGGTGCGCATGAAGCGCAAAATCTCGCGCGAGTGCCCTCGCGCGTTGCCACCGAGGTGGCCGACGCGTCTCAAGCTTCCGACGCAACGGGTCCCGAACCCGCTTTCTCGATTTCTCCCGCTTGAGATACTTCGCGCCCTCACGGCGCCGCGTGCACGCGAACAACGGTCTTGACCGCAGACGTTGTCCGTGTGCGAGGGAGATCACTCGCCCTCGCCCGCAGCTTCGGAAATAAGGGTAAGTTGCGCGCGCTTCAGCTTGCTAGGGTACCTTTGGCAATTTGTCGAGTCGCTGTTCTCGCCGACGCTTGCTATCACCGGCGCTGATGAGGCTCGCGTCGGGAGCGAAGAGCTATGGAAGCCGGCCCGCGCCGCGGGATGTCGCGGCGCAATGGCGATGACGAAGCCGCGACGCTGGGAGCGCTGCAGGAGCGCCGCCGAGGCCGAGGAAGCACGATCGAGACCGAGGAGGTCGAGCGCCGACGCGCGGAGCGCGAGTCCTTTCGCAGCAGATTGCCGCCTAGAAGGGGAGAAAACCCGACCGGCCGAAGTTCATGTAGCGAAGATCGCGCTTTAAATAACGCTGCCGACGCCCGCATGGCGGGCCATGGAGGCTCAACCAAGCCTCCGAGACTTGTGCGCACGTGCGGACATCACGCACACCGAGGACTTGACGAGACGCCGAGTGGTCCAAGAGGGGCGAGCGTTGTCCTCCGTGGCGCCGTAACCTTCGGCGAACATCGCGGCTACGCTGGCGCGTGCCTTGCCTCGCCATGCTTCACACTCATGGGTGCCGACACACCCATGCCCTCGTGAATCCGCACTGGATCTTCCGTGCCACCGAGGTGATGGTGGACGCCAGGCGCTTCATCGGCCCACCGCGTAACTTCCATCGGCAGATCCGGGACCGCTTGAGAGGACGCGCGAAGGCTGCCGTGTGGCGGCGCGCGCATGGAGAAGGTGACCTCTCCGCCGGCTTGAGGCGATTTTCCAAGGCCACGACGGCGTGCAGCTCGCCGACCGCGCCAGTGGCTGAACGGTCCGTCGGGGGCATGCTTGTAAGCGGGAACCCTTATGTTGACGATGAATCAAAGCAAGACTTCTTTTGTGAGCTTCGGCGTTGCGCCTTCCCGCGCTGGTTATACTCCGACGGATGCGTGGGATTGACGCCCACGCCTTGTTTATACTCCAACGAGTACGCACGGGCAACGCCCGCGCGCACGAGATTTGTGTCTTGTTTATACTCAGAGTGCGCAGGAGAACATCCGTTTTATGCGCGCGCGCGCCCCGCTTGCGCCTTATTTAGAGTCCGTGCACTGGTGCGTGCGGAGGCGAACTCGACGCCACGACTTCTTTATAGTCCGAGACTCTCGTACGGAGGTGAACCTCGACGCCACGCCTTATTTAGAGTCCGTGGATCGGCGCGCGCGAGGCGTAACTCGACGCCACGACTTCTTTATAGTCCGTGAGACTCGCGCACGGAGGTGAACCTCGACGCTATGTCTTATTTAGAGTCCGTGGATCGGCGCGCGCGAGGCGAACCTCGACGCTACGACTTCTTTATAGTCCGAGACTTCGCGACGGAGGTGAACCTCGACGCCACGCCTTATTTAGAGTCCGTGGATCGGCGCGCGAGGCGAACCTCGACGCTACGACTTCTTTATAGTCCGAGACTTCGCGCACGAGGTGAACCTCGACGCCACGCCTTATTTAGAGTCCAGGATCGGCGCGCGCGGAGGCGAACCTCGACGCTACGACTTCTTTATAGTCCGAGACTTCGCGCACGAGGTGAACCTCGACGCCACGCCTTATTTAGAGTCCGTGGATCGGCGCGCGCGAGGCGTAACCTCGACGCCACGACTTCTTTATAGTCCGAGACTCGCGACGGAGGTGAACCTCGACGCCACGCCTTATTTAGAGTCCGTGGATCGCGCGCGCGGAGGCGAACCTCGACGCCACGACTTCTTTATAGTCCGAGACTCGCGCACGGAGGTGAACCTCGACGCCACGCCTTATTTAGAGTCCGTGGATTGCGGGGCAAGCGCCGAGGAACGGCCGCTTTATTGACTTCCGCTTTGCGCGGGTGAGCATTGCAACAAACGGCCGTGCCGCTACACTTGTCGTGTTATTGCTAGGCGTAATATCGCCGCAATTTATCGGCGTTCCATGTATGGCGAAGGGGCTGTCCCTCGAGTGAGGCAAGACGGTATGCCCCCTTCTGTAAGGCTTCTTGGACAATAAAGGGGCCCTCCCATTTGGACTCGAGCTTGCCCACGGTCTCCGCGTGAAGTGCCACCGAGGACGAGGTCGCCGGGCTTGAACGTTCGTGGATATAAAGAGCGGTCCCGAGTACGCACTGTCTGTCGTGCATACTTCTCCGCATGTTGAGCCGCACTCGCTCGTGTCCCGTCAAGGAGGTCCAAGGACACACGGCGCTCTTCGTCCGGCGCCTGGACGAGGACTCTCCGCGAACCGCCTTGATTTTTCGCGCCACCGCTCGCCGCCAAGAGGAGCTTAAAAGCATGAATCCCGCCGCGCGCGTTGTTGCAGCGGAGGGACCAGAGGACGCCGTGAAGCTCGCCGCCACCGCTTCTTCGGCACTCGACCAGACGCTTCTTGACGGCGCCGAGATGGCGCTGTCGCTTCTTTCCACCGCTCCGTTGGATCGGGGTGCCTCATCGATGCGGCGAAGCGTGATGCCCATGTCCTAGCAATATTCTTTAAACAGGCGCCGAATCGCAGCCGTTGTCGGAAGGTGAGCTCTCGGCACGCCCGGCGCATATGATGCTCGCAGAGGAAGCGCTGCATGGCCGCCGATGTTATTTTGGCCAGGCCACCGCCCGCCATCCGAAAATACTCTAGCGCCACCACCACGAATCGCAGTCCCCGCTCGGGAAGCGGTCCTACTATGTCGAGGCCCCGCTGCGCGCCGCCACACCGGGGATAGGATTGAGGTGCGCCGGGGCTCGCGGATGATGCGCCCCATCCATCGGCATCTCGACACCGGCGCACGAGGTCCGGGCGCCGGCGATGGCGCTGGCCAAGAAAACCCGCTCGAACGCCTTGCCGACCAAAGACCTTGGTGCTAGGTGAGACCCACACATTCCTGCGTGGATGTTCGCGAGGAGGCCTCTCCCTTCCTCGGCCGAGAGGCATCGCAAAAGTGGTGCGCAAACTCCCTTCTTGTAAAGTGTCTCTTCGAACACCTGGAAGGACCTGACGCGGTGCTGTAGACGACGCAACTCGGCGGGATCCTCCGGCTCGGCGATGCCCTGTAGGAAATTAAAGATGGGCTCCCGCCACGCCTGTGGGATGATGTGGTGTACAACGGCCGCGCCTCGCTATCTTGCGCTGGCGTTACCGCGGCAAAGATTGAGAACGCCCCATCGGGGTAATAGCCGCGGTCGGGCGGCCTTCGCGAGGGCGCCGGCTTGTTCGCTTCTCCGCTCGAGGGATGGCCTTGACGGTGACGCCCAGAAGTGCCGTTCCTTGCCCTAACCGCCGCCAGTACTTGGCCGCCTGGTCCTGGCTTGGTACGATTTGTCGACGTGGCCCGCCACCGACGCCGCCGAAGAGAGCGCCATACTCGGCTGTATTGTTGGTAGCCGGAAGGCAAGGCGCGCCAATAGAGCAGCGCGCTTCGGGCGTGATAATTACCGCGCCCACACGCGCCGCCACGCCGTAGGCTCCGCCGATGGTGAGCGCCCGCACTGGTTCGCGTCGACGAGCCGAGCCGACGGGTCCATTCGCCAGGAAGTCGGCGACTGGGATTTTATCGCCGTCCGCGAGGCGAGGACAGGAGAACGGGGCAAGCTCGGCGACCCATTTGCCAATGCGCCCGTGGACTCCTTGTTGTGTAACATCTCCGCCAGAGGAAAGGAAAAGGCACCGTGATCGGATGGGCCGAAAATAGTGGCGAGCTTCCGGAGGCCATGACCATAGCAGACGCGAGCTTCTCGAGCTCGTACTCGCCTTGGCACTCGGAGGGCTTCGGAGATGAAGTACACAGTTGCTTGCATGGCGCTTCCTCTAAGACCAGACGGCACACCGCCGAATCGATGCGGCGAGGTAGAGCAGAGGGGAGCTCTCGTGTTGGGGCGACCAGAGTGGGGAGGCTTGCCGATGCTTCTTGAGCTCGCGAAAGCCTCCTCGCACTCATTGTCCCCAATGAACCCGCCACATCCGCGAGCGCCTTGAAAACGGCAAGCCCCGCTCCGCCGCCCTAGATAGGAAGCGACTTAGGGCTGCCATGCGCCCGCCACCGGACCTCCTCGTTGTCTTGGGTGGCTCCATGCCCAAAATAGCATCGACCTTGTCGATTCGCCGATACCCCGATCGACACGAGGAAGCCCGTGAGTTTGCCCGCTTGTACGCCAAGACACATTTGTCGTGGTTGAGCTTGATGCTGGCCTTTCTTAGGTTGTCGGTTTCTCGAGGTCCCGGCCGCGCCGCGAGGTGCCGAAGTTTTGACTACCACGCCGCCGACGAGGCCTCCACATTCCTCCCAAGCCGACGGCCGAGCAAGCGCAACGAGACGGGTGAAGGTAGCGCCCGCGTTCTTCAAGCCGGCGGCATTTCGACAAAGCGTAGGTCCCAATCGTGTGATGAAACCGGTCTTCTCTCGCCGCCCTGGCCATGTAAACCGGTGGTAGCCTCAATAGCGCCCAGAAACTCATCACCGCATCCGGCGGTGGCATTGACTAGCCGATCGATGCGTGGCAAAGGGTAATTGTCCTTTGACACGCCTTGTTGAGTGCCGTGAAGTCGATGCACATACGCCGTGCCCCGCCGCCTTCTTGACCAATATCGGGTTAGCGAGCCATTCGATGGTGGACTTCGCGACGACCCCGCCGAGAAGCTTCGCCACCGCTTTGCCGTCCGCCGCCGGTCCATCGACATGCGCCGAGCTTTTGCTTGACCGGCTTGGCGTCGGGCGGACCGGCAGCGGTGTTCGACATCGCCGATTAACGCCTTGAGGTCCTCGGAGACCATGCAAAGACGCCGGCGTTGTTTTGAAGCACCGAGCAGATCTCGCTCAACCTCCTGGGAGCCTCTCCGATGGACACGATTTCCTTCGCTCGAGCGGCACCTTTCTGACTCGCCCCGGCCGGGCTTTGGTGTCCACCGAGCGGAGGCCTGCCGCCGAGGGCGCGGCGAGGGCGCACCGGACGATGGGGAACTCGGCCGCGCCTCCGCGCGTCTCAGCCGTGTCTTGGTCGCCAAGACGTTGATGACGCCCGACCCGGAGCTTCACACACGTAAACGCCGGTGCGAGATCGCCGAACGAGTTGATGGCAGGTCGCCCCAGTATGACGTTGTACGGTGTGGATGTCCACGACGCCAAGATGACGTGCTCGGTCCGGATGTTGCCCTTGTTGCCCTCCTGGCGGAACGTGACCGGGAGGGAGACGTGCCCCAATGCCTGCAGCGGTTGGCCTCCAAAGCCTTGAAGTGGAGCTCCCGGTTGCTCCAACCGGCTGCGAGGGATTCCCATGCGGTGGAGGGCCTCGCGATCGATGTTCGCGAGCTTTCACAACCAGACGCGCCCGACCAGCAGCTGCAATGTGGGCCCGATGACCAGAGGGTCTTGGTGGGGTACTCCACCCCGGCGCCATTCGTGTCGAAGGTGATGTCACAAGGCGGCATCCACAAATGCGCCGCCAAGGGGTTCGGGCGGACCTCCAATGATGATGCTTACGCGCGGCCCGTGTGTCCTCTACGGCGGCGCTATGCTGGGTTATCCCACTGAGGATGCTCCCGAACTCGGCAAGGGGTCGGAGATCGAGGCTCGCGCTCGACCATCCCGCTGCTGCCCTCGAGGATGCGCCGACGCCGAGGCCATAGTGGGCGCTTTGTCGCTTCGCTACGGTGACGCTGAGGCTTGTGCTCGCCCCACTTCCGGTGTCCTCCTAGGTCGCCGACCACGGGCCCGCCTGTGGAACCGCACCTTCCTCGAGCGGCGCGGCCTTGGCGGGGCGCGCGGGGTACCGTGATCTCCGCTCTCTTCCTCGCCCGCATAGCCCTCCCTTGCGTCGAAGAGCCTCCCGCCGCTTCATGTGCACGCCGGCCACCAAGGTCCGCCCGCCGCTGGCTCGGTGACACCGTTAACTTGCGCCGGGCCACTCCACCGGCCGTAGCCTCGCTGAAAGCGGGACTCGGACATGCGTGCCGCGACGATGGATGGCTCGATGCGGGCGCCGCGGGCCGCCGGCGCTGTCAGGTGAGTTCGCGCGACTCTGGCGTGGCCCGCGGGCTCGAGCCTCTTGCAGATGTCGGACGACTCGCGGAGATCCCCAGCTCCCATTGGAATGCGCGAGGGTTGCCGTGAGAGCGCCCGTTGTGGCTGCCATCGGGACCATCGGCGCGGGGTGGTCGCCGCCGATCCCGCCGCGGTTGCCGCCTGTCTGGCCGCGCCGCCCGCCGTCCGCGTGGCCGGTGGACGCCGTGGACGGCGGTGGCCGGAGTAGATGTCGCCGCTTCGGGCGGCAGGTTGGTCGTCGCCGCCGGCGCAGCGCCGACGCCTCTGTGCGCGGCACGACGCCGAGGCCCTCGTGTTCACGCGCCGCCCGAGCCGACCGCCTTCCTTCCTTCGCCACAACGAAGCTTTTTCGTGCCATCTTCTTTTCGATCTTCGGCTTGTCCTCGCCCTTCCCACGGACGGGCGCCAATCGCTGTGGCTACTGCACCAAACAGAGAGATGGTAGTGGGGAGTGAGGATGTAGCGTGTGATCGCCCCCACACTGTATTCCATATATATACATGGGGAGTGTTTTTACAATTGTACCTCACATCCGAGTATGCCCTTCAGGCACTTATGTCATTACACATGGCTTATTCTCGGGCCTTACAACCTCCTAACAGCTCTGCTAGGTTTAGGTGGGGCCACCTCACAATAGTTTTGATATGTTCAAGACATTTAAAATTGAAATGGAAAATCAATTAAATAAAAAGATCAAAGTTTTAAGAACCGATCGTGGCGAGAATACACTTCAGAATATTAAATGATTTTTGTAAAGAACATGAAATTATTCATCATTATACCATACCTTACACTCCACAACAAAATGGTGTTGCTGAAAGGAGGAATAGAACACTAATGGATATGGTTAGGTTTATGATGGCTTATTTAGATCTTCCTTTATCTTTTGGTGGAAGCTTTACATACTGCTGTTTATTTATTAAATCATTCACCATCTAAGGCTACTCCTTATGAGTTGTGGACTACCATCATTTCGTCACTTGGCGCTTGGGGTGTAATACACAAATTAAAGTGCCAAATCAAATCTGCATAAAATTACAAACTTAAAAGCACGCCAGAATTTTTATTGCTTATTCTTTGGAATCAAAAGGGTATATATTTTATGATCCGTAAAAGATAAACTGGTGGAAAGTAGGGATGCAATATTTTATATCTAAACAAACCTCGCGTACAGTGGGCAAGGGTGGAATTGTTGGCAACTCCACGAAAACACAAATGGATACATCCGTATTAATTCTCACACCAAGTAGATTCTCGCTCTGAAAGAAATACAAATCACACTTCCAACACTAACATGCTTAGGAAAAGTGGAAGGAATTTAACCACACCCCAATATCTAAATGATTTTATTTGTTCTTGGCGGAAGTTCACTCTAAAATTTCGGATTTAGAGGAAAACCAAAACTATGGGTGGAAGCAAATGAGAAGAATTAAACTCAATGAAGAGGAATAAAGTTTGGGAATTTGTTTATCTACCAAAAACCGCAAATCCATAGGTTGTAAATATTTTTTAAAGAAAATTGAATGCAGCGGTTTAGTGGAAAATTATAAGATCGACTTGTTGTTGAAGGTTTTACACAAAAGAAAGGTATTGACTTTGTGGAACTTTTGTCGACTTCAGATTATACCATCCGTAATCCTCTGTGATTCCACCGCACTATTCCTCGGATTAGTATATAGTGCTCACAGATTGCGATTCGAATATCAAATACATATCATGCGAAGCGTAAATATAATAGTAGACTTACACATGGGCCGATTAGGCCGAAATCTTTAAATTGCAGCAGCAGAAGAACGAAGCACACAAAGGGACCTTCAGACATGCCCACAAGCAGCCAACCGAGGTTCGCGACCTAGCCCTTGACATCTTCATCTTCTCGCTAGCGTGTCCAATCTTGTTGCCGAGGCGAGTGATTTGATTCCCGATTCTGAATTTTATCGCAAAGCAGTGTGAGCACTCCAACCCCGTGTTCATGAGCCAATACATGTAATGCAAATAAGTAGTATGCATATCTTATCAAGGAGAGGCTCGGGTTATTTTATTTGCCAAAAATCGCTTTTAGTAGCATTATTGTTATCACATCATAGTGTTATTATTCCTACCTAAACTCCACACAGCGATTGCCATAATTGACTTAATCCACCAAAGACACACTTCCCTTACTGATTGCTGTCTAAGACTCCAAACAGCGAGTGCCATCATTTAACTAATCCACCGACCTGATTCCTTCTATATTGATTACTGTCTAATACTCTAAACTGAGAGCGACATCATTTAATTAATCCACCAATCATACACTCTCTATATGGTTTGCTGTCTAGAACTCCAAACAAATGAATATCATCAATTATTCAATCCACCAATCAAATGCTGCCTAATCCTCAAACAGCGAGTATCATAATCTATATAATCCACCGAGCAATTACTGCCTAAAACTCCAAGCAACTAGTGACATTATTTATCTAATATCACTTATTTAATCCACCAATATCTTTTGTATTCTAAATCCAATCCTTTTATTATTGATCCACAACCATAATTTGCTTTTCCAATATTCAACCTCATCTTCCATTATTTATCTCTACTAATTCACTAGTATCCATCCACCAAAAATATCATTGACCAAGTTTATACTCCAAGCATTATTACCTTACCTCCAAATTCTTAAAAATCCAATTCATCCATCCAGTATCTCATCAAAGCCTATTAATCCCATTATCGCCAACCACTCCCATGAATTAATCTAGCAACTACCTTTTCACTCCCTAATTCTCCAACAATCATTTAAATCATCTATATGACCTATATATATATATATTCATTTTTGGCTCCACCAATTTATTTCTCCCTAATCCACACTAACATTATCCCTATTATGATAACATGAATCCACTAACTTCTTTATGCAATTACCATAAATAGCCATCTTCTTTTCTTACGACTCCATTTATTCTTCCCATATTTTATTTTATAAGAATAGAAATGCCACTAATTGAAATACAATACATAAAATTTCCCGAGACCTAGCACTTTGGAACAAAACATAATGTTCAAAGAATATTGACATGATTTTCCATACATATGGCATCACACAATATGCCTAATATCACCATAATTTCTCCATACATACGGCATCACATCGTATAACATTTTTCAGCGTTATAGCCGCTTAACTTACCACTGGGACGACACCCAGACAACTCAAATCAGGGCTTTCCTCCGCCTTCCACTTTTCCATTCCCATTTTCCAAACATTTTTAAATAGAACTATATCTAGTTAAGTTCCCATGTTCGCTCTTGACCGTGGGCACGGCTATTCGAATAGTTTTAGACTCTGCAGAGTTTGTACACTTTCACCACAAGAGACAATCAACTCGTTGCCCCACATGATGCCTTAGACATGTGGTTGAGCAGACCATCACAGTGACTTTTCAAAGTATCTAGTCCCTTTTCTCATTCACCTTAGGGTAGCCGGCCACTTGCGGTGGGTCCCATCTATGCGCGGGATGTTTCCCACAGCCACTAACGCAGCTCGGGCTTCTACTTCCTGCAACGTTAGGACAGCTGGGAAACTTCACCCACCACTGGTGTCCCTTCAGGCCCCCTTGCCATAGCGTAGCCCCATCAATCCACTACCAGTGAGATGAGTCCGGGGATTTCGATAAATCTACTTAGCCAAGTTGTATTTTACAGACTTGTGGTTGTACTGTTTTACACAGGAGGTCATGACAAGATTCAGTCCTTAGTGATATCTGGGCGGTTCTACCACAAACCACACTCTCGTGCACCCCTGCACCATACCCCCTAACCATCTGCCCAGATAAATGAGCAATTTGAGGTTTTTGGGAATGTAAAATAACCATATCCAACATACACCAGTCATTACCACCATGACTGCCCAACCAATTTTTTTCTCAGGATTAAAAGTGAGGCTTGGGCGCTCTCGCGCCCATGAGTATCTAAAACTAAGCATGGCATATAATTACGGACTTACTTTTGAAAAGTTACCATTATAATTTTACTAAGGCGACAAGGTTCACATATTCAAGTATTCCAAAGGAGGTGTAATATTAATCAAGCAAGCAATGGGCATATAACTAAAATCTTAAATTAACATGTATTTGCATATAAAATAATAGCATGCAATTTGATAATTTAAACCAAAGTAGTTTGCAGAAAACGTAGGTTCAACATGATCAAAGTATTGACTCGCCTGGCGCAGTTTACCGCGGTCTTGAGGTCACACAATGCTTTCTCTTGAGCTCCGGGTCTTTATCTTCACCTTGCTATTGATTACGCTTGATCCGTTGATTCTCCGGGACTCCCGTTTCTAATTACGCGATAAGTTTATCAATCCAAATAAAAACAAATAACTCAAAAGATCCAAATAAATCCAATCACTTTAAATACCCGATTTACTTTAAATTATGCATTTATTATGGTTTGAGAATAGAAGGATGATTCAGGTTAGTGTGTTGTAAGCACAACGGTAGCTGGGTTTGAGCAGGAGGACGAATTGTCTGAATGCTTTACCGTGAGGGAAAATTTTAGAAATACGAGGGATCAAAAGTAAAGATGTACCTACAGGAACTATCCGCTTTTGGGAAAGGAAGGTGGCCAGACATGGCCGATTGGGGAAAAAAAGCGAGGCTTGACCTTTTTATTAATAATTTCTTTTATCATTTTGTATTTATCAAGGAAGTTCCATGAGTTAGGTTAGACCTATGAATAGGTGCACAAATTTTATCTTAGCATTACTTTGTTGAGTGCTATTGTTCAGGTATATGCCATACACGGGTATACAAATTTTGGGCTTGCCAAATTAATACTAGAGGCGGGTTTATAGCATTTTGTGATGTGATAGTTTACATATCCTCAATTACTACTAGGCTTAGTTTCAGTCGAATTAGGATCTATTTGTATGAGTCCTACCTTGTTAAACCATGCTTAGCGTTATTATTTATTGAGTTTAACACCATGATTTAATTTAATGGTACCATTAGTATTTTGTTTACACTTTAGTTATTATTTAATTACCTAGGCAAAGCTCATCATACCGGGTCAAAATTTTAATAATGCTACTTTAATTAAATTTACCATTGGGATTTAATGGTGGCATGTTAACTATTGTGCATATATCTTAATTTAGATTAAGGGCAATCTTTGATTTAAAGCCTCGCTTTTGTAGGTAAACATATTATTTAATCCCTTTCCTTAATCTTAATCTTGAGGGTATCTTTAGTTGAAATCCTTATTAAACTTTGGACATGTAACCAATTCCATCTTTTGTTAATGCTTTTAATTAATAATTAGGCGAAGATAAATAATAAAGGCACACTAATTCAAATTTAAATCCTTCATAATCCCTTTTACCTCTTAATTAAATTTTATTAGCCTCTCTAAATTGTTTTTCTAATTCTTCCATAACTTTTCCGGATTAAAAAGGGTTAGAGAAAATAAAATAAAAAGAGGAGGAAGTTATGCGGTCGACAGGGTTCGAACCCAGGTCCTTCGACGAGATCTTTAAGCGATTGCCGGTGACCAACTGGGCAATGGGCCTCAAATGAATGAGAATGGGAAGGCTATTAGGAAATGGCGTGCACTGGAATCGACTCAAAACAGAGCGTCCCAGCGGCGGTCGGTGCCAGCGTTTCCGCCGACGGTAGAGGCGGTGGACGGAGGCGAGTACCCGCAAAACGGGTCGCTCACACTCACGCCTACCTGCCGGTGGAGCCTCGCCGGCCAATTCGGCCGGGGCGCCGGCCGGCGGCTCCCGTGGCGGCGGCGGAGCAGGGGTATGGCGGCCGCAGCGATTCACGGCGTTAAAGCTCGATTGCAGGCTAGGGAAGCTTCTCGGCGGTGCTAGAAAGTTACCTTGACGGTTGGAGGGACGCAAGGGGGTTGTGGCGGTCTGGCGACGTGAGGCGGCGGCGAATCGGGGTGGAGCTCGGTGCCAGCGATGGAGAGGTAGGGGGCCCGGCCAAGGACGGGGATGACCTCACGTTGCTCCAATGGTGCTACGGGGTGGAGGAATTGGACCGGCGTCGCTTCAATTGGCAGTGTGCTTGTCGGTCGGAGTTGGGGGAAGATGGCCGGCGCGGTGAGCCTTGTTGCGCGAAACTTCGATTAGCTCGGTGGGAAGGCCGATGGGAGTGGGGCACGGTAGGGTGCATCCGACGGCCGGGTGCTCGCGGAGCACCGGATTTGGGTGAGGTGCGGCGGGCGTGGCCTAGCTCACAGCGGAGGAGGAAGAGAGTGGGGAAAGAAAGGGAGTGGCGTGAGGCTTTCTATAGCGGCGAAGTGACCGGCGGTGGTGGCGTGATCTTGGGGCGTCTGGGGCGTGACTACACGCGCGGCTTGCGGCTTTGCGCTGTGGTGGGTGACAAAGCTTGCGCCACGTGGCCGCGACGCGACGGGGCTGAGGCAAAGCGGTGGCGGTGGCGCCGCGGCCAGGCGGAGAGGGCGGCGGGCGGGTGTGCGCGCGCCGGCGAATGGACAGCTCGGGAGGCGATGGTGGCGCATGGGTGCCACGGGAGGAATGCTGAGCGGGCGAGAAAACAGAAGGGAGGAGGAAGAAGGAAGAGAGTGCGGGCGGGGAAGAAAGGAGGGCGCTCGGGAGGCTGGGCCCAACGCAGGGGGAAAGGAGAGAGGGGATGGAAAGAGAAAGTTTGGTGGGGCCCGGATGGAAGTGAGGGAGAAAGAAAAGGAAGGAAAAGGAAAATAAAGGCTCAAGTTGGGTTTTGAATTTCTGGATTTGTAATTTAAATTTTATATTTTCATTAGGATTCATTGATTTTTGAGTTTTCCATTGTTTTAAAATTCAGAATTTTGGGATTTCAGTTCAATTATTTAGATGCAAATGTTTGCTTCTTCTTGATCCTTTAACTTTTGGAACCTTCACCAAATTTCTGGAAAAACATCATAAACTCCAAATTCAAATAAAACATCTGCAAAATAATTCAAAAGCTTCACATTTTCAAATTTCAAAATTTTGGGATGTTACAACTTTACACAAAGGAATGTATTGACTTTGTGGAAACTTTTCTCTGTTACTAAAATTACTGTAATTTATATTATTAGTGCTTTGACGGCTTATTGTGATCTTGAACTCCACCAAATGGATGTTGAAATTGCCTTGCTTAATGGTCTTTTGGGGAGAAATTTATATAAAACAGCAGGAAGGTTTTGGAGAAAAGGAAATGAAAATCAGGTTTGCAAATTGAATAAATCAATTTATGGTCTTAAACAAGTTTCACATCAATGGTATATTCTATTTTTCTATCACGTCATATGGTTTTCAATGACGGAAAGTGATCATTGTATATATACAAATGTTATGGGTAAATGTTTTGCCTTCTTGTCTTTATATGTTGATGATATTCTCATTGCTTTTAATGATAAAAATACATTAATGGAAGTGAAAGCTTGGTTATCTTCTAAATTTGATATGAAAAATATGTGAAGCTTTCTATGTTTTGTGAGTGGAAATACATAGAGATCGGAATAAAAGGATTCTTATGTTGTCCCAAAAGGTATACCTTGGAAGTGTTTTAAACGATTCTCTATGGAATACAATAAACTGTTAATACACCTATTGTGAAGGAACTATACTCGGTGAAGAATTATGTCTGAATACTTCTGAAGAAAAAGGAAACTATACTCAGTGAGGAATTATGTCCAAATACTCCTGAGGAAAAAGCTAGAATGAATGAAAATTCTCATTCTTTGGTTTTAGAATGTCTTATGTATGATATGTTATTCACACGATCTGATCTTAGCCATGCCGTTGGAATCCTTAGTGGATATCAAAAGAAACATGGAGAAGAGCACTAGAAATAAATCAAATATGTACTGCATATGTCAAAGGAATATATGGATTATTCATTATGTTTTAATAGCCATAATCTTCAACTGCAAGGTTATTTTGATGCTGATTGGCAAATGGCTTCTAGTTATCTATTTACTTTGGTAGGAAGTGTTATTCCTTATTGCAGCAGAAACATGATCTGATTGCTCATTCTACCATGGAAGTTGAATACATTGCTACATCTGAAGTAGCAAAGGAAATTGCATGACTAAGGGAATATCTTGCATCATTTAAGGTCATGGAAAGTGCATTATAATCTATCACTTATTTCAAAGTAAAAATAAACACATTGAAGGAAGATCCACTGACTAAGTCAGTTAGTCAGGAATTATTTTTTAAGCATGATTAAGTCATCGGATTTCAGTTTATTGATTGAAATATTTCAGCCAAGTGAGAGATGTTGGGAATTTTATGTGGATTTCAATATTTATTATGGTTATTGTCTACTTTACTTAGTGTGGAATTATTTATATTGTTGATACAAGTGATAGGGAATATTTTGATGCGGAATTTAACTCAAGGAATTAATACTCGAGGTGCCGAGGACGGGTGTCTTTGGAATATGGTAGACATATTTATTGAGATTAAGTCTGCTGGAATTTGATATGCATGCATTTATTTAACCAGACACAGACACGAGTGGAATAGTGGGTTTGTTTTACATGATCGGCTCTGTAGGCTGTTAACCCATATGATCAAATTGGAATTGATCTCATAAACAATCTGATCATGGCACATGACTCACACATGTGTATTTGGGACTAATATATTTTAGACTCATAAAAATGATATGTCTGATCGTGGTTGGTGACATGGTTCAGGAGTCTCACGGGATACCGGAAATAGGTGGGTCACTTTATAACACCTGGAAGTGGAGTCTATAAATAGGTCCCTACCCTCTAGCCTCATTAAGCACTGTGAGTGGCACCACGGATAAGGCAGAGGAATAGAGGGTAGACCGAAAGCCTCTATAGAATCAATCTAGAATTTTGTGTAAATTTTGAGCTGAATATATGAAACTAAATCATTTTTTATGTGGAGTTTTATAGTATTTCGTTGTATGTTTGATTAACTTATGGAACATATTTTAGTTTTCTACATGATATCTTCTCTACAATACTGTAACATTTTATTTTGAAAAACGACTACATCATTGGTTCATTTCAACAAAACCGTTCCAAAATCAGCAATTCCAGGCACCATAGAAAATACCAATTCATTTAAACTTTGGTACTCTCCAGTAGTCTTAATAGTAGGTAAAACTTGTTGCTAGTACATCCTTTTCCTTTCCTATTTTTCTTTGGCGATTTTATTAACCCTTGCCTTCTAAGCCGTGGCTGTGGCTGTTAGATGAGCGAGTGATGCTACAGCAGCATGCATGAGACGTGTTCCGACACAGACAGGGGACCAGACCACCTAGGTGTGCAGTGCAGGCCGGACAACGCCTCCGGTTGTTTTCTGCTCAAAGGCGCAAAATTGCTGGTGTTAACTCTTAGCGGTCTAACCTAATGCATCGCAATTTGATGCTGATAGTAGAGTACACGATTTGACTCTGCATTGTGTTGATCTAATAGCCACGGGCGGAATTTGCAACTTCTTTTACTGAGAAGTGGGTAGTTTGCGCCTGATCTTCTCTCTCTTGGCGATGACACTACTACGAAAAGGTCATCACAGACGGTTCGGCGTCATCATAGACGGTTTTGTGAACCGTCTGTATTTATAGGTCAGTGATAATCGAAGGTCATCACAGGCGGTTTGGACCGTCTGTGATTATCACTATCACAGACGGTTTTGAGTAAAACCCGTTGCTTGCCTTCAATTTCAACGAGTTCAAGCACGCCGACAACCTCGTGTACTTGCAACCCGTGTACAAAGGTTTCTCGAGTCCTCCATCAAGCCACGAATTTAACATACTCTCTCTCATCATAATTTTCTTCTACATCGCAAGCATCGATCAGATTATCATCGTGCAACCTATCGAATCCGAGCCACAATCGACATCACCGGTGGCATGTCATTCACTTCACGGCGATGTCATCCGGGGCATATCATTCACTTCACCGGCGATGTCATCCCGGCATATGATCATTCACTTCGCCATGACCGGTCCAACACGTATAATCCTTTTGAAACCCTCCGAATCAAGTGCGCTTCAATTTGCCTCGGTTCTTAAACATCTTCAAATTCTGATCGATGCATGGACAACACATATATTCCACCCCTTATTCAACATATCCTCTCGCGGCTCTTATAAGCGAAACGCCATTAATGTACTCTCCACTCACATGGCTCGCGGCATACATCCAGTTTCGGTCCTATGTTACGTACATATATAACAACTTAGTATTAAAATTAGATTAACTAATTATAACTACATATATACCGGCCACATTTATTATATTGAGACTTAATTTGCTAGCTCAATTCATATTGCAAACACAACAGCTATTATATAACCAACAATTTTGCAAATTAACCATCTTCAATAACGTACCACTCATGGATTACTTAGACCTAAATTGTAATGCAATTAAAGAAAAAATAAATTTCATTACTAACCATATCTACAGCAACCAGGAAAGTCTGAATCTTAATTCAAAGTTCAATCTCTGCCTCTTCCCACCAAATTAACTGGCCTGAAATCGCCTAGCTTTCTCCCGAGTGAAAAAGTGCGCAACAGTGGCTAGATCTGGATCGAAATGAAGACAGATGCGGTCTGAGCAGCGCAATAAATGCCTTAGTCATTATCATAGACGGTTTTTTAACTAAAAACCGTGCGTGAATATCATCGCTGACGGTTTTGTATAAAACCGCGTCGTGATAACTTCATGCCGAGCGCCGCGCGTGTTTCCATTGCCGAGCGCCGTGTTTCGATCGTCTAATTAACGTCTCTCGATCGTTATACGAAGCATCTATATCATTAATGCGCGTGTTTCCATTGCGAGCGCCGTGTTTCGATTGCGAAACACTCGTGTTCGATCGTCTAATTAACGTCTCTCGATCGTTGTATGAAGCGTCTATATCATTAATGTTTGGGTATACGATGCTAAAGGTTAAATATGTGCGCTAATCCAGGTCTCTTCTACGTCGTACAATATGGATTCTACTATTCTTGTGATCATCTCCTTCCTCTCATCTGTTCATCACGAATTGTTGGCGGAACCTTACAGCGGCGACAATTTGCATCTGGGCGACTTCTCCGCACACGCTGCTCTCCTTCCCGACTTTCTTGCATCCGTCAGCTCGACCTCATCATCTGCCGTCGCGGGCGTCTCGCTGCAACTCAAGAAAGGGAAACATCCTCACCACGATTCTTCTCCACAATGTGCGCAGCGGAAGAAGCTCTACGCGCATTGGAGAGCGATGGATAGCCTTGCCAATCAAGCAAATATGGCAGATTCGAGGAATCTTTTCATGCTATCCTCTACGACATTATGGATCTTGCTGATCATTTGCCCAGGTGGAGGAGGAAGTGCTGAGGACAAGGGCAATCTTAACGGCGTTCGAGAATTTAGCGGCTAATCCTCCAAGTCCCCAAGTCAAAGAAGAAGCGTCTGAAGCCCAAAAGATTACAATCGGGAAACTCTTTACAATGCGACTTTTGTAATAAATTTGCCTCTAATTGAATTAATAAATTTGCCTTTAATTTGTGATCTCTTGTCTCATGAGTTACGTAGTTAAGTTATTAGAAGCAATGTGTACTTATATATTAACCTCTGATCTAGAATATGACAGACAAAGGGACATCACAAACGGTTCTTGTTAAAAACCGTCTGTGAACATTCACAGACGGTTCTTAACAACAACCGTCTGTGATAGTCTACACAACACAGACGGTTTTTAATAAAAAACCGTCTGTGATAATCTGGGATTATCACAGACGGTTTTTAATACAAACCGTCTGTGATATTCCAGTATCACAGACGGTTCAGCGGTAGAGCAACCGCTCGTGATACTCCTTTTCCCGCCACAAATACCACAGATGGCCTTCAAATTAAAACCGTCTGTAATAGTGTACATTACAGAAGGTTTCACAAAATCATCTGTGATTTGGCGTCTACTATTAGCCTTTCTGTAGTAGTGTGAGAGCCATGAGCCTTGCGAGTCGCAACTCAAATGGCCACGGTGAGGTCATTTAAGAAAGGAACACAAGGCCACATATCTAACCAAAAGGTTACAACTCTTGAAAGCCATCAAAGAAAATGAAAAATTATCAAATATTTCAGTAAAGTAATGATGTAAAAGACAGGAATCTACTCAAACATATGTTCTTCATCCCATGTTAGCTAGTCTTGCATCACAGAAAAAGTTGGTCTCATAATACTAAGGTTAGTGAGATAAAATTTAAGAATCAAGTACTGTGATACATGACGAACAGGAGCGACAGCAGGCAATAGTAATAATTTAAGTGAAGTGTTAGCCTCTGTCAAATTTCGGTCAAACCGCTGTTGAAAAGCTGGTCTGATCACCGACCAGTCTTAGCGAGTAGAACACACTAGTCGAATCTGATCTGAACGACTCTGTAATGCTGGTCGAAACGTTGACCTGACTATGCTGTTTGGACCACGGGAAAAGGCTAGTCTAACCATCGACCGGTCTGATCGAGTAGAGAACACTAGTCGTTGAACCACTGGTCGAGACGTTGATCAGACCACATTGTTCCTACCACGAGAAAAAGTCGATCTAACCGGCCCTGTTGCAAAAACTCCCGACCTTACAGAAAGATGATTAGAGAGAGTAGAGCGACAACCTATAGACAATTGATTAGAGAGAGCAAAGAGACAGTAAACTTCCGAATCTGCATAAGACTGCTTAGAGGGAGCAAAGCGATGACAAGGAGATTGAACAGATCCCATTCGAGAATGCTTTCTTAACATGTCTCTCTTTTCTTTCTTAGCTTTCCTAAAGCAGAATTGAACCAAATGACCATCTTTACCACAATGAGTATACTGATACTTGACTTGATGAGTAGTCGTATCAGCCAATTTTATAGTACTCAGTTTGGTAGAGAACTCTTTTACAAAATCAGCGGATCTAAAGATAACTTGTTTTGGTTCATACTCTAATTCAAATTATCCTAGTTCGAGTACCTTGACTACTTTAGGAGGATTATTCTTAGCATGTTCAATAAAATTAAATTGTAGACCATGATTTTTACACTAGTTTTTAACTTGTCTAGGATTATATTCAAATTCTTCTTGCCAAAAGAAAACATTTTTAAAGTGTTCTTAAGATACTCGTTTTCTTTAGACGATGTGGAACACAATGAGCATATGATTTATTTGCAATTTCCTTAGAAACACTAGATTGAACCAATTTATCTTGTTTAGTAAAATCATTAAGTTGTCTAGTGAATGCTTCTATTTCAGTGTTAAGCTTAGGATAATTAGAGTAAGAAAGAGTCTCATGATAAAGTATTGTTAAATTGACTCCTGAGATGAATTAATCCTAGCCTAAAACAAATCACGCTTAGAGCAAGTTTTAGATTGAACAGAAGAAGTAGACTTAGGCTTTTCAATTTTATCATTGACAAGTTTTAACTTTTCATCACATGAGTTATATGCCAATTTTAATTTATCAAGTTTATGATTACATCACCAAATTGAACCAAGTTTGATGCATTAATTTTCCAGTGATTCCAACTTAGAATGTAAAACTTGACAAGACTCATAAGATTCATCATCAGGAATAGAAACTCTAAGTTTATGAATTTCAGAATTAAGCTCTCAACTACAGAATCATGATTTTTAATTTTTTATATTTCTTGAGCTCCTCTGTCAATCTAAATACAACACGAGATAAATTAGTATAAGAAGGTTTTACTTCATCAGGATCACTGTAGATATCGTTATCATCGAGCTCCTCACTATTTGCCATAAAACACATCCCTATAAAGTCCTTCTTCTTTGCCTTCTTGCCATTGTCCTCATCGTCACTTTTAGAATCATCATCACTCAAATCAATCTTATCAAGTACTAAAATTATTTTGTTGGCCACCCTACGATAATTGCTCTTCCTGTTTAGATCAATCTTGACTTGAGAGCGACGAGTTGATCGCTTGTCATACTTGGCCTACTTGCTCCTCAGTTTGGGGTAATTTATCTTAATGTAATTTTTGCTCACCACATTCATGGTATCTGATTGAACCCCCCCTCTCCACCTTGATCTGATATTATTAATCGCCTTGGTCACTCTGCTGGAGAGAAGTACAAGTTGCTATTCTAGAATCTCCTCTAATTGTTCATCTGAAATAGAGCACAATGCAGATAAAGAAACAATAAAGGAACTAGAAAAATCGTCAGCTTGGTTAGTCAATAAGCCCAAAGAATTAGTCTTGTTTATCCTAGCCAAAACATCAATCTCATGTGTTTTCATCTTAGAGTAAAGATCATTCAAAGTGAATGTTTCCATGCTAATAGAATGATTGATAGTAGTGATTAACACATTCTAAACAGACATATCTAAAGAATTTAAAATTTTATCGAGCATTATCAGAATCAGAATATGTGCCATCAACAGATTGCAAATCACTAACAATTTAATTGAAGTGATCAAAAAGAGCATCTACTGATTCTCTAGGTTTCATCTCAAATTTAGAATATTTTTTTAACCTTGCAATAAGATATTTCTAACCTTACCATTAGCTTCAATATCAGCAGTATTTTAAATGGTAATAACAGAAGGCACTATATATATATATATATATATATATATATATATATATATATATATATATATATATATATATATATATATATATATATATATATATATATATATATATATATATATATATATATATATATATATATATATATATATATATATATATATACATATATACATATATATATATATATATACATATACATATATATATACATATATACATACATATATACATATATATATACATATATATATATATATATATATATATATATATATATATATATATATATATATATATATATATATATATATATATATATATATATATATATATATATATATATATATATATATATATATATATATATATATATATATATATATATATATATATATATATATATATATATATATATATATATATATATATATATACATATATATATATATATATATATATATATATATATATATATATATATATATATATATATATATATATATATATATATATATATATATATATATATATATATATATATATATACATATACATACATATAGATATATGTATATATATATACATACATATATATATACATATACATATATATACATATATGTATATATATATACATATACATATATATACATATACATATATATATATATGTATGTATGTATATACATATATCTATATATATATATACATATATATATATATATATGTATATGAATTCTTAACTTTTTTTGCCAAATAGTGTTACCTTGTACTTGTAGAAAGACCTCCATATGTTTTTTTCCCAGTAGAGATAATCTGATCTATCGAAAAACAGTGGCTTACCTGAGAATCGATCTTGATCTAATACCATTGCAACTTGGCTCTGATACCACTTGTAGGATCGTTTGGCGCAATCAGAGGGGGGTGAATGATTGCCTCTACTTTTTGATACCCGAAAACAAATCTCAAATCAAAAGAAAAGCAATCTAATTATCGGATGTAGATTTCGATCACAAGTCATTTGACCGCCCACTTGACTGCTCGCTTGACCTCCATGCATGTAGTTGAAATCTTCTTCTACTTGAAAACTTTGACCACTTGAGCGCCGTCCTCTTAATCAGTTCAACCACTCGAACAAAAACAAGCGGAATACAACACCATGCTCTGATCGGTTGGATTGATCTAATGATCAAAGACACCGTGCTCGTAGATCGCTCAATCGTGATGCGATAGCACACCGACGAGGACACAGGAAAGTGATGCTCAGAAAAACTCGTTATGCTTCGATTGAGACGAGACAACATCAGCGGCGATTTCTTTCTTTGAGAACTGATATGATATTTTACTTCTATATCATATTTATGGCTACAAAGCGCCCTCACGACACCCCTAAAAACCCTAGCACCAAAAGCCTCCTCAAAGCCACGGCTAAAATTCTTAGCCTCTCCCTGGTTTTATATGCTAGAGCCCTAATCTGTGTTCACCTTAAACATGGACCCAAAACTCTTCAAAACACGGGTTTTAACAAATATCTACCTCTTCCAAGTTATGGACTCCCTCCACAACTCCTAACTCAACACGTGATAAGACTCCAAGACAGTACCTCCTATATCTTCATCACGCCTCATCAACTTCCGTGTCAAAACCTCCAGGACAGAACCTCCTACAACTTCTCAACTTATCATCACCTCTTGTATCAAAGCCTTTGGGATCGCACTGCCTGTAGCTTCTCCACGAATTACCACCTTTGATCTCCACGTGCTCCAGCATGAGCCCGACTACCTCGCATGACATCCTCATTGTCTAGACCTCGAGATCTCTCCATCCTAGTCCGGTCCTCCTCGTCACCGACCATGACCACCTCCATACCAACTGCACATGCAAAGACCAAAGAACGTTTTTTCCCAGCATAAGTTCTATCTATCTTAACCGTCACCAGTCCACACACACACAAACCACAACCTCAACCATCAATAAACACGAACCATATCATCCACCCGGCACACGTTCTTCCTAACTTGACTAACATCAACACACACATATAACACACTCTCGTTTATCCATAGACAAGAACCAAACCATCCACAAAACACCAATCAAGTCGTCCACAACCACACTTTCTATCACTATCCAGAAATCAACTTTAGATCACTCAGTACGACCGCTAGCACTTTGAATACTTGAAAACCACAAGTACTTAGAAAATACCATTGCTCCGAATACTTGGAAATCACAGGCATCGTAGCACTCCTAGTCTGTGACTATGACCATCAACCAATCACCGAACCATTGATCACCAAGTATCAATCACGTACTTAAGCAATGCCTACCGAGTACCGAGTATCACCGTCCACCACTACGACCACTCAGTACCTACCTGGTACTGTAGCAACAAGTACCAACATGGTACTGTAGTAACGACCACCGATCACCGATCGCTATGCACAGATCAGTCAACCACTGACCCAACACGAGTACTCAAAGTGCTCGAAAGATAGTAAGCAATGAAGCACTTCAACCAACAATGAAGTCTACAAGTACCGACCGTGAAGCCTACGGCAACCGGTCACAGTCTTCGACTTCCGACCATAAAGTTTACGACTACCGATCACAAAGTTTAAGATCACCAACCAATAAAGTTTACGACTACTGGCCAGTAAAATCTACGAATACCGATCACAAAGTTTAAGACTACCGACCAGCAAAGTCTACGACTACCGATTATAAAGTCTTTGACTATCGAGTATCGATTAGTTACTGTATCTACGACCATAGACAAGACATTGTAGCTATGATCATCGACAAAAACACTGTAGTTATGACCATCGAAAAATAATGTAGCTATGACCATCGAAAAATACTATAACTATGATCGGTTCACTGTAACTTACCATCTTCAACCAGGTTTGGTCGCTCTGCTGTAGTCGATGTTCTGTGGTCGAAATGTCATGATTAAAGAATGACGAGGTCAAAATACTATGGTTGATTTGCCATGGTCGAATCCTGCCGTGATTGAAATAAGATATGGTCGAAGTCCGGCGTGATCGAAGTTTCCGATCGGACAAAACCATTGAACCACCGACTACTAAGCGTGGTCGGCGTCTTCCAATCATCTTGCCAAACACAAGCGATCATACCGCTCGCTCATTTGCCATTGTCGTTCAAACTTGCTTGTGCCGTGGTCATTGACCGTCCCTGAAAACTCAAATACAAAGCGCATCGATTGGAACTTCCAAAATGCAAATTCCAATGAAACCTAAATGTCAATTATTCATTATCACTAAATACACGACCATCATATGGTCTAACACTACCCAATTCATCCGATCATATCTTGCATGACCAAAAGCCAGACACATCAACATAACCTGGGGGAAATACATTGACAAATTTGCATTCTTTATGAAAATATACCTAACATGAAAAATGGAATTTTGTATAGAATATAGATACAGAAATGGCAATTGGAATAATCTATGATATCGCTGGAATTCTACAAAAAAAAAGGAACATATGAACTCGATTCCACTAAAACTCCAAACAGATCCATGGTAGTACTGAAGCCATCCATGTTACTGGTATTCATAGCTCAACCTAAAAAAAGAGCAAAATACATACGATACTACACAACCATGCCCCAAGTAGAACCACCGATATTGTACTTGCCATAACCACACCCTACATTTGCACCTTTTTTTCTATTCCAACACCCCATGGAACAAATCCAAAGTCGAGTATTTTGACAGGCAAAATTTCTTTTCCCAGAGAACTGCCAGAACGGAACTAGCTAAACTGGTATTACATCGACGTTCCCTGTGTCTTCACATCTCAAGACTAGTCCATCAAGGCTAGTTGGGAGGATGAACTTGGCCCACTGACAGCCAGTGGAGAAGGGTTCAGATGGAGGAACAATCATCAGCACATTGTCGTTCCTCTGAACAGCCCCCATAACACTCACAGTGCTGCCCTCCTTGATGTATCTGCAGTGTAAACGGACATGTTAGATGAAATGGATAACCATTGTTTAACAGGCTGTGACTGCAATTGAAATGATTTCATGCTCATGCATTCCAGATGCAAAACCAGAACAAAGAAATAAGAGTACCCTTCTTTTAGACGCATTATCTGATCATCACTCGAGAGATTCCTTTGCCGGAGCCATCTCAGAAACTCAGGAGACATGTCCTTGTTTTCTGGGTTTATGTCAATAACAACAGATTCATCGACATATGGGGTTACCGTGCACCATATCCTGTTTTGACCAATGCTCGCAGCCCAGATTGGAAATCAGAGATGTAGAAATCGACCGCATGTCGCTGCCATTGTTGCAAGGAAAGGAAAATGTAAGAGGGCTCAGAGGAGACAGAGTTGCAGTAGTTAGCATTCTTCAATGAAATCCTCATCGTGTCTCATAATTGTAAGACACTAGCACATCGTGATCTTCCGCATCTTCATGACGATCAAATTTTTCCAGTTAAAAAGGAACTCACCTCCATTGACCGTAGTCCCCAGGTAAATTGGCGATGATGAGTGTTAGCAGCTTTTGATTCCCAACCCCTATACTCATACAAGCAAGTCGAAGTGTACACACATCTTGGAACCCTTTGAAATGAGGACTCGAGGGGGAGATTTCCACAAGTAACAACCTGTAAAGCTCAATATGTTAAATGAAGACTGGCTATTACTGATAATAAAGAAGTGCCACTGCTTAAAGCCGTTGTAACCGTAGGCTAACTACAAAAAGAATATATCATTTATGGAGAAATTATTAGATTACAAGATACTCCATCGATCTCAATTCCTTGTCATGTGAAAACAAACGTGTTTGTTTTAAGTGTATTACATAATGTTATCTGCCCATGATTCTCATCAAAACTATAGGAGCAGAGGAGCTTTTGTGTGTTCATTGCATCTAAAGTTTCTTAGAAAACCATTTAAAATATTTTGTCAAACCTATATATGAATTACCTTAATACTGAAACAGTTGGTGGCATTACTATACTGTGAGTTAACACCAGCTAACACATCAGTTCAGAAACATGCTATGACAGAATGGCAAGAGGTACAATGGTCGCACGGCCACCAAGAAACAATGTAATTTGAGAATTAATTCTAACGCAAGCAAGAAGATATAGAACATAATAAAAAGGGAGAAACTAAATGCAAAACACTAAAGGATGGATAGAAAGAATAATTGAATAACTCTAACAAAGTGATCGGTGTTTCACATACTCCAGTAACCTTCACATACTGCCCATCCTTTGCAGTTCTAAGATCAGCATCAGGATAGCGACTGACAAACCCAGTCACACCTCTTGTTCCCCAGCAAATGTTCCAAATCAAGAGTGCAGCAACAAAACCAAATATCAACACGACAACTACCAGCAAAATTGGATTATGAACAGCACCAAGAATGAAGCCACCTGCTATGAACCCCATCACAAAGAGCAGAATGACCATCCAGAGTATTGGCTTCGGCAAGCTGCTCTTGATCGAGTAACCATCTTCCTCATTGAGATTCGTAACAGCCTGGTTGTGAGCAAAAGAGGTGGCACGCATATTCATCGATACAGTAGAATCAAGAGGTCCTGATACTTTACGTGGAGCACCGGATGAATTCAGTGATCCAGACGAGATAAGACCTGATGTGATCAGCCCAGTTGTAGGAAGAACAGGAGGTAGAGGGCCAGAATTCTGGCGAGCCATTGGGGTCACTCCTGAATGGGGGCCAGACGATTTCTTTGTTGGTTCTCCATGCTTATTGAGCGGTCCAGAATTAGATTTTGCTGTTGCCGAACCTACAGTGCCAGGAACTGCTGATGAAATAGAACCAGAGTAGTTTGACCGACCAATGGCATTACAAACTGGTCCAGAGTTAGAAGCAGCAGCACCAAATGAAGTATTCCGTGAAGGTTGATTACCCAAAGGACCAGATTTTCGTGACTTGTCTTTATGGACATCAAACATCTTCCCGAGCTCTCCGGATTTCTTGATGTCCCCCCCAGTGTACGGCATAGCTGCGGAGCAAATGACCGGGGCCTTCTCCTTAGGTTGCTCAGGTCGGCCCGAGACATAAAGCCCACTGCTTAGCTGGTGGGATGGAAACCGTGAACCCATGATCTGAACCAACAGATTCAACTATAACCTCAGAGTACAACCAAGTAGTTGTATTCCGTATTCATGTGAGACTACCGAGCTTTTGAGCACATCACCGACATTCTCAGATAAAACCAACACCTTGCATCAGCACCTGAAAAAAGTACATCAAACAATTGTAACATCAGTTTGGGCTTTACAAAAAGAATATGTACATCAAGTTCAGAATTATGCCATTTGAGAAATTTTTAAACAAACTGTATGAATAAGAGAAACTCTTAACAAAACAGAATCACCCTGCATATAAGGATTACTAAAGTTGGGACTTGGAAGAGATCTGTAGATGAAGAGGCTTCCACAGAGTTCTACCAAGTCCCAACAGACCGCAATGGCTCAACTAGCTCAAGATGGCAATTGGCTGATGGTCTTAACACTTCCTCCTTTAAAGGAAAATATATTAGCTAAAAGACAGAACCTAGCAGTAACACAGCTAACATAAAGCTGGACCAACGGAAACACTCCCAAAACATTGTGCCATTGATAGGGTAATAAATCCTATCAAAAGTAGCAAAAATAAATTCGCGGATTCGTTTCGAGGGCGTTGCAAGTTGCAACGTTTACACCATGCAAGCATCATGTTCTAACAACAAAGAGCAAAAACTTAGAACTAAAGCTTTTCTTTACATAGAAGTGCATCAAATGGTTCGTTGCTAATCCAAAATATTCCGTCAAACAATGGCACAATTCTAGGACATATATATATATATATATATATATATATATATATATAGAAAATTACATAAGGCACCATGGTGCCTAGGCATAACATCCGATACACGTGTATGATTGATAATTTTTGAGTTTGGGTATGAAAATGTTTTATACCCTTGATATATTATGGTAAGTAAGTTTTGAACTCAGTTCAAATTAGTTTGAACTACTTTTGAGTTCAATGCAACTATGAGTATATACCATAAAATAGTTCAAACTAATTAAACTGAAGTTGAATTTAAATTTTTGAGTTTGACATCTCAAATATACTTTTTATGGGTATATGGAGATACACATCAAGCGTTACGAATCTGAAGCAAATCATATTGATATTGGTGCCTAGGCACCATGGTATATATATATATATATATATATATATATATATATATATATATATATATATATATATATATATATATATATATATATATATATATATATATATATATATATATATATATGGGCAGGTAAAGGTGGCAATTAAATGGCAGTTAAATAATTGCGTCCATGATATAGTTTAAGCAGGGTAAAACTACACGCTTGACCCAAAATCTTACTATCAAGGTACAACAAATTACAGCTGAAACACACACAACAAGAGCTCATTGAGGTAAATCTTTTGGTTTAGCAGCACCACAACAGGTTTCAGCAACAAGTTTGGGGTAACGCGGATTATTATTGCGATAAAGTAATGCTTAGTTCCCTCAAAAAGGAGCTAAAGAACAGGCAGTCCCCCTAAAACATGCAGAATTTGTGGACACCGCTCCCTAACACACACACACACACACACTGAAGAAGCTAAAATAACCCGCGAGAAAAATTTACAGAGATGGTTACATCAATAGCAAGAAGTGTGCCCCGTGTAAGAGCAAACTGTGTCATCCAAATGATTTCGGCTGGTGCAGGCAGTGGAACAAACAACAAATTTGGCAGTTGGCACCGACACCATTAGTTCTCAAAGTAAGCTTCAGCAAAGAACCGGCACCACTGGACCCAACGAGGCAAGCAGATTGCACCGGAGGAACAAACACCCCAGATCCCACCTGCCGCAGCAATGTTGGTGCATCAAGAAACCGAGAAACGGCGGAAGCTAGCACCCGGCTCACCTCGAGAAAGCGGGCGGCAGGCGAAGATGCTCTCCCCTCCCGCTCTTCCTCCTTCCTGCGAGATTTTTCTCCCGGTCGGTGGTGGGTTTGGGCTGCAGGATGGCAGAATGGGGGCAGAGACGAGAGAGGAGGAGAGAGCTCTCACACGCACACAACAAACGGACAGAGCGACAGAGTGGGGAGTGAGGAGAGAGAATAAAGGAGGAGGTGGAGACAAGAAAATAATAACTATTATTATATGACTATTAGATTAGAGATTTAATGATTATAAATTTTTTCTTTTAAAAATATTTTTCTTCTCAAAAAAATCTAGATAATCCAACAATCTGAATCTAGATAATTATTTAAAAAAACATTTGAATTATACCTACACACCCAAAAAAAATGATACAGCGAAGCCGGGACAAGCACAATGAGGGCGTGAAAGCTGAAACTGAAGTAATGCAACGAAGCGGCGAAACTCTGAACAATGCCTAAGAACATCGATTTTATCCCAATGCCCAAAACCACAAATCTAAATGGTCCTTGCAGCATTTCTACAAAAACAAAAACTCCCCATTGATCGTTACAGCACCAGACAGAACGCATCAGAGCCAAATTTAGGACGGGAAATTAAATACAACCAAAATCAAGAAATAGGTAGAGGTCAGAAGAAAACCGAATAGATCTGAGGCCGGCTGGGTGTTGCAGCGTGGAGTCGAGACGACGGCTACCAGCGTGGGGTGTGGAGCGCCGACCGGCGTTGTTGCCGCGTTGGAGTGGGTGGAGACTGCGGCTTTGTCAGCTCGTGCTTTCCGGAGGCAGGGAGGAGCTTCTCTCTCTCTACAACATGTAATGCCAGTCACTTTCTCTCACTACCCTCTTGTCAGATAATGATTCATTTCCATTAGGATGTTGGTAAATATCATCCGAATATTTTCTTTCTAAATATCATTTAAATTTATAATTATTAGATTAGAGATTCAACGGTCATGAATTCTCCCCTCACCACTTCAAAAAAATCTCCCCCTCCTACAAAAATAGGTCGTTGGATCTCTAATCCAGATCCAACGGTCTCAAATCTGGATGATTGTTAGGAAGAAAACATCAGAATGTTGCTTTTCCATTAATAGTATGAGAAGGTTATTTTGGGTTGTGGCCTATAGTTTTTTATTTAAATTTTTGAATTCTGTTTGTTTGTAAGATATAGTACGGAAAAAGATACTTGTATATGATTTTAACTATAAAGATGAATTCAATACAGTGTCTACTACAATTGATTTATAAACCCACTTTTAAAAAATATCATTTAAAATCTAGTTTCTGTAACATAAACTAAAAGTCATAGGTCCAAAAGAACCCGGCTTACAATGTAACAGCAACTATAGGCCTCGATCGGTTGGGTTTGACTTACGGCTTAGGCTTATTTTTCACTATTCATAAATTTCGTTTTTTGAACTTTTGGCTTTTTGTTGAGCTTTTTTGCCAGTTCTTTTTTTCCCGTATGTGTTTGTATTATACGTAATGGGCTAACATATTTTTTATATTTTTAAATTTTTTTAAAATTTAATTATGCTAAATAAGTCTCTGTCAGCTACAGTGTTTTTTCCAGCCAGCTACAGTGCTTTCAGCCATAAGCCACTAAAAAAAACCCAACTGATCACCACCATAGTTGATCCGGATGACTGTAATGGCGCGGGGGCTTAACTTTTTTTTTTAAGGAAGTAGCTGGTTTCTATTCGACTATTTGTACCTATACTGATTAAAGACTTCTCTAACCTATAAATTCTCATATTAATTGATAAAAAATAGCTAGCAATTCCTAACATTAATCTAGAAAAGAAAAGACTAATCCGTCCCTGTAGTGTATCTGTATATTTGGAAGGATACCCTCTCCGTGATAAACATGAAGTTTGAATAGAACTCGATCGGAAATACAAAAGGAAGATATCATGCGCTTAATTGCATGACTGAATTGGACTCGTGCACTTAATTATTGGAACTGAATCGGACTAGATAGTAAATAAACAAATGAGTCCGATACAAAAACAGTTTATGCATCCATATCCACATGTATCCTATTAGATGCATGTATATGGCTGGATCTATCAATTACAAGTACAAATCTTGCGTGCATGGATGCAACTATCAAATATGATTGGGTAAGTAACATAGATATCCATTATTATGCAACTGCATATATTAGAAATTCATAGATACAGTTATACAAATTTCAGAAAATATAATTAAATTATGAAACACAAATTACTTTTTATTTCATATAAATTTACATTTGACGTGCAAAATTGTGGCATTTAAATATTCTTAAATTCTGAATTAATTTGAAAGAAATAATCTTTCAATTTCAAAACTCAAAATATGCAGTATTCTGAACTATAATTCCAAGTATGAAATATCTCATTTTATAAAAGTAATACTTTATCTGAAGTACTAACTAAGGCTCTGTTGGTTAGGCTAAAAATAGTGGCTTATGGTGAAATTGCATTGTGGTATTTGAAATTACATTATAGTGAAGATAGTTTATTTGACGTAATTAAATTTAAAAAAATAAAAATAGAAAAATATGTTAGCTCATCATGGACAACGCAAACGAATACGGGAAAAAAAGAACTGGCAAAAAAGTTCGAAAAAGCCAAAAGTTCATTAAAAAAATAAAATTTATAAATAGTGAAAAATAAGTCAGAAACCAGAATCTCAAGCCGATAGCCTTTTATGGATAATGCCATAGTCTCGAAGTACTCCCGCAAGTCAAAAAAGATGGACGAGGTACATGCGTGCAGTCAAATCATATTAATTTTAACCACAAATATTCTCTAGAATATGTAGTTATGATATTGAAAATGATAAAGGTAAAATTTTTACAAAAAATACTTTTATAATATTACACGTATATAACTTCCATATCATTGTATTTATATTTTTTCTTTTAGTTTATAGTAAAAAACATATATTAGATAAAAGTAATGGTCCTAGGTGTGTTTTTGATATCATGTTAATGTCAAAGATGACATCTATTTAGGAATAAAGGGAGT